>JAUESF010000012.1:7722743-7733256 GCA_032274765.1 Malacoctenus tetranemus | reverse complement strand
ATTTAACACATGAACATTTTAAAACATTTCCTCCCATTTTAATTATTTTATCAGGGCCTTTGTATGGCAAATACGCCTTTTTCTCATTTTTCCGCGCCTCCCCTAAAGTGCTCTGGCACCCCCTAGGGGAGGCGCGCCTCACAATTTGTAAACCGCCGGGTTAGACCACGTTTCTATTGATGGCTTTCAGCTGACTTGCATTAATTTTTTTTTACTCTGCCACCAGTGGCTGCACCTCGACATACCTCTATTATCTGGATGATGAGGAGGAAGAATTAGACAAGTTGAGATTCATACTCGCAGCAGACAAAAAAAAAAAATCTGATGCAGTAGAAATACACAGTGCGTAGCTTCAATCGTGTTTCAGTTGAAAAATATATCAACTTGACTACCAGGCGACAGGTAAGCCTCATTAGTTAGTGGGCGTGTTTTAAAGATGCCAGAGGCAATGGCTTGTTTACAAGTCAGCGACATCAGCGGGGAACTTCATGATTGCAATTTAAACACTACTTTAACCAAGTTGACTTTCACAGAGTAACAATGTCAGGACGGGATCACGCGCGACGTCTGTGGTAGTGCTGACAACGCGGACTGCACTTGGACCCTGTGCACGAGAAAAATGCCAACTTCCCGGTGTGTGAGACCGGATGTTGAGTCGCTTTAGTTTGACCGCACCTGGCAAGGATGGGTACGAAAGTTCGTAAACGAAAAGATCGCTTTACTTGTGAACGGCCAGACGGTGGGAACAACCATCATTGCTGCGTTCCACCATGTACTGCTGGGGGGCGATTCAACAAAATGTTCAGTTTTCACTGTTTCCCGAAGGATCCTCATTTGCGCGCTCAATGGCCGGCGAAAACACGGAGGGAAAGCTTCATTGTCAAGACCAACTCCAGAGTGTGTAGCCGGCTCTTTGAAACCGAAGGCATCTTAATGTCTTCCTCTGTCAAAGCGGGGCCTTCAACCGAAAGCAGTGCCATCCCTATTCCATTGGAATCATATTTTTTGAAAAAGATCCCCGCGACCTGATGACATTCGGTACTATACAAGGCAAGAAATCTGGGCAATTTCAGCAATCGACAAATATGCATTTTAACAATGTTAATTTTGCCTCCATTTTGCACAATGTATGTAATATGCATCTACTGTTTACATGCAGATTTCCATCAAATGAGCATTTCATGGCCTTTTGGACTCTAATTGAAGACGCAACAAGCAGAATGGCGAGGGTCACCAGTGGTCAGAAGAACGCTTCCACCCGCATATCCACTGAGAGCCCGATGAACAGACCAACTGTAAGTTCTAAAATCAAACATACTACCAGCTTGGTCCAAGTGGGTTACACATTTTGCTGGGGACTGCCACAGTCTGCTTTATACGAGGGCTAAGATGTGCTGTTAACTGTGTGTTGTTTTGTGCAAGCGACTGTCTGCTTTTGTTGCTCTGCTGCTTAGCTCAGCAGCTTTCATGTTTCCCAACGCTAAGCTGGCTGCTCAGCTCCACCCTTGGTGGCCTGCTATCTATACGCTGTGTGCACAATTATTAGGCAAGTGATTATTTTGACGAAATCGTCATTTTGTCCATAATTTCCAACTCCAAGCTGTATAAACTTGAATGCTTATTGGATTTATTGCATACCAGGTGATTTATATTTGTGTAATGAGGGAAGGTGTGGCCTAAGGAGATCAACACCCTATATCAAGGTGTGCATAATTATTAGGCAGATTCTTCTCCTCAGGAAAAATGGGCCAAAAAAGAGATTTAACTGACTGAAAAGTCAAAAATTGTAAAAAGTCTTTCAGAGGGATGCAGCACTCTTGACATATCGAAGATATTGGGGCGTGGTCACAGAACCATCAAACGTTTTGTTGCAAATAGTCAACAGGGTCGCTAGAAACGTGTTGAGAAGAAACGACGCAAATTAACCGCCGAAGATTTGAGAAGAATCAAGCATGAAGCAAAGAAAAGTTGAGTCTGACCAGATCAAGAAACTGACTGACTCCGTGAATGGAAGGCTTGTGACTGTTATCGAAAAGAAGGGCAGCTATATTGGTCACAGGTTGTTTTTTGTTTTAAATTTCAGAAATGTTTATTTGTGAATTTTGAATGTGCTCATTATACTCACTTTAACAGGTGAAAATAAAGAAGTGAGATGGGAGAGTCTTTTTTTTCATTTAGTTGCATAATAATTCTGCACACTAATAGTTACCTCATAATGGTGTACATATAGATATTCTCTGAAGCAGGCCCAAACTTCACTTTTACTACTTAAACGTTCAAGTTTGAGGGTTTGTTAACATTTTGGATTGACCAAAATAACAAAATTAATCCTCAAAAATGTAACTTGCCTAATAATTGTGCACACAGTGTAGGTAGCCTCTTTACCGCCTGTCAAATCATGGATTAAAGTTTCCATTTTTTCAAGATAGCCCACACTACACATGCACACTTTCAACATTGCATTGCACTGCTTATTTGAAGCATCTTACTTTGTGTATTTCCTTTGTTGTACAATGTTTCTATCTTTTAATATTAACTGTTTTCCCCAGAAATTGCCGCCAATTGACAAGCTCTTCTTGTTCCTCAATTACCTGGCAGCCGGCTGTACACAAAGGGACCTTTGTCACAAGTTTGATATCCACAGAGCTACAGTGAGTAGAATTATTGTCACATGGTCCAACTTTTTGTAGACTTTGCTTGGATCTATCTCAATCTGGATGACAAGTGGCACAGTGAGAGCAAACCGCCCCACAGATTTCAATGGGATTTATCAAAACACCCAGGTCATCCTTGACTGCGCTGAAATGAGGTGCCAAAACCCCTCATCCCTTCTGCTCTAAAGCGAGGTATTTTCAACATACAAGTCGCACTGTACATTGAAAGTGCTTGTTGGCATGTCCCCCCACGGAGCACTGACGCTCGTGTCAGCACTTTTTGAAGGCTCCATCAGCGACAAGGAGATTTTCCGTCACTCCGGCATCACCTCCCTCCTCACGCCAGACATGGAGATTATGGTGGACAAGGGCTTTCTGGTAGACGAGCCAGTGTCCGGGAAAGTTCATCGCCCAGCCTTTTTGTCCGAAGAGCCTCAAATGTCAGAGGTGGACGTCCTTAGAACCCGGTCCATTGCACGTCTGAGGGTCCACGTTGAGAGGCTCATCAGGAGGGTTAAAGAAAACCAACTTTTTGACACGCTCATCCCTCTCTCCCTTTCTGGGAGCATAAATCAACTTTTTACTGTTGCATGTCTCCTCACAAACTATCAGTCCGGACCCCTGGTCAAAAAGTGGATGGTCTGATTTTCAATGCTGCTGGCAGCCCAATTCCACAGTAAAATGAACTTGAAATGCTGTAATTATCTGTACGATACTTCAGTCCTGTGCTTTTATTTTTGTACTTTCCTACTTTACTTACATTACAACAAGTCAACACTCAAACTCCCTTGATGCACTTTGGCACACCAATTCGGTTCAAAACGCGGTTATCATCGCATGTCATTCCATGCACCCAGGCGTTTCCCACTTACTGAGTACTTAGTACTTTGAAACCGTTTTTTTTTTTTTTTTTTTTAACTGCGTTTCTAGCATTTCTTTACCAAACATGTGAGACTCTGACCTTTCCCGGTAGCTCATTAAGCAGTCGAGCAAACTGCTGAACATGTTGGCACTTTTTACCCTGACGTAAGAGTCCAAGTCACGCTGCCAACTTCACCGAAAAAGGTCCAATGGACGAAAACAAGGACGAATTATTATTTTTTTTTACCAGACAACTGTTCGCAGAATTTCACGAAAACCAGAGCAAAACAAAAACCCGGTTTTCTGTGGTCGTTGACGTGTAGCACGCTGGGGGGGAGGAGGAGGAGGAGGAGGCGAAGAGCCGTTGATTACTCTCAGCCATTCATTTCTGTACTCGCCGCAGAAAAAAGGCAGGCTCCTCTTTTGCCTCATAATTACAATGAGTAAGAATATTTCTATACATTTAATTGAGCAGGTGATGCCATGCTCACCCCCATGTGAGATTTCTTAGTTTATAAATTTGTTGTGTTGTTTGGTCATTATACCAAAATCAACGATGTTTTAGTACGGTGATTTAAAGACGAAGGATGATTGCGCACATATGGTAACATTCATCAGAAGACTTGGGGAAACCAAAAAATGAAAGGTACGTTTAACAAAACAAAAGAGAAGCATAGTTGAATTGGGAAAGAGCACCCCCTGCTGTCAGGAAGGGGGACCTCCTTTATTGCCTGGAGTCAGTGGCCACCTTCTTTCCTCTTGTAGTTCCACGTAGGAACAGAAAACACCCGGGACAAGCAAGTGGCAAATTGAATTTGTGTCTGCAATTCGTACTCTGCTGAAGAGGTTTACCTTGGCTTTCATGGATATGATAAATCCTGCATTTTTGTAGCACCACCTCTATTCACCAAAATAAATCTCACCATTTCCTTAAAAATTGAAACCTTTTTTCCAAATCACACTGTGACATATCGTCGATGTACAATTGCTTGTGAATATGTCAAGTGTCAGATTGTGTTGGTCTGCGGTTAATGTTTTAATCCGGGCCTCAATCAGCTGATGTGTCGTCAACGGTGTCATGGAGACCGTTGCCCTGCCAATGTTGTGAGTGTAGTGAAGAGAGGAGGGGTAAAGGAAGTCAGGGCTACAAAACATTCACAACAATGTGAGACACCCGAGGGACCGACAAAAGAAATCCAAAGATTGGAAAAGAAGCACGACTAAAAGAGAAGAAGGAATTGCAACTCGTTCTTTCAAAGTAGTGCAGGTTAGTTACTGGTTACAACGTTCTGCCGATAAAAATGTTCGTTTCTCAGTTTTTGCTGAAGTGCGTGAGTACTAGAGGCCAATAAGATTCCAACTCTGAACCGACAGTATATTCTGGCTTTATGTGCAGAGCTGTTACATTCTTTTTTCCGACACCATCACCTAACAACAAAATCCTCAAATGTTTAACCTGAGGGCAAACAGCTTGCACACTTTACATAACTTCAAGGCTGAAAGTCTTCATTCAGACATTAAGAAGTGGACCAAAAGAGACAGAAAGGCTTTCACCTGGATTGAACCACATGAAAACCTCTCCCAGTGTATTTTATAAGACAGAAAAAACCCTACAAGTGAGAGGTTGGCATCAAGAAAACAATTGGGTCAAATTCTTCACAAAATAAGCTTTGAGCATTGACATAAATGATGGTATGTCTGCTATTTAGCGAATTGGACTGATTTGTGGTGGTAAAGTCAGATTTTCATCCAGTAACCCTAGAGCAGACGTGAACACCTGGTCTTAGAGGGTCACATTCTTGCATCCTTTTGACGTTTTCCTGTTCCAACACGCCTCAATTCAGTGACTGTGTAATCAGGAGGCTGTGCAGGAAGTGTGATTTAGAAAAACAATTACAAACAAACGAAAACCTCACCAACCTCATTGCTGTTAGGTTTGCTGAAGCTGGGATACTTTTGAAACCATGCAGGACCACGGCCCTAAAGAACCAGGATCGCCCACCTCTGCCTGACACCAAAACCTAAAACCACAGCAGTTAGTCCAGGAGTGCTGCGCTGTTCGAGGGCTGGCCTCCACAGACTTTTAGATGTCTCCCTGCCCTTTCCACCTGAATCACCTGGATGAGTCGTTGTCATGCTCCTGCAGAGCTTGATAGCGACGCGCTAAATCAAACCCGGTGTTTTGGAGCAGGGAGACATCTAAAACTCTTCGGATGCCGGCCCTTCAGGACTGAGTTTGAACACTGCTTGGTTAGTCTCTTGCATGGCACCGGCCATGCAGTGTTTGCATACTTCTTCCTATGAGTGCATGGTTTTCTCTCGCTACTCCAGTTTCCTCCTTCAGACCATAAACTTCCGTAAGTTGTTCATAAGCATTTTTTAATTGTCCATAGGTGTGAACTCGCGTGTGTATGTGAAAAGCAGTATAGATGATGGATGTATATTTTTGTGGAACATTTTTTTGTGTCAGCGTCAAAATGACAGTTAGCCTTCTCCCTAATTAGTAGATGTGAGTGTCGCAAATCAAGGCAACAACCACACTGCCAATCAGTTGTTAGCGGCAAACGTACGAGTAAGCGTGGCAGAAATAAGAAAGTAATTAAAAGTGAGAAAAGTGAGCAAATCAAATCCTGCTTAGGGCCCTCATTAAGCCAGGGACAGCCCTACATGCTTTAAAACTCATCTACATAAGAGAGAGATGAAACTGGTTGTTAGGCAGCGCCTGATAAGATTTGTCTGTTACGGACGGCGGTGGACCATCTGTAGCATGACAGCAGATGCAGCTCCGTATCACAGGGAGACCTCATTACAGCTTGTTTAGTGAAGTTTCTTTGAAATTCCACTCGGCAGCATTAAATGTGACACCTTGTGAGGCTTTTTAGGTCTTCTTTTGAGGTACACACGAGGTAAAAGTAAGCACGATTATAAAAGACTTGTTCTTTTGTAATTGATCCATTAATGGCAAAGACTTAAATCACATCCCTCAGTAGAAGCTCATTAATCTATGCCGTGTACGCGCTCCGAGTTGGATAGGTTGCATCCCTGCATTGGGAGAAAGGGTGCCTTGGTCAAGTCCAGTCTTTATTAAGATTAATGAACAGCTTGACATTTTTAGTCCTCTGTCTAAATCGATAATTTTAATACTCATGAGGGCCAATGGGGAACTAAGCTTGTGGAACACACATTGTGGCCACAGGGCGCATGTTAAATGTCCAAGTGGTAATCAATGCAAAGAAATTAGCTATTGATCTCTTATAGTTTTGTAATAGGTTATCTATTGGTTTGCTCTTTCGGAAAATTCCAATATCAGTCGGATGGAATTGTGCTGGTAATATTGCTTTGGGGGGAGCGTGTGCATGTGTGCGCATGCATATACAACCCCGCTTTCCGTGTGTGTTTGCATGTGCATGCAGGGTCACATTCTAATTAGCACAGAGGGCAGACTGTAAATAAACATGTTGAAGAGCAGATTGGTGATCCACAGTTCATCATCAATAAAGCTGAGAACTTCTGCTTGTTTTTCAACGTGCTGATAAGTACACCAGTGTTCATCCACGTCTTGTTTTAAACGAAATATTTACTTCATTCTTCTCATTTCGTATCGTGATGATTATGCAGAAAAAGGACTAAAGTATCTCAATACCTGACAGTCATGTCAGAAGAAGCAAAGGCTCAACTCCATTTTTGAGAGGACATATTTAAATACAGTGTTGACACAGTCCTGGTGTCATGGTCAGGCTTGTGGATACTTTTGTCCAGATAATCTTCTTCTATTTGCGAGTATTGCATGTAATTGAAAAGTGATGGTGAACCTTTTAATGTCAGTGTGACCTTGATTTCCATTGCTTGACAAAAATGAATGTTTAGTGATATCACTCATAAAACAATTAAAGGAAAAATAAAACCCTTCTCAAACATTTCTAAAAACCTTTATTTATTCAGCTTGACTTTGGTCTGTGTTCTCAGGAAATTGAGTGTGAACTTGATATGGACCTGCTCTGCTGGGGAAGCGGCGAGCTTGGCCAGACAGGACATGGCGGACAAAGGGACGTCCATCCTGAGGAGGCCCGTCTTCGGGAGTTCACGCCGGCGAAGCTTGGCAGGGTGAAGCTGATGGCCTGTGGATCCAGCCACTCCGTGGTGGTTACAGGTACCCTCCCACTAGTGCACTTGCATGCAGTTTATTGGAGGAAAGTTAATCAAAGAACCGACCAAGATGGTGATTTTTATCTAGTATAATTCTAAATTGATTACATTTGCCAAAAATCAATTTTGTAATAGTGTTTGGTAATGGCGCAACTGAACAGAATGTAGCGCAGCACCTGCATGGTGCATGCGAAAGTGAAAGTACTGCAGTCAGCTTACATTTGTCTGTAAAAACATTTAAAAATAAAAACACCAGCAATAGCCAGTGGTTTTGCACTGACAGGTGAATTGAGAGTCAATCTTAAACTTCACAGTGACACCCTTGCTTTCCTTTTTATTTATTTATTTTTTTTACACTTCCTCATCATGAATCTCAATGCTGAAAAGAAGAGATGCACTTTGTACAGTGCATCCAGGAATGTTTTTTTTTCCACTGTGCAAATGTGTAGCTAAAACCTTAATAGCTGCTAAGGTTTATTGCACACATTTGTGTCGACCATGCTGCAAATATTCGTGCATCTTTAGTCGCAAATTATGTTTGGAGTAAATATCGTAGTTCTTGCCGTTACCTAGAAGCTATTGTGAAAGTCACCGTGTGATATTCTGCCTCTAAAAGCTACTGTTTTTCATAAGGTTTCAGTCTATTTGTAGAACAATTAGCCTACAAAGAGGGAGGGAGTTTTCTTTACAGGGTAAGTAAGCTACCAAGATGGCCGAATTCATTAGGTCTAATTATACATGGTGTCTACATTTTCTTCCCCAAACTGCCTTGACTGTATAGAGACCATCTACTGGAACCACGATCATGGCTGGGCAGATAAAAGGGTTATTCTGTATGGAGTTCAAATGTGCGCATTAGCATAGGTTTACACTCTGTGAAGTGTCTTCCTTTTCTTGCCCATGAGGTAATACTGGCCTACTTATTTGCCAATTTGATAGAAACCCTGATGACAGGAAGCGGGGAGGGTCCTTTAGTACATTAGCTGGCAGCAGTCATAAATCAGTAGCCTAGATAAGTCTTATAGATCACCCCAACACAGGGATCCTATACCTCTACCATCATTACAGGGAAAAAGGTGACGTTTTTGATTGATTAAAATGGTGCAGGCTAGCTTAGGCTAAATCATGTTAAGTGATGTGACATTGCAGTTTCACATATCATATTTCTGTCAAGACAATGATGGTGGAAGGCATTGTCAAGGCATGATATCTGACAACAGCAGACATCTGGAGGGACTGGAGGAGATTTATGGGAAGGTTTTAGTGGTCTGAGGGAGATGAGAGAGAGTAAAAAGTGGTCCTTTTTTGTGCATTGTCACTTCCAGAGTGACTGTAAATTTCCCCCCAGTGCTGTTGGGAATTGGAGACATTTACACATCCTGACAAATTGCCTGCTGTAAAAGTATTTATTGGTCGTGTCCTCCCTTTATTCTTGCCCAACTCACAAACACATGCCCCCCTCACAGACACAGAAATATTTATCCACAGCAAATTTATGTGACACACGTTTATGTGCCGTACCTGAGCTATCGCCCCAGATACAACATAACTGTGTCATGTCACGAGTACTTGTCTTCTGTTAATGTTTTAATAGAGGAGGTCTTGAGTGGGTCATAATGGTTTTATGTCGGCCACTGTGTCTCGAGTCAGCGGTTGTTGGGGCGTTTTGATCCCAGAAAGCTGTTGTTTTTGGAAAAAAGGTGGATTGTCAGAACCAGGGTGGCAATGCATATGCAGCCTTGTTGCGTTTGGGTCATTTCTCAGATCTTTAAAGGTTGCAACGTGTGGACGAACACCAACCAGCAGACAGTGATTTGGCGTAAACAGCGCTTGTTTTTAAGCTTCTGCTGAGGTTAAAGTGTGTGAGTGTATGTTTGGTGCATACTTCATTGTTTGTGGAAATGTTTTAAATCCAGACTCGAGATTCATATAGAGCAAAACAAAAATGCTTTGTGTAGGCTTTACCATAAAAACTGAAATATAAAACCATCTATAGCAAGTGAAGTGCAGTAGTTTCAGCAGTACAACTGTAATAAAGATATTAAGAGGCAATAAAATATGAAGGAATATGAAGTGATTCATATATTGTATTGTATAAATACATACTTTTTGGAGTCTGAGGAACATGCTTCAATTGGGTCATTTCGGAAAATATTTTCATAAGTTTGGGCAATTTACATAAAGTTAATGATCATGTATTAAGACAGTAATCACATCATTTCATCAGAGGTCAGAATACCTACTTTTGAGGGAATTTCATCTTGTCGTTTGACTCTCAGGTTCATGTTCAAATATTCTTTCCAGCCATAGAAAAAACTATTTAAAAAAACAGCCACTGGGTGGCACTGTGAGACTGCCAATAAGACAGCGTGGCAGCAGCGAGTGTGTGTGTGTGGGAAAGGGGAGGCTCACTCTCTTACCTCACACTCAGACAGAGCTATAATTTACTAATAGTGTGGGAGCCGCCATTGCTGTTATCTTTTAATAGATTTGTACGGGGGAAAGCAGGTGCCTGTTGTTAATGCGTCCAATTGCCCAAGTTGCCTACAGAATTTAGGGCATCCATCACTGTCGTCGGTGGTGACACCCTGTCGTTCTACTTCACGCGGCGGGCCGGCCGGGCTGGGTTGGTAACAGATGAGGCTTCTCTCTCCTCCAGACGCCCACAGTCACACAGAGACAACCACCATACGTGCCTGCACAGGCTTACACACACACAAAACGCACTGCAAGAGCACATTCTTAGAGGGCAAACTAAACTCATGTCCATGACGGTAGGAACTGAATGTATTCAGTTGGTATTTGGACTTCAACTGTATGCTAAGTTAAACAAACGCATCGTTTCTAATTGA
>JAUESF010000012.1:7710831-7722643 GCA_032274765.1 Malacoctenus tetranemus | reverse complement strand
TAGGAACTGAATGTATTCAGTTGGTATTTGGACTTCAACTGTATGCTAAGTTAAACAAACGCATCGTTTCTAATTGATTTGATTTCAGATTTCTAATATGTACTTGTGAAAATATACTAACGAGTATAAAAAAGAAAAAATATCCTTGTTTGATCCAGTTTTTGTTTCACCTTGACGGAAACATTCGTCATGCCTTTTTTTACATTCAGTTCAAGTTTCTTCTCCAGTTCCTGCGTTATTTTGCGATGCCATTTTTTGTTATTGCAATCCCTGGTCATCTCTTGTTCGTTGGTGTTGTACACTGGACTAGCTGAACCTTTAGTGTTGATCAGCTCGCATGCGTTTACTGCTCTGTGTTGGTAGTAAAGACATCCCAGATCAAAAGTGTCAGGTGGTAGCAGACTGAGCTGAGCCTCCTGCAGCTCGTAGAGCGTCCATGAAGAGTGACAGCACCACGCAGCCCAAAGGATGCTGTGCAGGAGTAAGGCCAAACTTTACAGCACTCCTCCCTTAACTTGAGTCACATATTGGCTGCCTTTATGAACAGAGTGACCGAAACAGCTGCTACATAGAGGTCGGAACTAGCCAGGAACAAGCGTGTTACTAGTGTGCTGCATTTCAAGTGAAGCTAAAAACATTTAGTCAGAAATCAAGTTCTCTTTAAAGTTTTTTCCCTCAAACTTAAGACATGACACTTAAGGTAACTTTAGTTCCAATTTGTTGACACCTCTTGTTTTCATATCGGTGCCTCAACTCTGTCCCTCCTGCTGCCTTTCGGTGTGAAGATTTGTTTGTGAAGCCAGCTGACTTTCTTCAGTGCTGTGACAGCTTGTTGATCCTTAATATTGGTAAATTTATTTATTTTTTTTAACGTGGGGAAGGTGAGAAACTGGTGGCTCCTGTCAGTCACTGATCGCACTTTTAATTTCCAGCACGTTAGTACACTTTCCTGTCAATAAAGATGAGTAAAGCGATCTAGGGAAATACATTCAGTGCTTAAAGGTTCGACATTTGTTGATAATCATAATATTGAACAATGTTCAAGATCTTAATAAAATGCCTTTTTCAGTATTATAGCCTCTCTAGGTAATTGTGGCATCCCCCTGTTCTGAGCTTTGTTTTGCAATGGGCTTCTCGCAATTATCGCTAGACCATTCAGGTGTTTGACAGCACTGAGCATCAATGCGACAAATATTTGGCCTTGCAAAGTTCTACTTTGCAAAGAAAATAACTTTTTCTGTACCCTTAATCAAGACTCATACTGCAAACGCCTCCTTGTTTGCTGATATTAGACATTGTAATTATGCTGTATTTTGCCACGTTTATTTTTTTTTCCAAGTAACTCTTGCAGGGTAAGTTTGTGGCAAGTATCACATTTATCTGCAACTGTGTAAATTCTAGCAGGCAGTAAATAATGTCCCTGTTTCAGTAGCCATACCACAGAAAAAATGCATTATTATCCCCTGGATCGGATCGCTTTTTAAAATATGGAATAATGGCTGCTTTAGTGGTCAAAAATTCCATTTAAAAAATAATCTTTGTAAACTTTGCCCCCCCGATGCTTTGAATTCTTGACCCTCTCACTGCCCCCCTGAGCTTAGCCAGGGGCACCACGTTGCTCACAGGTTTGCCCTCCGCCCTGGAAAACACTCCGTGCAGCTGTGTTTCTTTAGACCCAGACTGAGAGTTGGAGGGTATACAGAGGTGCCTGCTAATACCTTGTTAGGGCTGTTTCAGTTGCTGGGTCTCGGCGAGGTCACTGTCAGTACTGCTTTAGTTCGAGGCCCTTGATCTGCTGCGTGGTGGATGAAGCCAAGGACTCATGTGCTGGCCGTTTGTGACCTATGATTTTCTGTTGGAGGCCATGCTCTTCTGACTCGTGCAGACTGTTCGAAGCTGGTTGTCGGCCGCTTGAATGTCGTAAGCAAAGGTGGAACTATATTCTCTATGTAACATTTTTTTGAAAGCTTTTTTTTCTTCCTTAGCTTAAACACAGTTGAGTTCGGGAGAGGTTTGGCTAAAAGTACAGACAGAGTCCAAGTGAGAACAGAAGTAGGACGAAAGTGATAGTGGGTGGAGTCGCGCTACTTTTTCCCCCTTCTTTCCCCTTTCTTCCCCTTATTGTTTTTTCTTCACATCTTTTTCCGTGTGAGTTACGAAGCTTGGTCAGGCCTCGGTGTCAGGTGTTAAACAGCATATGAGGGCTGTGACCTAGCTTCCTAACCCTCTCTTCCTCTCTGACATCTCTCTTAACATAAAACAGAGTCCGAGCTCTCTCTCCGTAATTGTAACCATCATGTTACTACTGCGCTGTTTTTCCAGTGTTTCCCTTTCTGCATGCTGTTGATAAGCAGTGCAGCAATTTTGTGCATTCTTCCATTGCGCTCCTCATCCCTCTCAACCTGAAACAACTTCAGAATTTTCTAGCAACACGGTGACATCATGCACATGTTAGCAATAAAGAGCGCGGTCTGGACTTTTTAGGGTACATAATCTTATACTACTTGTCAGTAAAAACATGTATCGATACAGCCTCTCTTCTTGGAGTCATCATAAACATACACCAAATCTGCAAACACGGGCCGACACGTCGCGCCGTCCGCTCAGTTTAATGACGGCCATTAAAATTGAGTACAACAGACAGAGTTTGCTCTAAATTATTTGCTCCAGAAATCCAATACATTTTTGAAATAGTAAAATAATCTATAGTAGGAGGAATGGGCAGTTGACCTGACATCTACCCGATAGTTATTGGTATTCAGGGCACAGTTATCACTGTAGAATCAGAGGGATGCAAAAAAAAAAAAAACCTCAGAGAGAGATGCAGGCAGAAAGAGACAGACGGAGACGCAGACAGTCGCAGAGGAAGAAAAAAAAATCCTCAAGGTGCCCAAATGACCCTCCTTTTCTGCCTTAAGGAAAGGGTTCTCCTAGAAATGTATAATTCACTTGGACTGTCAGGAAACTGTTGTTAATATGGAGACCTATTTTCTCATTTTCTCTTCTTCTTCCCCCCCCTGCCTTTCTTTCTGGCCATCTGTGCCTGTAGGCAAATACACCTTTACCTATGTATTTTATTGTCTTGTTTAATGTTTGTCAAAGAGTGCAATACTCTGAATAATTCCTGGAAAGTATTGGCCATCCCCTGCATGACAACTCCAATATGTCTGCTTGGGACCGGGTGCTGAGGGGAGCTTTGATAATAATTCGCCATTTAGCTGTGTTGATGTTTTTTCCACAATTTCCCAGTTGGGGAAGGTGAAGGAGCAGAAAAAGAGGAGGAAAAGAGAAAATATCCCCGTCCTTGCTTCTCATCCTCTGTCTCACTTACTGCTCACTCTTTTTTTTTCCCTCCTTTTTTCAGTTTCTCCTTCCCCTTGATCCCCGTGCTAATTTGGTTGAGCAGGTTAAGCATTTACTTTTGCACCCAGTTGCTTTTTAGGGTTAATCATAGAACAGAAGTGTTTATATTGCTGTAATATGGGCTTAACTCTCTCTCTCAGCCAAGCATGGAGCACTTGAAATATATAGTTGACCACCCTGCAGCCTCCACATTGCTTTCTTCTCCTCCTCCTCCTCCTCCTCCTCCTCCTCCTCCTCCTCCTCTGCATCCCCTCCCCTAAAAAAAGAAAAAGAAAGACAAACGTTATGCAGAACAAAAGATGGGGGAAAGTCTCGCCAATTAGCAGCTAATGAGACAAGCTTGTGAGGATATCCAAATCCTCAACGTGTTAACGTTTACAGCCCCCCTTCCATCTCCCGACTCCTTCAGCCGATGCCTCCCCCATCCGCCCTTGCACCCGGCCTTTTGTGAGGCGGAGAGGGCACCTCTGAGGCGCTCTGTGTGATTATTCACACATGGCCGTGGCCCTGGTGCATTGAGTGCAGAATAGGGATAGCAAGAAAGAAATGCCTCATGTATGGATAATGTAAAAATGCTCGACTGACACATGGCCAAGGCTCTCATTCCGTGTCCCCCCCCCCCTAAATTTCACTTGTCCTTTTCACCCTCCAAATCACACACGCACACACCCACATCAACACAGCACTACCTCATCGTCTATAGATAGATGCATAGATCCAATGGGCCACGCCGTCCCTCGCCATCCGGTCTCAATTTGACTTAATATAGCAGGGCCAGGAATCGGGTGGGTGGGTTGTGGTTGGGACGCTGGTAAGGGAAACACATTTGATAAGTGAAAAATAATATGCCAAGAGAAAAACCAGCCATCCCAGTTGCCTTTGACATGCTTTTTAACAGAGATGTCTGTGTTGGAAGTGAAAATAAAATCTGCTTTTGTAATGGAGATCTTTGGACAGCCTTGAATGATTTGCCACTACTCCTTTCCGGACTCATTTTCTCCAGAGTGTGTATTGGGAGCGTATTTGGACTCTCAGTGGGGGAAATCAAATGTGAGTTGGCCTGGAAGTGTTGCAGTAAACAGTGAGGAAAGCAAACACAGGCCAGATCAGGGAATATCGTGCAGTGTAATGTTTGGACTAAAAAAACAGGAACGTGTAATGGAACAGCACAACTTCTGCTCTCCAAAGGGACTCCTAATTGATTCTGTGCTTCATTACTGGTTTTCTCAGGGAGAAGTGGACATCTCACTTTAGTATGAAAACAGAGCAGCGGACATTTTAATGGATGCCACGGTGATTATTGCGATACAGTTCTCCCAATGTTTGGCAGCGGATGATTGCTCCATTGCTTTAGTTTTTTCTTAAATTGTATTTTTTCTCCTCCCCCAATGAAGGTAGTGGGGAGTAAGGGTTTGAATGCAACCTTAACCTTGACTGAAACAATTAAATGAAAAGCGGAGAATTGAAAGAGAGAGGTTTGGGAACACAAAATGATCCGGAGCTCCACTTGATATGTTATTTGTCAGGGGCAGTACATTCGTGCATGTTAACTAACTGTGCCACTGGACTTGGCCTGCTCGTAATAGGGTTCCAGCGCAAACATTTTCTCTCAGGGATTTCTATTATTAATTCTGTCTGAACACATCCATAAATGAATAATGAAATAAATAATGAAAACGTTATTACTTTTGGCAGCTGGGTCATTTCTCGTTTCCTGCTTTTTCCGCCGCTTGTTTCCTACTAATTAACTTTCCAAGGAGTTGTCCTCCTTTTTCCACAAAACATATCTCATCAGTATGATGGCGTGCCGACGCAGTGTGGCGAAAAGACAACAGCCACAAAACTTCACAAGTCCCTCACTGGTTTTTCACTGTGAGCATATTCCTAAAATAAGTGACGCTTGGTCACAACAGGTGGATTCACGCGTGCCAAAAAGGACACTTTAACTCTGAAATGAAATATTAAAAAAAAAAAACAAAAAAACATTTGAAAATAAATTTCAGACCCTTGGTCAAAACTGCTCGTCTCCCACAATGACATTGCTGACCGGTGAGCCCAAGGATAACATGTTTTTTTCCCCCGCTGGCTCCAGACAATAAACGACAAAACAGGAAGCGCTTCTAGCGATATCGCACTTGGCACATCAAGGTCCCCCTCGGTCCTCTGAGCCCCCCCCCCCCCCATCCTCACTCGTGTCCCTCCCCTCAGATGCCTGCCCGGTGCCCCACGCCATGCTGTTAAAAGGCTTGTGTGCCGGGACAGAGGCTCGGCGATAAGTAGCCCTCATTTAATATGGATCTTAAAGAGGGCAGTAAAGCTAAAGCCTCAGTAAAAGTACCCCCCCCCCTTCTGCACCCCCCCCCATCCCTGCGGCATTGCTATACAGATGACTCTCCTCTCTCTCACTCTCTCTCCTCATTAGAGTCGTTGCAACTCTTTCAGACCGCTCCTTCCTTCTCTTCGCGTTTTACTGTTAATTAGTTTGCTTTGTAAGGTTAGACGTGCGGACGGAGCAAGTTTGGGTGTGTTTGGCTGCCATCTGTGTGCATACGGCTCTAACTACGTGCAGATGGTGTGTGCTTACAGACAGGTTGCTTCTTGTGTGGAAAAAAAAAAAAGAGCGCAAGAGACGGTTTTGGTTATTTTAACAAGATTTATGGCCGTTCTCACAGGTAACTGTTTAAGCCATAATGATGATTGTTAGTCAGCTGTCATAAAAGGGTAATTTAAGGCAAGAGTGAGACGGGGACGAGAATGTATGTTTCTTCATTTACACATTCTTGGTGATGAATCCTTTTGAAAAATGCACTTTGTTAAATTTTTAACCGCGAAACATATTGAACTAATTGTGCTGCGGCTACTTGAGAGAAGCTCTGAAAATTGTGCCAAGTTAAAATACCATTAGCCACTCAGTGAACCAGTGAACCAGGTAAGTAGAGAAAGAGGCAGAGATTGCGAAATAATTGCTCGACAAGGTCACAAAATTAGAAAACATAATCAAATAAAGGGCCGACTGACTTATTTATGGCTTCGGTCCCCTGCACTGAAGTGTCTCATTTAGGTCCCCATTAAGTTTAAAAGTTTGAATTTTCACTTCAGTTCGGGACAAATTACCGAAGACACATGGGACACGTTGTTTTTTCGAGAGCTGTGCGAGCCTGCACTAAAGCATGGACTTAATTTATTCTGCATGTTTCGGCATTTTTTTTTCTCCAAACTGTTTTGCGACTCTCTGGCCTTGCCTGCAAGGTGCCTCTGACTGGTGGGAAACCTGCCCTTGTCCGTTGCAGGTCAGTGCCTAATGCTCTCTACCGGGCATTGTGAATGACCCCCCCCCTACAATTAAAAAAGGGTTAGTAAAATTATTGTTGGCCTACTGCCACATACTTTGTGACTTAGCAATGGTCAGAGACAGATTGTGCACCAGGAGTACCCGAAAGCGTCTCTCCCCCAGCTCAGTGAAATTAGCCAGTGTCATTAGCGAATTGAAGAAAATTAAGCCAGGAGGGTTTGGTTTTTTTTGTTGAGGAAACAATA
This sequence comes from Malacoctenus tetranemus, assembly GCA_032274765.1. Lineage (NCBI taxonomy): Eukaryota > Metazoa > Chordata > Actinopteri > Blenniiformes > Labrisomidae > Malacoctenus > Malacoctenus tetranemus. Next base: position 7,715,743 of record JAUESF010000012.1, on the reverse strand, counting down.
AATAGATGAAGGAATTTTTTCATTGACAACTCAAATGCTACAAATATCAATATTATTGAGACTGACCTATTTGTTTTATTCCCTTTACTGATACAACAAAAGATTAAACCCTTCATCTATATTTTCTTGGTTTAACGTTGTTTTTGTAGTAAAAAAAACCCCAACAAAAACAAATATACTGACAAAAGTATTAAGTGATGGTGCATGGTCAGTGCAGATACTTGAGGATGTAAAAAGCTGGTTCTTAGATATTCAGAGTGAGAGTGGGAGCGAGGAAAGTGAGAGGAGTGCATGAAACCAGACATGAGAAAAAGATGAGCATTTTCACAGTTGCGTCGCAGTTTTGTCAAACGCCATCAAATAAAGGTTTATTAACGATTATAATTTGCTGTGCCGACACCTTTTTTTTTCTCCACGACGAGCTGGGAGTGTTGAGGCTGTGCTGAGAGGCATTGCGGTGCGACGTCAGCGCTTATGAAGTCCGTAAGAAGAGAATCTGTCATTTCATTAGATTTGTAACGACATTATTTATTATCATGTATTGACGCATGTTACTTGGCAAGACAGGTCACAAATAACATGCACAGACAGTTGTGCCTCTTCAGTGCTTTTTCATCTTGCACATTTCTCCAAAATCCTCATAATTAGAGTAAGAAAACACTTCAGATTCCATTTTTGCAGACTTTTTTTATTGTTAATGCTCACCTTGATAGGATGCAGAAAGACGGGTCCTTTGTTAGACTGGCTCATAAAACTGCTTACAAATGACTACGAATCAATACAGCAATTTAAATGTGTAAAAACTCATTTGCTATAGCTATGCAGCGTCGCTCAAAATAAACCACCTTCCTTCCTCTCCGTCCTTCGCTTGTTAAACCTCAAAGCCCGGCCGTCTGCGAAGACAATTCGCTCACAAATGTCTGGAAAAAAAAAAGAAAAGGCAGGAAAAAAAAACACTAGCAGGAGGAAAAAAAAAAAAAAGATTGCTTTGTTCATTTCTTTTCCCTCCCTCTTTTTTTTCCTCTTTCCCACTCTCCCCAAGGTTCTATTAGGAAATAGATCCCAGGTGTTCGATAAGCCTGTAGTGGACATGACAGCAGTGCAATCAAGTGTATAAATTTAATTGCAGGCTCATTTTGTGCCGTTTATTAGCCGTTTAGGGGCACATCGCTCCACTTGAACCCTGTTATTGCCAGACAGAACAGCTGTTTGGTACCTTTTGTCTCATTGCAGAGTTTTGAGAAAGTGCACGCCTAAATGCCAAATGTGTAGATAGGCAACGTACTACTACCATTCAATGTACTTTTTTATCGCTTTGGAGACTGAACGACGGGCTTTAAAATGGAACAAATGTTTGCATCTAATGGCAGTCAGGCATTTCTCACATGCATCCACACTATATACAAGTTGGAATTGAACGTTTGCTTCCACACAAAACAAAATAACACTTAAAGGATCACATTGGGTGTATTTGACATCCGTTCATCCTCCACAGGCTGGGATCGACCTGTCCTCTGTCTTTGCTTCTCGACGCTGCCACCGCTGCACCGACCGGCCTGCAGATGTACAAGCTCTGGTTGAAACCTTCTTCTGGTGCGACACCCCATTAATAAAAAGCCTGGAGAAAGCCGTGCTAATTGTTACCATGCTCTCGGCCTCGCCATTCCTATAAATCATTCGGCTAATTGCAACAAATTGTGAGCTGACATTAAGCTATGATTCCTAACCGGCAAATATTCATCAACATTGCAACTAGCCCCATAAAACACAGAGCTGGCCATTTCCCAGGCCCAACATATATCTACCATCTAACTCCCCCATTATTTATGGATCTTTCTTGTCCTCAGCATTTAAGTGCTGCATTGTGAGTGAATGAGACGCCATCTTGTTTATTTATTATGTCCCTGGATACAGCCCAAGCGGCGGCAGTCGCGTGACCAGCCGCAGACCTTGTTTTCCATGTTACCCTTGAAGCCTTGTGTGTCGTACTCGCCGCTCTAAAACGATTACTGTGTCGCCTGTCATAGAAAAAATTACCTTGAAGCATTTCTGTAAATGCAAGGCTGTTTGGAGTTTGATTGTGGTGAACATAGCACTTAAAATGTGTTACATCAGCGTCACAGTTCTTATGAAGAATTGGCCCAAAATGTAATATCTATAGTCCAGAATCTAATCACTGTTTCTAGAATTATTTCCTAAATGCTCATTACTGCAGTGGGTACTTAGGAAGTGGTTGATTGGTCGCCAAGCAGTCATATGTTGCAACATTTAACCCCCCCCGTGCAATGTTTATTTCATGCAGACAAAAAGCACGTTAAATGTCCTCTCTGTGGTCTGACAGTCACCATAACTGTCACAGCAGATGATGTATTTCACAGCCCGATGCATTACTACCACTAATGTTTCACTGTGCTGCCAATTCAGCCTGGTACTGTTCAAAACAGCGACAGTGTGTGTCAAAACAGCACTTAATGGGCCGTCCCCCAGGTGTGCATCAGCAGCTAAAGATGTTAGGGCTAAAAGGTCATGATCTGATTTGTTATGTGGGAGTTCACGGGGAATTCTGATGTGAACTGATCAATTCCACACCCCAGCATGCACATAAATCAGTTCTGCATCCGGAGTGAACGTGCACGCGTGCGCACGAGGTAGATGGGCGCACGCGTGCCTGCGTTAAGTGTGTGTGTGCCTGCACGCACTTGCACGAGTGGAGTCATGCAGACGATGTATGTACTATGTGTAATTAATCGTAAATCTCTTTCAGCATTGGACGAGCTTGTTTTTATCACCCCGTCTCCTCTTATTACCTTTTCCCCTTCGTTTATCCCTCTGTTTTCAACCCGAGATCCGAGCTGCCTTGATAGACCACAGTAACTGGCACTGCCATGGGGATGGGGGCTGAGAACTGAGAGCAAAAACATCCTTTCTTTTGACTATGTTAAGCATTGACGGGCTTATTACTGTGTTCTCTGATTCAGCTGGATGTGTTCAAGGATCTTCTCTGCGGTGAAAAAGGTCAGCTGCTCTTAGTTGTGCTCAGCTAGAATACTAATACTGTCCTTATTCAAATGATCTGCTCCGGCGCTTATTAAATTGATGGCCCAGGCGCTCTAATTTAATAGTGTTGCAGTCCAGGAGAGGGACACAGCTGCAGTCACCGGTGAATTAGGTGGTTCTGAGGCAAAGTTCAAGCAGGAGCCCCCCTTTGCTTTTGGGATGCATTTTTCCCAGCAAATTAGCAGTCAGTGGCACTGCGCAATTAATTAGTGCAAACCAGGAAAAGCTTGTCATTTAATAAGGTGCTTTTTTCCCTCTCACGCCTCTCCCACACAGAAATATCTCTCCCTGTCTAACTATACCTCACGCCTTCGCTCAATTCCTTTTTTGGTCTTGGTTTGTCGTCCTGCCTTCCGCGCCCTCCTCACGACCACTCCTCTCAACGTAAATACAGGAAATAGGTCCATTCAGAGGCGCACTATCAATATGTATGTATGGTTGGTTTGGTAAATGAAAGCTGTGGGTGTGTGTCCAGCACTGGGTTTGGAGAGCCTCCTCTGGGTGAGGCAGAGGAAGGTGAAATATTCCACTTTTTCTGAAAGCACCCAGTCGATGACTGGGATTGGTTGATTGATTTGGCAGAGACGGACAAAGACACTGAAACAGAGGTGCACACTCATCTTTACATTTGTGCAGGCACTCCTGTGTGCACAGTTTTTTGGCAGCATTGAACCTGTGTGTTCAAATGTGAGGCACATTTTCAGCTTACACTCTACTGGACCTCAGACCTCCCTCAAAGAGGCAATAAACTGTGTAGAATACGATGTGGTTTCAAGAGGTTTGCAACCTCAGCCAAACTCGTTCCATAAACTCCACGGCATTTTACCAGACTTGCAGGTGATAATTATACAGGACATGAAGCATGATGTTTTGTGACAGAACTTCTGGAACAAAGGCAAACTTTCAGTTTCACTCGGCTTGAAATGTCCATGTCTCTTGTTCAAGCTTAAATCTGGAAACGCGTTGCACAGAGTTGTTCTAAAAATCAATATTCAAAATTAGAAAAGGGTGAGGTACACACGTGTGATGAGTGCATGAACGTCCTGCTGAATTATCTTAATCAGGGTCTTCCTAATCCTTTTATGTGACTTATTGAATAATTTCAGACTTTCAGAATTTGTCAGCAATATTGTTTTTGCCGATGAACTTGCAAAAGGATTTTTCAAAATCATTTCCCTCTTGATATTCGACTCACATTCAAACTTTTTTTTTCCAATTTGAAAATTGGAATCAGATCTCACATCAACAATTTCTTTTGTTGTTTTTCTTCAAAATTGTGTTGATCTATTAAAGCAGCTGTAAAGAGGAAAGGGGTGGGATACAGACAAGCACGTGTTATACTTTTTATTTGGGTGACACACACACACACACACACACGCACACGCACGCACACACACGCACACACACGCACACACACACGGTTAGACCTCTGTACCATTGTCCTATTTACAGGCTGAAGGCTGAATGCTGAACATGGAGTACAGTATGCTATAAATAAGAATGGTAGGGCTCTATCAGTGCTGACAGAGGTCTCTTTCCTCGTATACACGCACGCACGCATGCACACTCGCACACGTACACTGAGCCTGGCCCTGTGCCTGCTTGTTTCCCCCCCTCAACTAATAGACCCTGGTGAAACCAGTCAGCATTGTTGTTCTGAGATTGATGTGACCTTGATGCCGTTTAGTGCAGTGATTTGTTTATTGGCACTTATTTTGATGCATGTGGAAGTGAGCCTTAAAAGGCATACCAGACAGAGAGCGAAAGATAGAGAGACCTAGACAGACACACACACACACACACACACACACACACACACACACACACACACACACACACACACACACACACACAC
>JAUESF010000012.1:7678200-7700956 GCA_032274765.1 Malacoctenus tetranemus | reverse complement strand
ACACACACACACACACACACACACACACACACACACACACACACACACACACACACACACACACACACAGGGTCTCGACCCCATCCTCCCTGCCCCATAATTCCACACCTGGTGTATCGCCCTGTTTCCTCGACCTCTGGTTTGGTGTTGCCCCTTTTCCTCTTTTCATTTTTAGTCTTTCTGTGGCAGAGACCTTGTGAATCACTGCTCTCTAACACATTTCCAGGCGATTTTTTATTTTTTTTCCTTTTCATACTGTTTCCCTCGTTCACAGTAAACGGTGTTGAACTGCTGAGGAGGAGAGCGGCACACCGACAGGACATCTGTGTGCGAGAGGTTCCTTCAGAGGCTCGGGTCATGGGGCATTGTAAGCCACACCCTTCCCTGCCTCTGCCCACACCCACAGGGCTCTGATTGGTTAACAGGGTGAGGCCAGGGGAAGCCTCACTCTCCCTTCAATAGAGGACCCGGAATAATACGCGAGACAGTCTCGAAAAATATTCCTTCACTATCAAAACTGCACGAAAGTACAGAAGCGAATCATTCCAAGATGTTTTGCGCTCGAACATGATGATCAGAGTTCTAACTTGTTCCGGACAAATTTCAGTGAACAAAGTGGAAACATTTCAGGAAGAGGAATGTTTCCTGATAGACATAATGAAACCCTCTGAGATGTGTTCAGGACAAATTGTTTGAAAATCCTCCACAGAGTCCAACATACGGGTTGGTAAGGTTGAGTAATGAAAAGATTTTCCGAATATTTTGGTAATAAATATTTTTTTTCTCCTGCTTATAGTGGGCAATTTTAATGTGAAAAAGGATCAATATTTCTTTTTCTGTTTTTCTTTATTTTCCTGTTGCACACAGGTTTTATCAGTACAGACTATGATACCGTTTGATTCATTTAGAATCATTCTGAATTGGTGCGACTTCCGTCTCCGTACTTTTGCTCGTCTTTCCAATACACAGTTGCCTACAAACACACCCCGTCCTCACAGTGTTGCGGCGCTGCCTGCGCCATTGCTGCTCGGGGAGTGGGTACCCTGTCCCCATCATCTGGTTGTGACACCCGCTCGGCGGGACATGGCAGCTCCCTTAGAAACCGGCAGAGTTCCAATCATCTACATGCCATAACCTTACGGCCGCCTTTGTCCTCACCTCCGCCAAGATTCATTTGTGTCGCCCCAGCAGGTCTGACCGCTGAACAATTCCCGGGCAGAGCAGGAGGGAAATACATTTCACTGATTAAAGATATCTGGTGACTGTTCTACATGCTGTCAGCACACTGTTAGTGCTCACCCACTCCCAGCAAACCCCCTCCCCCCCTCCCTTCTCTCACTCACCTCATGCATGTCATCTCCTCAGTCCTACCCCTGCACTCTTCCCTACTTTGCCTGCTTCTTGCTTTGTCCTGAGTGGGCCTGCTGCAAAATGTCTGTGTGGGGGTAGGTCGAGCAAAATGATTACATACCACTTTAGTTTTCTTAAATATGCTCACATGTTGCTGTCTCGTACAACTGACTTTATCTTTTGTGATTTTGGACAGCTCATAAAAAGAAGAAAAAAGTTTAGAGAGAAATGCGGAGCTTACGCTACACAACAAAAACTCTTCTTTGCTGTCGAAAATTGGTAGGATCTGCAGTCTGAGAAGGGACAGAGGGAAATGAGCACTAATGTTGGTGGAGGGCGTAAAGAGGGAATCTGTGTATGCAGCATTACGAGCGTGTCCCATCTCAGTGGCTGCTTGGCCTGACCTTGCGCTTTTTGCAGTATCCTCCTCCCACGGCATGCCAGCCAGCTGTAAAATAAAATGGAGGACGGCGCGCACACAGTAAATCAGAAATAGCCGGGCCACTGTGCTCCGTATGTGTTTAAGAGTCCTGCCCTGCAGTAAAAGGGCCCTGCAACCGGGGGCTGATGTGGGATGGGCTTTTTGCGAGCGATACGGAGGCCCTCGCATGACACTCGTCCTAACTCTGATCAAGTATCGGCGCCAACAAGCCACAAATCTTTTTGCTTGCTTGCTTACTCTCCGTCTCCGTTCGTTCTTTTTGCTTTTCTTTTACTTCCTATTCTTACCCTCTCCCTTCATCAGAGAGGAAAGAACACACAACAGTGCGATGACTTTTTTTAATCCGCTCATGCAGCGTTTCTCCAGACCAGCAGGGGACAGTATTACATGACATGTAAATGGATATGCTTGAACAAATATGTATGCAGGACTAATTAAAGAACAAACATCCCCGGCTTTGTTCTCTTATTTGTTGTTGACTTTGTTCACATTCAGGTTTTAACCTATTTCACATGATTAGTTTGAGTGAACCGCCCTGCCCACATTTGGCAGGAACACACAAATACAGAGTGGCCTATAACTTCAAATGACTTGATTGTTCTACTTTCTTCATTAGGTACTCCCGTATATGGGTCACATGTTTTGGAAGGTGGAGTAGGAGGGAATGTGGGAATTGGCACATCTTTTTTTGAACATTTTGCCCATTTCCATTTCAGGAGTCACCTCCAAACCCTAATTAACAAGGAACGCCATCAAATCAAACTTTACCAATCCCAACGGTGCTGTCAGCAGGCAACTGGCACAGGCTCCCTCCATGCCACTATCTCCTGCCACCTTTAATGTTAACTCACTCACCGCTGTGCCAGCTCTTCAGAGTGCGTATGCGCCTCGTGTGTCTGTGTGTGTTTGTGTGTGTGTGTGTGTGTGCATGCGTTGGGAGAAGAACAGGGGCCAGAGTTCAGTGGGAACGACAAGTGCCGCTGCTATTACGGAGGGCAAAGATCCGGAGACATCAAACCCTCCACAGGCTAATCATCCATGTGTGCATCCGCCGTTGTCCGCTGCCAATTTGCGGCGCGTGTGTCGGTGTGTCTCCGGCAGCGCGTTTGTGTATCCATGGAATTTATGTTTGCGGCTGTGCTCCGGCGCACGTTTGTATGCATGCGCGCACGTCAGAGGCGACAAGCGAGTGTTAGATGTCAGGCGAGGTGAGGGACTGTGGGCTATGGAGAGCAGCAGAGTGGTGCTCCGTGTGACACCAGTCCTGTAGACAAGGGTTAAGCAGGGAATAGGGAATAGTCCTGAGGTAATAGCACGGGGGCGGAGGGTTGATGAAGAGTGAACAAAGGTGATGCAGTGTTTCACAGACACGACACCCTGATATGCTTTGTTGGCTCATTTGATAGGAGCGTGTGAGTGAAGGAGTGTGCCCTCAAGGGAAATTTAATAGCAGTCAACATCAGACTTTATGCTATGAGAGTAAAAAATAGGGTAAATATACAAGGCTGTGAGAGTGGAATAATTCAACGGTGAACTGCTGTAGCCGGGGATGTGGAAGTAGTCAAGTATCTCCTGCTCTCTGAAGCCAATAGGACCTTGCTATTTGTGTCCGTCCTTTTATTTCCGTTATTATTCAACTGCTGCCTAAATATGAAAACCTTGGTGTTGACGTACTGAAGGCATTTATCGTTCAACGCGACTTCTCCGGGTTCTCTCCCCGGCGTCTCACCCACTTTTCAGCTGTTAGATTGATGACACGTTCTCACCCGCAGAAACCACATTCGGCTCTTTCTCTCCGAGTCGAGACGGGGAACCAAAGGCTGCTTCTCCCGCACACCGCCGACTGCAGAGGTGACATATTCCCATGTGTGAAGTTCAGGGACTGATGGGCTCTGAACTTCAAATTCAGTGTCAGGGGCCCAATGGCGTGTAGAAAAGGGTAGTGCGCAAAACACTTGACCTTCCATTAATTGTCTCGCATGCATAACCACTTGTTAATTACTGGAAGAGCCAAAATGGCTTCCAAAGCTAGTTTGTAAAAGGTCACTCACCACTGGGTAATGAACAGTCTCGGCAGCTCCGCTGGTCTACTGTCCTCGTCGCCCGGCGCGGGCTTCAGATGTCTGATGTTGTAATGTAGACGCTGCCTTTGAATGCGCGGAGACGGAGGACGGCACTTTGTCTTTCAAGTTTCTTTGACCATTGTGAGGATTGTCTGTCAGCTATTAGCCTGAATGTAAATTTCCCCGCCAAAAGCCTATTCAACATTCACGGCGAATCCTGAGGTGTTAAAGAGGAATGAATGGAAGCCTATGGACGTGTGAGATGCCAATTAATAACCTTGTGGTTTATAACTTTAGAACACACACACACACACACACACACACACACACACACACACACACACACACACACACACACACACAGAGGGCCGTATACACACACTTCCTTCTCATCTCATTAGCCTCTGTCCCCATTCTCTTTATCTTTTCCACCTAGTCTGCATAAGGAGAATATATACATTCTTTGTAGTGACAGTATTATCAGGAGGGGTCATCTTCCTTACCTCTTCCACACAGTATAACGATAAGGACGTGTGTTATTTTAAAGAACCTGTTCAAAGAGAGGAGCGATAATACAGTGATAAGGTGATTAAACAGAAAGGCTTTTATATGATGCACATTAACAGTTTTGTCCTCTTTCATGTCTCAGGAATGATTACCTTTAAGTATCTCTCCTGCTCTTTATTGCAGCTTATGAAAGCATCTAAATGGCAGCCTAGCAACTGGGAGCGAACTTTCGAGGCTCCTTTTCTCCGTATTATTCTTAAATGTTGTCCCCAAGGTGTTTTTCAGTCAGCCATTTTGTTTTGGTGCAGAACTTTGTCTTTCGCCCCCTTTTTTCTTTTCTTTTCTTTCTTTTCTTTTTTTTTTTTTTCATTCTCGGGGTCCATTAGTTGACTCGAGTGTGGCACGGCGATATTAAAATTTAAACTAGACTGTGGACCGCAGCACAAAGGTCTGATCCCATATTGTGCTAACTCTCCACCCAATCCATCTCACGCCTGTCTGGGCTTCGTATCAGGGGTTACACGCAGATGCCTTGCATCACCACATATTTGATTGTTGGTTAGCAAAATATGCTGGCTTCAACCTTGCAGGGGTCCGTAACCTTTCAGAGGGGTATGCAATCTTGGTTGATGTTTAGTGGTGTAGTTTCACCTCTTTCATTCCCCCACCTATTTTTCCTCTCTCCTCCTCTCCCCCTTTTTAATAGCTCCTGGTATTGTCTTGGTCCTTGCTGACAACAAAGGGGATAAATGCAATGCCTACTGTAAGTCCCTGTGGTTAGGCCTTGGACATGACACGTGTCAGCCTATGATAAATTGGCTGTGTGTCTGTTCAATTTCAAATGCAAAGCTCTAGAGAGAGGAAGAGAGAAAGAGAAAAGAACATGATGGAGAATTGGGTGAGAGAAAGAGAGAGAGAGAGAGAACGAGGGAGAAAGATGCCGGCATATTTCTGGCATGGGGAGAGAAGGATGCCTCAGATGCTGGATGTTAGTGTGTGGGGCACAGATAAGGCATTGCACAAGTTTGAGAGTGGGATGCCCACATCCTGGGGTTTGGGAGGTGAAATGTTGGCAGCGGGACAGGTGCTAGACAGTGGAGGAGGAGGGAAGAAAGGAAGCAAGAGAGACGGGGAATGAAAGATGAGAGAGCTCTTTTCACAATGCTGATGAATCATTTTTTGCTGATGTATCCCCAAGCAGTAGAAACAAATTTGTGTCACCTCTGTCTGCCGACTTTGCTTGTATATGCAAGAGGCTAATTTTTTTTTTTTTTGCTGTCCTTTACTTTTCTCTCTCTTTTTTTTTTTTTTGGTTCACACATAAACTGCGGGATGCAGTTTTTCTGGAGGTGAAGCAAAAGAGGGTATAAACTGAAAGAAAAGAAAAAAAGGAGGCGGGGGGGGGAGGGGTACGCGGGGCTTCCAGAAGATGCCTGGCTAATAATCTGCTCGTGCTAATCAGTGCAGCTGGGTTGGGAGAGTTGGCGCTCTGACACCAGGCAGCCACGCAGAGTGTTGGGGAAGAGGCGAGGATGCGAGCCAAATCCAGCTTGTATCTCCCAAGCCGGGGGGGAGGGGGGGGGGGCTTCGATACCTTCGGATGCCTGCTTGATGCCTCGATGGGGGGAAGAAGAAGGAATGGATGCGGCTTTTGCCTCACAATTGGCCTGTGAGGTGACAAAGCCGATATTATGGTAATGTCAGTCTAATCACAAAGAGAGATATCTCCTGGAAATCCTTGGCAGAGGACCGTCCTCACAGATATCTCGGGGTCTCCCCCGCACGCCCCCCCCCGCCTCACTGCCTCTTTACAGACTTTGATGACGCGTTTGTCCCCGCTGCACCAGTCGATATTGAATGTCGCGTCACAAAAATATGTCCTCTTGAAAAGGGGCAATGAACGGGTTTTCCTTCGTGTTTGTTGGCTACCTGGCTTTGCCGTCTGTGTCACTGTTCTTATAGAGACTCACTGCAGTCATCACTCCCGATTCCTCAGCGCCACTTTTTTTTTTTTTCTTGCAAACATTCCTCTGATTTGACTCCCTGCACCCCCCCCCCTCCCACACTCCCCCTTCCCCACAGCAATCTTGATACCCGGCAATATGTAGCACGAGACTCCCCGCCCGTACATGTCGTTTTGACCTTTAAATGTCATTTGCAGGTGCGTTGACGCGGTTCGCCGCTAATGCAAAAATTTGATAAGGAGTTTATCTCTCCCTGAATCTAAGAGGCCTGTGGGGGGGGGGACAGTGGTGGGCCTGCTGACATCCTCCGCCAGCCTGACCCTGCAGAGGGGCCAATCAAAAAAAAGGGGAAAAAAATCCACATATTATAAACTGAAGGCGAAGGAGACAATAGTGGAACAGAAAGAAAGGTTCAAGACCGTGACTGTGCTGAGCCAGGAACTGTTTTTTCCCCGTGATCTATCCACGGCTGAACTCTCTGACACCTCATCTGCCGTGCTGACGAGACGTCGCCGTGGCTTAATTGAAGTGGGTTCGTCTCATCCCTTCTCTCCCATGATCCTCTTCTCTATGGGTCAGTGAGAGGTGGGGGGGGGAACCCCCTTGAGTACGCAGCATTGGTGGGATTGCTATTTGCCTCCTACCGCCCCACTGAGAGGATGTTAGATTGAAGTTATTTTATGCTTGGCTTACCTCTCTCTTCCACTCTTCTGCATCGTATCTTCTGCTCTCTTCCCTTCCTTTATCTTTTCTCCCCCGATCCCACCATCCTAAAAACCTCTCATGCAGCAAGAAAGGAGGAAGGCATCCGTTACAGTGTGAAACGACTGTGATTTTATGGAGGTCCTGTAGTTGCATAGGTGTACTTTTCCCAGTAGAGATCTATCGTGTCTGAAATGGCGATCATCTTTTTTTGTCTCAGATGCATTGAATGTGTTTTTGGAGTGGGCGAGGATCAGTGTGTGGAAAACTGCCTTCTCTGCCTCGCTTTAACCAGGGGCCTGGTCGAGTCACTGCACCACACACAACACACTGATACACAAACAGTCTGTATAATCTTTGCTCCACTTTTACTTTCACGTTCAAAAGTTTTTTTGGGGGGGGGAATGGTAGTAAATGGCACATTTTATGTCTCAAGTTTGTGTGTGTGTGTGTGTGTGTGTGTGTGTGTGTGTGTGTGTGTGTGTGTGCGAGCGTGCGCTTGTGTCGCCACATCAAAGTTTATTGTTGTACAGCATCCTTGGTGAGTGCACGGCACTGTACGTTTGTGTGCCTCTATGTGTGTTCTGGAGTCAAGCCTGTTTGTAGCTCTAAGTGTTGTGCGCATTAGGGGAATGAGGGTAATGATGTGAGAGGCAGTTGTGTTTTGTGCCAGGGCGACCCTGCGGCTCACACCCCATTCCCAGCCCAATGTGTTTCTGATTCTCTCCATCCCTCATCACCAGTCAGCTTCTTCTGACAGCAACCACATACATATGAAGTTAGCCCGCAAGCATGTGCACATGTACATACTTGGGCGGATTGAACCTGTGTCTGCACCGGCAGTCGTTCCTGCACAGTAAACGAAACACGCAAGTCCGAGTGATCATATTTATAGTCGCATCAAGATATGCACGTGCACTCTTGTCTTTAAAACCAAGAAATGGAAAGATTCTTCTACCTTGCTATCTCCTCCGTTTTTTCCCCACATGCAAACATAGAGCAATATCCAGCCTCATTGTAAGGGTGAAATGGTAAGGTCACTGCATAAGTAGAAGTCAACCTTGATTCACCAGTTTGAGATGCAAACATGTGGGTAAGTCTCGCGTTCGCCTATATAGACGTGTTCTGAAAAAACCTGTCAGAAACATGCCTCTGCATATTGATTCCTCTGTTGTCACTGCTATTAGAAAGATGTCTGACATCCCCCCCCCCCCCCCCCCACCGTATTCTCCACCTACCGCTGAGGGGGTCTGGCTGGGACACAAAGGCAAATATATGACAAAGCCTTCTTCAGCACTGCTTACCTTTATGGTTCACTGCAGTAATTGGCCTAGGGTGAACATACCCGCTCGACACTGGCAGTAATGTATTTGAGAAGATATTGAAAAAGCTGATGAGGGAGACACAAGATGTGTTGTAGAATACAAAAGTTAATAATGGTGGGGATTTTGATGAATGGATCTGTAAATGTGTCCTGATATCGGTCTAAATTGCATTCTTTTGCTCACAGTTTTTTGCGTTTTTAATTTATACATTCTCTCATCGACTATGCAAGGTGCTTTTGCCATGAAAGCGAGCGCTTCACTCTGTGCAGTGCATACAGAAGAAGTAGTGCTTTTTTTAATGCACATAAAAATGTCCACAGAGTTCAGACAACAGTGCGAAACCTTGCAGCACTCTCGTCACACAGGCACACACTAAATGTCTCCAAGAGTCATGGACTCGACGCTTGTGCAATGTGCTTTTGAGTACATACAAATCATTTTATTGCTGCATATATCACCCCCACACTGAGACATCTGAAAAGAGAGCATGATCTATACCAAAACATTAATCATCATTCATTGTATGTTAATAAATTCAGAATTTCTCCATTTACCATGCGGACGTCCATGCGTGCTGGAAATGCAACCTTTCCAGAGCTCATAAATCACACACACTGAGTCATCTGACAAAGTACCCCAAACACAGGCTGAGGCGCTGCGATCCCTAGGGCACAAACACACACCATCTAATGTGGCGGATTCAGAGCGGGGACCACAGCTTTCCGACGCCTCTCGCCGCTGCGCCGCTGCCAACCCCTACCAACAAGGAGCGCTCGCTGCAATCTGAGAAAATGATGGAATCAGAGGGATTGTGGGATGTCTGCGGCCTCCTCCGCAGCGGTGTTCGGGTTCAACAGAGTCCCCTCTCTCTGTCTCTGTCTTGCTAGTTTCCCTCCTTCTTTTCCCCCGGCGCCTCCGGGGGGCCGAGGCCGTGTGCAAACAACAACACTTACACCCAGAGGGTTGGTTGTTGCTGCGTTCAGTGGGGACCCTCTGTCTTTGCCTTATTAGACAGATTTCACCACTGGAACTTTAAAAGAGCGAGAGTGTGAATTATGTTACTCGGAGCACTTTAAGTTGCCTCGGCGGCGCGCGCGTATGGAGTCTTGGTGCTCTGTTTGAATTCAAAACAGAAAGCTCGTCACCTGAAGTGCCGGTCGGGTAGAAACTCAGAGCACCTGCGATTCTCCGATCGACTTTATTTCTAGTGGCTGTCTTGTTGAGCACTTGTTTGAAACCTAACACGCAAACCAAGCTTAGATAATGCGTGTCAGAATGTAGATAATAATAAGAGTGCGTTAGATTATTTGCTCTGTCTATGCGCCTGCTCTCCTCCATCCAACGTAAATCTGGTGGTTGGGAGAGATTACCAAAGCAAGAAGAAAATCTGTGCAGATACAATAGCGTTTCCTCTCTGTACCAGCACCGATGAGGAGAAACAGATTTATCTGCGACCAACTTCAGAAGCCCAATAATAATGGCTGCTATTCAGGTGTAAGACTGCTATTTGTGCATTTACATGACAGATTAAATTATTTTTAGCCCGCAGGCAAAGGATCTCTTTTGTGGTCCCCTTTATGCAGAATAATCATGTCTCTTTACCTTTTTAACAAAGTGGTCACATGATCTCTGCGCTGTATATACTTGCTTTATGCTTCAGATTAAAAGATTAAAGGCTTTGTGGCGAGGAAAAATACACAAACAGCAGCTGAAGGAAAACCACGATATTGTCAGAGAGGGTTCGAGTTGGTGTTACAGCCGTGCTGTATGCATTATAAAGCAGACCCTCTGTAGTGCGATTAGGAAGATAATGTCATCACATGTTAATGACCGGAGTGTTTGCAGTGTGCAAAACGAGTGCCCTCTGATATGCAAAGCGCTTCTGCTGAGAGTGTGGAATCGGCTGTATGTACGGGAATCCAGCGAAAATAGAGACGCTCGTCTGTGCAGCATAAAACAGACAGCATTATTTATCCCCGCTCTTTCTTTCCTCTCATTTCCCTCCTTTTACCCCCCTTTGGGTCTCTGGATCCTTTCCCATCGCTCCTCTGTTGCCCAGGCCCATCCCCGGCTCCCCGGAGACAAGGGGACGAGTGGTTATTTCTGACTTTGGAAGATGGTCGTGACTAATTGATTCGACATCTGATGGAATGTGTGTAACGTCTTTTTTTCCCCCCGCTGCTCCAGCCTTGCCACTTGCTCAGATGAGCAGGAGCCATTAATGTATTGTGCATATATTTATGTACTGTACGGCTGTGTTTGATATGAGAAATGTGTTTATGCCAGCACTGTCTGTGTTCCTCTGTAAACCCCATGTAGTGTTGTCCCCGGTAATCTAAATTATTACTGGACTGTTTGATGTTCTCCTTTGAGAAAAAGCAATTCTGTACACCAATGCACTCCCATTGGTCTTATAACAATGGATTATATGGCTAACACTCAAAATACTCCCACTTATGTATCTGTTAGATCGCTTTGTATTGTTTTTACATGTTCTTGAGATGTTGCACCACGTAAACACAATTGATCCCAGAGGTGCTTTACTGTAGGAATGCATCCGATTCATTTATTGAAGTTTTGTTTTTCTCTCTCTCGCGCCGCCTCTCTCCATTTCTCTCCTCCTGGCCCCTCCGTCTTTGTCTTTGTGCTGGAGTTTTGGGCAGAGTCCAGAGACCTAATGAGGCGGTTCTGATGGGCCAGGTCCCACTGGTCTTGAAGCTGCGGCAAAGCCGCCGTTGATGCCCACTCCAAAGCACTTAATTGATCTTATCGTTTAGCCGATTGGTCAAAGTGATCAGTCTCTTGTGGGCACACATGGGATGAACGATGACAAGTGTTTTTAGTGGCTGCGGGCCGGTTTCCTCGCGTCTCTAGGATGGAAAGCCGGAGGTAGCTGAGGCTGTGAGTGGACAAAGATGCTCGTTTGTACACCGTTTGTGCCATCACTTCATTGAAGCATCGACACCCTCGGATGTCACGGTGCCTAAAAAAGTTTAGGCTTTTCCTCCGTTTTTCTTAGTTCAGGCAAAGTTTCTGTTTAGAGGCTAAATTTTTCATAGCGTCTCAATAAGAATCTCTCACTCAAGCTCACTTGGAGTGGATAATATTTTGCATGTAATTTTAATGAACAGCGTAAAGTATATTTCAAAGTAATACTCTTCATTTACATCCTCAAAGGTCTGCATGGTGCGGCGCAATGAAACTTCCTTTATGAGGAAGACACATTCGGTATATCGTCTGGATGTGGAGAAGGCCACTAGGGAATGATCAAGTGTGCATCCCATCGACCCGCATCCTCTTCCCCATTACCCTGACATTTCATCCCTACATTTAATTCCAGGCCTTTCTAAAGAGCAGGTAATAGTGCAGAGGGGTACAGGGACCCAGAATTAAGCAGTTTTACACCGAAGGGTAATTTGGTGTGATAAATGTGCCGTCGCTGGTAACTAATAATACATATTTTAAGTAGCAGCGGCACAGCTCCGCGGCCCAGTAAAGGTAGCATCATTATTAATGTGGGAGTCGCTGCGTGTTTTAGTCAGGGTTACGGCACCAAGGTCAGAGCTACGTTTCACTGAATTAAAAGCCATTTTGAGCTATGGCACTCCTAATCAACTCGGACCTAAAGGTGCATAGCTCAGTTATAATGAGGCACCAATGAATTTAAATAAACAGCAAGATCTAGTGATTTATAAAGGCAATGTGCTATCCTTATAGCTCGTTAGCCATGACGGATACTCTTTATTCTCTGGGCCTCTTTACCCACAGGACCCTGAGCTTTTAACCAAGTAATGTCTGCCTCTATTGTCAGCGGATACGCATTCGGAGCAGGACACTTATCCCCGTCATTATGAAGAGTGGAGACACAATACAAGAGTAATGGTAATGTATGCCATCCAAATAGGTGATTTTTCTCCTCCCCTCCTTCGTTTTTTTTTTTTTTTTTTTTTTTTGCGGATGTAAAAACTACCCCAGAGTTTTAGGCCCATGAATTCATCATCATATTTTCTCAAAGGGGTTTTCATATATCTTGAAAGGGAGCATAATCCTTGATAGTAGAAATGTTTTGCATTTAAAGGGGTACTTTTGGTCGGGGAATTGATGGCGATGTTTGGGTGGGGGGCTGCAAAGAAAGGAAAGTTCTAGTTTTTAGAGTGATCACTTCTATAAATTATAATATTTTCATGAGCGAAAGGAGTCTGGCTTATTCCAGCTACTTTACTTTGAAATAATAGAAACTTTCGCAGCCAGTGTGCCACCATTAATATGCTGATTAGGAACTTTCTAGAATAATGATACCCTGACTCTCCGTCTACCACATTTTAGGAATTAATTCTCAAGCGTTCCCCTGTCTATTAGCGCAGGAAAACTTTTTTTTTTTTCCCCCTCCTTTTTGCTCCTTTTGTTGCATTGATTGGCTGGTTGCCATTGCAGGTATCACCACTGGTTTTGCATTCCTTAATCTGATGACCTGGTTGGTGGTTAGTAGTGCAGCCAGGGCCAGTTGGGGCCAGGCGGGGCCAGGAGGGGCCAGTTGGGGCCAGGAGAGGCCAGGAAGGGCCAGGAGGGGCCAGTTGGGGCCGGAGGCAGGGGGGTCAGTGAGGCTCGCGCATGGAGCCGCCTGTACTCACCATACTGCTGCTCTTGTTGGAGCACGCAAGTTTTCATTACTTCATTACCGTCTCTGTTTTGCACTTCCCTTCTGTTCAGG
The DNA here is from genome assembly GCA_032274765.1 of Malacoctenus tetranemus. Classification (NCBI taxonomy): domain Eukaryota; kingdom Metazoa; phylum Chordata; class Actinopteri; order Blenniiformes; family Labrisomidae; genus Malacoctenus; species Malacoctenus tetranemus. Next base: position 7,687,892 of record JAUESF010000012.1, on the reverse strand, counting down.
ATGTTTCAGGTAAAGATGTGGCGAATGTCTTGTCAATCAACAGGGCAGATTGATTTAAGAGCTGTTTGAGGGGATTTTTCAAGAAGTGTTTTTTTTTCCAGTAAATGGTTGAATCAATATGAAGTAGACAGGAGTCAAACACTTGCAGCCTATCTGATGCTTAATATGGCGAGTTTTGCCTATGTGTTTAATTCTATGTCCCACATCACGTCTCCTTAGAAAGTCTGGTCCCAGTATGAGAAAGAAACTCTGTCTCACTGCTTTTGGGATTGTGTTGCACATACATGCTGCAAGTAAAAAAAAAAAGTGCATATGCAATGCACTTTTTTTTTTACCTGCAGCAATACCTGTGACTGTTTTTGAATTTAAATCGACATAAAAATATTTTCATTTTACAAAAGGACAAAAGTGTTGACTCACCTCCAAGATACACTTGTTTGATTTCCCACGTGAACGTAGTGCACTGTGACACCCATAGCTTTCACCATTCAGCGGCTCACTCAGTCAGCCTCTCACTGTGCTCCGCATTTCAGAGTAATTTTCACTCCTGACACCGCGGCTCTGCCTACCTGCCAATTTCTGTCTCGGCTCCTGAATGGGTGATTTGTAAAGCCATGTTCACCTCAACACTCGGAAGATTTACTCAGGAGTGAGCTTGCCAGGTATTTGAGCTGTCAGTTCGCTCTGTGTTCCCAAACTTGCTGAAGGGAGAGTAATAGCCCTCCTCAGCCAGTTGACTCAGCCAGCTGAGTTTGCTTTCAGAGTTGCACAGAAAAACACGTGGTTGTTAATATTTATTTGTGAGCTGCAATTACAAGAACTGGAATCATTTATTTTGAACTTTTTCTTTGGTTGTACACTGTGTTTTTTTTATGAGGCACACATGCAAGCAAGCATCCAATGATTACATCTCCTTTCATTTGAAGTAGCACCAATATTCCTGTCATGCCTGTATTTTTATTCTGCAGCCTGTATGTCTCCGATCTGGCGGCACATTTCCCTGCCTTTTCCTTCCCTTTCTGGTGCTCCCTCTCTCCCATCACCGTGATTTGTAAACAAGATGTAGTTGTTTTTGGGGCTGGAGGTCGTTGATTTGTCTTGCCTCTCCCCGTAGGTCATTAAGGTCACCGCGGCCCCCGGAAGCATCAAGCTCAGAAAATGAGAAGCCCCCGCTCGGCTCTCCCGCTGGCGTCCGGGAGCGCCCCTTGCCCGCGCCCGCCCTGATGATTAATGCCACCCCCGTCCAGCCACAAACCTTTCTGCCTCAGATAATGCCAGGCAGCAAGCGCGGCTGACACTTTTAATGTATAATTAAGTAGAAAAAGTCAGCACTGGCTATGCAAATTTTTTAAAATGATAAATGACGCTGTACAGCAGCAGGGATTGATTTGGTGTAAATGAAACTAATTAAGGAAATGTCAAACATAATTAATAAAACAGGTTTAAGCTGCAAAACATTGTCAATTGAATGAATGAGGAGGCATTGGCTCCCATTGTTCAGGCTTTATTTAGGTCTTGTGTTTAGCTTGTTCCCTGCTCCAGAATGCTCTCTCCCCTCCTCACTCCCTCCACCACCAATTCCCTGAGAGGGGGAAAATAAATTTGCTTGTCTCTCCGCTGACTGTAGAAATTAATTGCTGAAATCTTGTCCCATCCAAGTGTTACATTCACACGCAGGACATTAACATAACTAATTTGAAAGAGCTCAAATGACTGCATAATGGAGCTCCGTCACCATGCATGACAGTCGCTGGTCATACCAAATTAGCTTGGTTTTATAATTGAAAAATTTTCCCCCCCTTTCTTATTTTTACACCATTTCCCCTCTGTTTCTTTTTTAAAAACAGAGTTTTCCTGTCTTGCTTGCTCATCTCCCTTCCACGCTATCTTTGGTTTTTGTTCTGTTTTTCTTGATAAGAACAAAGGTTTCATAATTTACAAAAAGAGTGCTTGACCTATAATTAGAGAAGAGGAGTGAGGGGAGAGGAGGGGGAGTGCCAAGTGGTGGCGGCAGAGTCAGATCCTTAGTCCTGGTAATGATGCTGGAGACCTTGCGGCCCCCAGGGAGGCGGAAGAATAATGGGATGGGCTATTTTTATGGGGGAGCAAAGCAATGGGCCACCAGCCGCTGGGATGCCGGTGCCCGGGTATGGTGCGGAGCAGCAGGGGCTAGCAGGGGGCTAGTGGGGGGCAAAGGAGGGCGAACGCTCAACCTGCCAGATTGCCGCCTCTCAGCCCTGCCCATCAGTTCTGCGTGTCAGCCTGATGCACCGCTGTCGGCCTCTGTGCCCCATGCCAGCCGCTTCCTTTTGCCGCAGAGAGAGCGAGCGATAGAGCGAGGGAAGAACTGTACGTGTGGGTGTATGTGTGGGATGGAGGGGGGTAAAAACATCTGCCATTTCAGGAGAGAACAGAGGGCTCAGAGATACAAGGTGAGGAGGATGTATCTCGGATAAACACATCACAGGCCACTCATCTGAATTACGACTGAGTTATTCTCTGCCTTCTATCAGATTTGATTGGACAAACTCGTCTTTCCTCTGCGAGCAAAAAGTAAACAAACTGCTCAACTTTGACCATTTAAAGTTTGTCGCAGTCAGCTGGAGTTTTTCTCATCCCGCCCCTTCTGCACAATTGAAACTAAAAGACATTTTCAACTGTGAAATGCTGCTTGGTGTTGCGCATTGTTTGACCCAAACCTGGTGCGAACACAGACACCGTTGATAATGTGTTTGTGTGCGGAGCACCGCAGCAGACCTACGGCTGCCAATATTTTTTGTGTTTCTTTTTTTTTTGTTTTTTTTTTTTTTTGGTTCTGCACAGTCTAACCACTGCTATTTATCATACTCCCACATAACAATTCTCAAGAGTTAAGGGAGCAAAAGAAACAAAAACAGGGAAAAAAAGAAAGAGAAAAAAAAACAACAAAAAGTACAAGAACAAAAGAAAACAACAAAAAATACAAAACAGGAAAATAAAACTCTGGAACAGTCACAGTCTTTATTCCCATTGCATTTTCACTCTCATCTTTATTTCATTATTCCAGCAAGGACTCGTATGCTTGTAAAAACTAAACCTAAACCCTGGACTCTTGTGCCGTTTCTGTATTTTTTATGCATAAGTCTTACAACTTGGGAACAACCGTAGCCCCACCATCACCCACTGAGCTGAGCGGATTTTTACAGCGATGCATTGTTCTCTGCAGACGTATTTATTGTTGAAAACGTGGCCCTCTAATGGATATCCTTTCATTGAACTATTTTTGTTTCTTATTATTTCTGTGGCCAATGAAATTGTGCGTAAACTGCTAGTAAACAGTGGTTCATAATGAGTGTGGTCGGTCCAGTGAGCTGTATGTCCTGAACCGAGCTCAAGGATATAATTTCATATGAATTATTACCTCATGCATTTCTCCCGAAGCACTTAAAAGGTTATAACATACCCGCGTATTAGAAATGCTGTTTCTTGGTGCCCAAGCTGGAGATGAAGTTACAGTTTCTTTGTTTATTGCTTGGTCCTTGTTCTGTTGGAGAGCGACGCCACGCTGTGCACATACATTAATTCATGCACGCTTTGCATGGACCCAGAGCAGTACTACACTTGTGTATTAGATAAAAAAATGATTAAAAGCTAGAGCTTACGCGCGCATACACGCACACACACACACACACACACACACACACACACACACACACACACACACGGCAGTTTTGTCAATAGAGACGCAAATTTGGTTCCTTAACGACATGCTATAGACACACACGACTAAAGCTGTCCAGACTTTGAATGTTGCATCTTCACACAGAAGAATTGTGTGAAGCAAAACAAAAAGTCTCGAAGCGTCGTGACAACTTTTGACAGCAGATGAATGCAACTTTTTCTCAGCACTTGAGATGCAAAAAAACCCAACAAAATTGTTAAATGTTAAATATATTCAGACTTGAGGCACTCGGAGAACACAAACCTTCGCCTAGACACCTGTTAACCTTCACGGCCTTAACCTCTTACTCACTGGCCTCTCTTGAAAGGCCCCAAACTCTGGTGACGCCACAGAGATGTGGTGGTTTGTCAGCATTTCGGGTCACCAGATTCCTGCCAATATCACTTGTTCCTTGCAAAACCTTTTGCCAAAACTTCATCCAAATCCTCTGAGAAATTTTGGATTCCTGCTAACAGACAACCAGCCAGAGAAACGGACCAGAGCACAGTAAAGCTAATAAATCCTAAAAAGTTGCAATTCTCAGGTTTATCTTGTGTAAAATTGCTAAAAACTCAAATGAAGAGTTATTATCGTAAACTGTCTGGATCTGGGTCTCAGTCAGAGCCTAAAGTTCAAGTTTTGCCTTCAAACTTATTCAGATACGCTGACCAGAAACAGTAATTATGTTCTACGTACATTATTGAGTCATCATGTTTGTTTTGAATGCATGTTATTTCCCTCCGAATTGCAGGATTCTCCTTTATTAAGCCTTCAAACCCTCAAGTTGTGATAAAAAAGGACTAATCTGTGACCTCTTTTCCACGTTTTCTCTTAAAGTTTCCTGTAGTTTTCCACTCCTGGTGTTATTTCTTCTTTGCACATCTCGCTGTGACTCGTTCGTACAATGCAGCCCTCAAAATGCCAAGGGTCACGTGTCAAACATATGCAGCGCGGATTACAATTTATTACTCCGCATTTGCCTGATAATTTTTCTCTTTTGACAAGCTTAGGTAAATCACATAGCCTGCTCTATAATGTATGAGCACTCTGCCGGCTTGATGAGTAAAGTCCGTCGCTATTGGCTGTTACCCCTGTGGTGTTTGAGTTCCCATAAGACCAATAAGGCTTGTCTGTGTTCTAACATGACTAGAGTCACTGCAGGAACAGGTAGAGGTCCAGGTATTTATAGAAACTATATGCAAATGTTTGAGTGCCATGTTGGATTGTTAGTGCGAAGAGGTGACAGTTAAATACATGTACATAGAGGAAGAAATATATAGGCTTCTCCCTCTCTTTGAGACAGGTCTAATCAGTTAGGATTGCCTCCTCTCCTCATTTCATTTGAATATATTCAGCTCGGACTCAGACGAAGGAAGTGTCTCTCCCCTCCCATGTATATTATTCCTTCCCGCTGAAGGCTCATTATTTTACAGCAGGGTGTGTGAGAGGCGGCCCCAGTCTCTGAACTCTCTGTCGAGGCTGTATTAATCAAACTTCACACAGCGGGAAAGGGTCCACCCGCTGACACGGCACTGCTCACTCTACACTTCAGGACAAAAGGGAAAACACACAGCCTGCGCTGTTACTGTGGCACGTCTACAGCTTTTGAAGATTACCACTTTTAATTATTTCATGAGCGCAAAACCATACGTATTACCTCAGATTGTCCCAGAGATGCTTTGAAGCACACGTGATTGTCGGTGCTTCTCTGCCAGCGTGGTAACTTTGTCCTCCTCCTCTTTGTCCCCACAGCGGATAACAAGATCTTTGCATGGGGAAATGGCACCAGTGGACAGTAAGTAAATGTCAGCAGAAATATGATCTGTCTCCCTTTGATGGTATGTGAAGGATGAGAATAAGTAGAGGCACTTTAGGGGACGACTCGGGTGTCCATAAACCTCCCCTCCATGGTTTTGCTCTGCCCATTCAAGTGCGGCATTGGGCGGCAACGTTACACTGGACAGCCGTGTGTCAAGCTGCAGAAGGACATTGACTGACAGACATAGTTATACAAACACAAGTTGTTTTCCTCCTGATGAGCGGCCTTGTTAAAACTTCTCCAGCCAGTAGCCCGTCTGGCTGTAATGACATCTTAGGGCCCGGGGGCTTCAGGGATTCAGTGGCCCTCAAGTACTCCAACAGCTGCATGGCAGACCTCAGAGAAATACATAAAAGAAACAAAGGCATCACTTCTCACTCTCTCATCATTTCCCATTGTCCCCTTAGTCTCCTTCTCTCAATCTCCATCCCTCTGTCTGCCTCCGTCTCTCTCTCTCCTCATGATGCTTTGACCCGTCTAAGCAGGTCGGGGCTCTCGAGTGGGGAGCTTATAGTTGGAGGAGCCTATAGTTGGAGCTCCACAACACCCACTTGCAGAGCAAAGGCTGAGCATCTCTGTTACACAACTGGCACTCTGATATCTGAAAATTCCTCGGCTCTCCTGTGTGTCTCACTGGAGGCGAGAGAGGGAGAAGAGTACGAGGGAGCTGTGTAAATTTAAACTGGCAAACTTTCTGATGGAAATAGCTGTGACCCCAGAGTGGTCTTGTCTTGAGTTGAAGCATTGTTGTAATCAATACTGGCTCTCGTGGGGATGGCGGGCGAGGACCTTTCGTTCCCCGTTTGTGGAAATAATGGAGAAGACTGTTTGTTATTTTTCCCAGACATGCCGCAAACTAGCAGATATGGCCGGGGCATTGCAGGTTATGACGCTGGCTCAGGGAAACAAATACAAAGAGGAGCATTTTATCAAGAAGCAAACAGCAGAGCTCTGTTTGAAGCTGCTGGGAGCTCACAGGTCACAGGGGTGCTCGGGCTGCGTTTGACCAGCTCATCTTGAAACAGGGTCTTGGATGTTTCTTTGTTCACTCACACCAGGGATGCCGAGACAGAAACACAACTCTGAGCTAAAGCCTATGTAAAGTCATTTGTGCGGCTACAAATTGAGTTAGGTTCAGTTATTATTTCTTCTCCTGGAACATAAAACTGACCTCAGTGAAATATGCCTGTCAGACATATATGAGTCTCGTTTGTGTAGGAAACATACCAGAAAGACAGCACCACAATACGGCCGTTCTGGTGCGAGCAACAATACCCACTGATATTTCTTGTTATGTTGTTTTCACATTACGAACTTTAAAAACAAAACAAAAAAAACCCCACAGTGTTTGTTAAAAAAGTTTAGTTTGCTGAAGTGTTGTTTTATACAATATAATACAAAGGATACCGAAGTATTGCACAACAGACCTGGTTCTGAATTAGACAAATTTTCTAACAGTAAGTATATTTTTCTGTCTGGTTTTACCAGGCTGGGTGATGGAGAGAGGTCCTTAAAGGAGCAGCCAGTCGACGTGAAACTGCCGCAGGAACCACAAGCAACAGGAAGTGGCTCATGTGTGAATGTGGCGAGCGTCGTTGGTGTGGCCTGTGGGAGCCGACACTCCTTCGTTTGGACCGAGTCCGGACATGCGTTTGGGTTCGGGAACAACTTCTATGCTCAGCTGGGCTACGACTTCCAGAGGACTGACTTCAAACAGCATCAGGTAGGGAAAAACAAAGTTTTAAAAAAAATGTACATCTATAAATATACAGTTTTCACATCCGTGTCAAAGATTTGGGGTTAACACGAATCAGTGAAAAGTGAAGACTCAAGACAGACTGAAAAAAATCTCATGAGTGGGCGCGGATCAAATAAAAATCGGTGTAATTTTCCAGTTGAAATGACTTATTAACATCGTCTCTATAGTACATTATTAATGTTAAATTCCCTGCTGGGAGAGGACAGGGGGGTTGGAGGAGGGCCTATGTTGATGGATACCTCAAGGGCCTGGATGGCTTTTTGTTGGTTGCCTCTCTCAATCTCTGTCCTTACATGGCTCACTATACCGTAGCATGCCGCTGAACTATACAAATCCTAAATTAAGTGCTGTGGAATTGAAATTGGCTCTCTTGTGAAGTGTTCCACTTGCATTGGAGCTTAATTTTGCCTACTCATATCATTTGATTCAGTCCCTCAGTCCCTCTTTTGCTCGCCGCAGCCCATCGCTCCCTCTTCCTTCTCATGCAAAATAAGCCCATTTACTGCAGGGTGACAGTGTCTAGGTGAATGATTGCCACTCAACACTTGATATATGGGTATGTGCCTCTGTGCACATGTGTGCTGGATGTGTTATTTTTCTAATGGATTTGCCCAGTCTCTTGCAGTTACATTAATGTGTTGTTAGACATGAAACCCCACCATTTTTTACACTCATGTTTTGAAGGTTGAAATAAAAACAAAAAAGATAGAGATGACATTTGTATTGGTTTAGTGTTGCAGTTTGGTTTGTCCAGCTGGTATGTTTTTGCACTGCTAAAGAAACCTCTTGATTCATTCTAATTTACCTCCATTTACCTCCACTTTACCTCCGTAAAGTTCATTGTTTATCGTGGCAAAAAGGGACGGGATTGTTGTTGATGTTGGGTTCGAAAGCATTTTTGGGCAAGTGTGAATGATTTTGATGGAAATTCACTATTTCCGTGATGCCACGCAACCCTATGTGCATGTGTTTGTGTTGTGGTCGCAACCTGGAAAACATGGAGAACACCACGGGAACAACACATATAAACTCTGTGACATCAGCTAGTCACAAATGCCAACCGCTGCCTTCCAGTATTGTTGATTTTCATCATTTTGCAATCATCGTTTAAATGGAGCCCTCATTTTAAGGTCTTACGTGAAAGCGCTTATTTATTTCTCTCTGCTGAATCATACTTTTGAAATAATCAGTCATCGTTCTTTCAAGTGTTCAGAATTTTATATTTGTAATTTAGTCTGCTGCTCCTCCTGCTCTGGTCCGGCTGTTGCATAAGACACATTCCCAGAAGAAAGGCCTCGGAGTTCATCAGAGGCCGGACAGCTTGCAGGGCAGCAAACACCCAGGCACTTGGCAGCGGTGTCGAGGCCCCAGGGGCCAAAGCTGTTTGCTGATAAAAGCCATTTGAGGCTGCATGACTGCACTCAGGCCTCACGTCTTTTCTTCTAAAGCCAAAAGATAGGGGAGGGCGGCGCGGGAGCGGTGGCAGAGAATGGGGCCTGGTGGTGTGAGTATCCCAGAGTCACCTGTTCCTCTCTGGAGCCACACCAGTGGCCTCTGATTGCCCCAGGTGGAGACCCAAAGCTGCCCCTCCGCCTTGTATACCAATCTCCCAACTTCTTTCATCCCACTGCCCTCCTTGTGTGCTTTTTTTTTTTTTTCCACGCATGACCAGACGAGCTGCTCCACCTGCAGCTATCCTCCACTCTCCGTTCTATACGATACTTGCTATTGTTGCGAAGAATCCGTAGGTCGGACATGGAGGCTTCACCCCTGAGGCTCAGTTTCTCCTCTTTGTCTGAAATGGAGTGGTAGCAGACCACTGAGATCTAAGAAACACTATATTCTGTTCTTTATTGGCACAGTGATAAGGTGTTGGGATTCTGCTCACACCTGCGAGCCCCTTTGTTCGGGCCCGCTATGGCGTTTCACCTGCAACAGACAAGGTTAGAAAGATCTCCTATTTAATGGTTTGATTGACATTATTTTAATGTAACACCGTGGGGAGCTATATGCCTGTGAACGGAAATGAAAGTTAATCTTATTCCCCCCCCCCCTCCTCTCACAGCCCTGCCCCCCCCTCTCTCTCTTGCCTCATATTAGGACAATGACATTGTCATTTTCTCAGGGTTTAGAGGGACTGTTTGTATGCAGATAGTACAATCTCTGTCTGGTTTGCACTGAGCTGCCTTATGTAAATATTTTGGCGATTTTGTCGCAGTTATTCTGGTTGCTTTTTTTGAGTCTCGAGACGGTATCACATACCATAGGCCTGTTTGTTTTCCTGTATATGAGTTTATTTTCTCCCGGAGTGCATGGCGTAGCTCTGTCTCTAAGTAGGTTAACACCTCCTAGCTGGAAATGTACCACCCCTTCCCTGCCCTGCACTTGTACCACGCCCGGGGGGGGGGGGGGGG
>JAUESF010000012.1:7655476-7657236 GCA_032274765.1 Malacoctenus tetranemus | reverse complement strand
ACACACACACACACACACACACACACACACACACACACACACACACACACACACACACACACACACACAGTACACAGCCTTGAAAAACCTAGTCAGCAGTTTGGGCTGGGAGTCTAGCAAATGAGCTGTCCTATTGAAATAGAAAGGAGAGTGCTCCACGCTGTAGAAAATGCTGCTATGGCAAGCCTTACAGAGGAGGGACGGAGGGAAAATTACTTGTTCGGACAAAGAAACATGAGAATGTCCTTTCACTACAAATGTACCAATTTACATTTGGACGGAGCAGATTACATCCATTTCTTTCCATACTTCATTTCTTTTTTAGCCCCTTTTTTCCCCCACCACCCCCATTGCTCATCTCATTATCATTCATAAAACACCAGTAAGTGCTGTAAGTGCAGTAAGAGACAGAAAAAAAACCTAGCTATTCAAAAAAAAGCCACCCCCCCCACACCTTTTGATTCAGTGTTCCTTTATCTCGTCCCAGGTACTCCATTGGTTTTATTGCTCCAAGTATGGTTGCAGTTAAATGGTAGCTGCTCGGTTATACACCTCAGCTCAACCGAATGAAGGATGACTGACTAGTCACAGGACCATCTTACCTTCGAAGAGCCAGGAATCCAATACTGCGTAATCATCTTCTGCACACACCAGGAGGGGGGGACTTTTTTTTTTTTTCTTCTCGGTGGGGTCCGGTGCTTGATTGGAGTGATCAAGTGGTGTGACATTCTAGAAAAACCATTGCTTAAGTCTTCATTAGGCTTTTTGAACTTTCTGGCCATTTTGGCTGTGTGCTGGAAACAGCTTCCAGTGGCTTAAGTCATTCACTCTTGCGTCTAATTCCCTCTCTTTGACCACTTAAAATGTAAACCTCCATTTGGTCCTGGCATTCCTCCCCTCTTTCTCTGTCTGTCTACGGTAATTAAGATTCCACTTTGCCTTGAATGGGAATGTTAAAATGGAGGGTTATCGCTGGGCTATACACAGTGAAACACCTCCAGTGACCTCTCTGATTTGCCCAATAGGGGTCCGTTCCTCCCCCCTCCCTCCATATTTCTTCGCCCCTCATGGTCATCTTGTTGTGTGGTCTCCTCTCTTCAGTTCTCTCATTACTCGCCGTGTGAAGGCCTGGGAGATGGGTGGCAGGGGAGGAGAGGGGCGGCCGCAGAGGAGGGCTTCTGTCCCTGGATGAGTGAGTGTGGATAAGAAGTTGTTTGAATTCATAATTGTGCTCCTGTGAAGGGGGAGATTTGTAAAGCAAGGCTGGGTTCATTGTGTGGCAGTGCGAGTCCGGTGGAGGGTGCGAGCCGCTCAAAGCTAATGTAATCTACGCTATTAGAGGGGGTTAATTAGCTGCTGAACTGGAGCCTGAAGAGCAGGCAGAGAAGGAGAGGCACAGAGTGAGAGAGAGAGAGTGAGAGAAAGAGAGAGAGAGAGGAAGAGAGGGAGAGAGAGAGAGAGACGGAGGGCGGGCAGTAGGGATAGAGAGGTCTTCAGGGAGTCATTAGAGACTGCTTGTTGTAATACAGCCACACAGTCAATAAGGCTTCTCCTCTGAGAAGGCAAAGAAAGGCCAAAAAAAGGCTCAGAGAGAAAGAGTGTTTCACACCAACTGTGCGAGTTACCATGAAGCATGTTGGTGTGAAACGTAGCTGAACTTCACCTTGATTTTTTTGGGGGGGGGCTGATAGGGTCAAGTGCTATATTCACTAAAATGCTACAAATTGACTATATGTTTTGAAAAGAAAATTCCAAAACGC
>JAUESF010000012.1:7645476-7650476 GCA_032274765.1 Malacoctenus tetranemus | reverse complement strand
GCGGCCACCTTCTGTGCATCCACTTTCTAAACTGTTGTTTGATTTCTACTGTGGGCAGCAGTCTGTGAAGACGCTCCACACAGTCGTGCCTCCGGGATGGAACGCGAAAGCCAAAGATGGAAGATTCAAGGGGCTGAAAAAAAAAGGAAAAGGACCAAAAAAATCCGCACTGCTTTCCTCATCATCCGATATTGTGTGGTGTCTCCATCCCAGCCTTATGTTTGAGTTGTTTTATCCATCACGTCAAACTGCTCAAACAAGAAAAGCTGAGGGTGGGGTCTCTTTACATTCTGAGTCATTAGATCATCAATATTCAGGTAGATCTGCTCTGAGCTTGAGGACATGGTCCGCTCTGGACCAACGTAGACCGTGTGAATCTGAAGAGGCACGCCTTAAGTGAGCACAAAGAAAGTGTGGAATCGCACATCCAGCGTTGTTTACTAAAAAAGGCATATGATCTTAGTTTATCATGAAATTTCTCACTGGATTTACATCCATTACAGAGCTTTGGAAGCAGTGCCATCACAAATTGCTCTATATGTAAAAGGAGCAAATGTGGTTCTGAAGCAACACAGTTGTCAATAAGCATCAAGCAGCCGTTGCTGACGTGCCTGCTGTCTCATCAGTAATCAGGCCAATCTGTTTTAGCAGAAAATGGCCATACACGGCGCGGCATTGATGGAAATGTCTCATTTCAACTTCATGGTGCCTTGAGAAGGCAGAGCAAATCAGCAAATGTTCATGAATTTGACAGAGGAAGCGTGGAAATTCTATGACAACTAGTTGGATTCGGTGAGCCGAGTGCCAGCACTTTGCATTAAGTTACACTAAGCACTAATTGGATGCTACCTGGCTCCACATCACTAGCAGCTCTGAACAGGATCAGGATCTGGCTCTGACTAACAGCGAGCTCTCTGGTGTTGCTGGCTGATTACCCTCAGCAAAGGGAAAGAGCCGAAACGATGATGATGAGGAAGAAAAAAAAAAAAATCTCTTCTCTTCTCTCGCACAAGCCCTTGGCCCTGTTGGCACCGTGCAAGCTTTTTTGATTTTTCCTGATGTCCCTGAAATTGATTTTCAGCCATGATTGCATCGCTTCTCTGAGGATAATCAAAGATTTTAAATAATTGCTGCAGTATGACTGCACAATAGGGAATAACAAGAATAGTGGCAACTTCCCCTTGCTGTCATCTATAGAATAATTTTAGCTGAGCACTACCGTATGACTTCACAACATACCTTTCAAATGGTTCCCAGTTGTATGCATGACACCATATGTTTCATTGGACATGCTTAATAAGATCCTGCTGAGGTCTGATAAAAACAAAACATACCATTGTGTCACAGCTTCAGAAATCTGTGCCATGAGTGCCTTTTTTTTTTACTAGCGTCCTGGGTGATTCACACAGAGCCGAATCAAATATGGAAAAAGAAACTTAATGTCTCGATGTCCTGTTGTACAAACCTGACAGCTTCAGTCTGATTTTTTTTTTTTCCTTTTCCCTGCCCCATCCTGCCGTCATCGATTTAAAAGCTTCCTGAAGGAAGTGGGTTTGTGCGGTTCCTCGCGGCTGCCTCGTGAGAGAGAGACATCACCATCCTGGAGCCACCCTTTTGTGCCACGGTGAAAGATGGTCCCTCGTTTAACGCGGGAATGTAAGCGGTGTTTGCAAGGGGAGAAACAGATTGATTACAGGGCGAGGGAAGATTAATAAGCTGCACGGGGCAGTTATGACACCCATTGTTTCACACATGCCTTGTAGAGGTGTGCCTCCCAAAATGCATCATTGTGTAAAATATTGACCTAAAACATATCATTACTCTTTCTCACGAGTGCCTGCTTTGCTTTCAAACGGGAGCTTCGAAACAATAAACTGCCCTCGCCCTTTTTTTTTTCATTATTTCTTATTTTATCCTACAAGGCATATTGGCATCTAGAACAAAATAAATTAAAAAAAAAAACCGCTACAATTTTTCTTTTTGTTTTATTTTTTCAGCCCAAACTCCAAATTTCGAGCCTGTGTGTACAGAGGGAAGTCAGGGGCACTGTAAACGGGCGAAGGCCACATTGTCTGGTGCCAACACTTAATAAAAGCATCCGTCTCCCTGCGAGCGAGTCAGAATCTGTCCCTGACGAAAGAGCCAGACAAATGAGGAGACCTCTGGCCGTGTAGTAGGAGGCTGGACGCTGGGGTGGGATGTAACCTTGAGGAATAAACCGCACGACCCCAACAACTTGTTTACTTTTTCATAAGGCCCCGTTGTTACTAACTTTGTTGAGCCCCGGCGCCGAGAGTTATAGCTGGAATGAAATTCCTGCTGGCATCACGCTGTAAATGGCAGCACTCAGTATTTGGTATTATTGATTCAATTTACTATGCTGAGCCTTATAAAGCCCGTACGTGTTTTGCACAATAACCTTGAGCCGTGGCTGACACTGCTCAGTATCAGACAAGTATCAGAAGTTAATAAAGTTCACTTATCTGCCAGCTCATTCGGTGGAAGGAAAAACTAAGAAACCCTGCAGAGGTTTTGTACAAAAAATAATGGCTTGAAAGCTCTGAAAGTAAAATAAAAGCACAAGCAAAGCAGTCAAAGGAAAACAGAAGTTGGTTAATTACTCATCTGAAAAAAAAATTGACGCTTTTTTAAAAATTTGCATATGAAAATCCTTTCAATGACGTCCTCCATACTTCTGTACAAAACTATATGTCTCTTACTTGGAGTTTGTGGGAGGATGAGGATGTCTTCTTTGCAGGTCAATGATCTATCTGTGACTGCTTAGGAGTTTACCAACCCCCCCCCCCCCCCGCCCCCCCATCCCACCACCCACCCCCCCAAAAAAGAATCCAAAAGCGTTCATACAGGCATCCGTACAAGGTTTAGGAAGTGGTACTACCAGTAATCAGTTGTTCATAAACCCTCGCATGCAGCCATGATTGTCTGTGCACGTGGTTCTTTGCTCCCACATGCTTTTTCTAAGATAAAGTGAAGCTCAGCAACAATAGATCATTGGAAGACTATTGAGAACATTTTGTTGAGCATTATTATGTTTTTTATTGGACAAAACAAAATCACAACAGAAGCAAAATCCAACTGCTACAATCTTTCTTCTTTCATAGTAATTTAATAAAAACAAACAATTGGATTAACCTGCTATATTTGCTATCAACAGCTTTTTCGATGCAGACATGGACGGGAAAATAACACTTTGCATAACAAAAATCTTTCACACAGAATGTTTTAAGTGCTAATGGCATTTCTGTATGAAGACTGAAGTGTATTCCAATTAGTCAAATGGCAAAGCTTGATGTTATCTAAAATTAGCTTTCATGTGAGATTTGCTACCCTTGTTTTTTTTCTGTCACTAGCTAGAGGCATGACTTTGTTCCCCTTTCTATTTAATTTGCTGCCAACCTGTTTTATTTATTTCTGCGGTTGCAGAAACTGCCATTTGACCTTGATGATTACAAAAAGTAAGTGAACTGAAAAGGCATTGATACCCGGAATTCAGTGGGCTGGCGTGCGAGGTTATTCATCTTCCCACCTCGGTGCTGTTTCAGTTTTGCAGTGGTCAGATTTTAGTCCTCGCTTCACTGTTTTCATTATCTTGAGAGGGCAGAGGAGAGCTTTTTGCCTGCGCCCTTTTAAACTCCTATTTCCAATTCAGTACACCAGCACATAGATCTGTAGCCCCCCCCAACACACACACACACACACACACACACACACACACACACACACACACACACACACACAAAGCAGAATACCTAACATCTGCGAGTGAACATAAGCTCACTCTTCGTTGTTAAAGCAAGCTCCTTAACATAAAAAAGTGACCACTTTGTGCCTTAGAGAAAGTTGGATGTCAGAGAGTATTGCACTACTTCATCCAGTAAAATGAATTTTTTTGGACTCAAGAAAGCAGAATTACTGTAATTTCTTTTTGGGGGGTGAATTTTTTAAAAAAAAGTCTTGTAATGAGCCCTGTGAAACAGGTCCAGGATCCAGGAATAGTG
Source organism: Malacoctenus tetranemus (assembly GCA_032274765.1). Lineage (NCBI taxonomy): Eukaryota > Metazoa > Chordata > Actinopteri > Blenniiformes > Labrisomidae > Malacoctenus > Malacoctenus tetranemus. The sequence continues at coordinate 7,646,457 of JAUESF010000012.1, read as the reverse complement.
TAATAAAGGCAGTTCATGTTCATGTGGAATAAATCCTGAGCCAAAACAAGTACATTCCAGTAAGTGTATTTCCAGGTTGAATTTTCATCAGAATAGTGAGGATAAGCATATTTGCTGTTCTGTAATCAGTTAAGTTTGGATGAGGTATATATTCAAAAGTAAGGTTCCTTTTTTTTAAAGAGACATCTCATTTTACAAGTCATCTTTCTCCTCTTTCACTCCTACAGTCAATCTGTGCATGTATGTGTGCGTGTGCATGAGAGAGACACAGTATTGCGATATCACTTTTGACACCTGTAAAATATGGGAGTAATGATTTCTACAGTGGATGAATGGCTGAATGAGCCTGCAATGGGGGGCTATCTAGCACCATGCTCACCTTGGGGTCACTCATTTGATTCAGGGGCTGCTGCTTGGTGATCAGAAATCATTTCCATCTAATGGTGGAGTAGAAGAGCGGGAACTTGGCAAAACTGGTGTCTATGCTCCTCCTTGCTCCTGTTTCCCCTCGCAATACAGAGTCAACCACGCTGCCCACTCGTGACACCTCCTCCGACTGTTGCTGCTGCACTACGTGCATCACAGACATCTTTACATTAGCGTTTGTGAGGATCTCTTGGAATGATAGTTTATAGAAGTCGAGCATTTAGATGTTTTTTTGATGTGGTTTTGGCATTTCTTGCTGCTGAAGGCACAAGGTGCTTTTGTATCGTGTGATCAGGTCTCTTCTGCTCTCTGGACAGAATTTTTCTTTAATAATCATTGCTCATGTTTTTATCGCAGTGACTAGTAGCACAGGGTGTTTTTAAATTAGGAAATGATTAAAATAAAATTCGAATCTAAATAAAATGTTGAAAGGCACCATAGTGATTTTATGACCCACAGTAATTATGCACGTTATTATGTAATTCTGTGTGTGTGTGTGTGTGTGTGTGTGTGTGTGTGTGTGTGTGTGTGTGTGTGTGTGTGTGTGTGTGTGTG
>JAUESF010000012.1:7613616-7636988 GCA_032274765.1 Malacoctenus tetranemus | reverse complement strand
CACACACACACACACACACACACACACACACACACACACACACACACACACACACACACACACACACACACTTTTCCAACCTCTCACCCTCCTCCCATATAGACACACTCTCAGGAAACTCCCATGTCCCTCTCTTTACGCTCCTTGTGATGGCAGCAGACTTTTTCAATTTGGAGGGCCACTTCTGATGGAGTCTGGTGACAGAATTTGGACTCCAGTGGTGCCTCAGTGTTGCCACGTGATGAAAAGTCTGCTGTCAAACAAGAGTTCGCCATAATTCTACTTTCTGAAAAACGTGGCTGACATCCTCGTGGTTGCAAACCACTTCCTGCTCACGCCACCAATGAAGAGTGACAACTTCTGGCTCTCTTGATTTTATTGATGCTCCTAGACTTGGACTTTCCTTCATTTCATCTGTTCTAAATGTTATTTACTAAGTGGTCTTGGTGATACCTCTCATTCCTCAAGGCTTTTATTGCTTTGCTCAACCTGGAACTTTTCTTGCTCACATAGGAAGCAGGAAACATGTTTTTTGTTCTTGTCATTCTTGTCTTTCCCAACTGGAGTATCTTTGCTGTCTTAGAGGTTGCCAAAATTATATTTCCATAGCTTGAAGAAAGCCCAAATAAAATCATTTCTTCTATTAGCATAGCTAATTTGTTTGAATTGTTCGGAATTTGCATCAAACTCTTCTTGTTTTTTTGTTTTTTTAATCAAAAACATCTATTTGCACATATCCACAACACTTAAATGCTCCCTAAAGTACTTATTACAAGTAACGACTGCTTTTTCTATTGACTGTCTTCTGCATTCAAGGTCAGTATTACACTCCGGGACATATAATGGCTCTCCTAATGATTGCAACCACATAACTCTGACGAAAAATCATGTGGCTCCTCTCCTATTGACTGTTTTCTCAACCAGGTTCAGAGGGCAAGTAGAGAGTGAAGCTCCCTCTCTGCCAGGTTATTTATGACTTTTCTACCCCAAAGTTATTTTTCTTTCTGTGATTGCGGCCTGGTGTGTTAAATCCGACGTGTCGAGAGATTACTCAGCTGGTCGTCAAGCGCACACGGTCAATTTGCCATGATGAGAGGAACTGGATCACGCAACCCCTGGAATCTCTCAGAGGAATCCTTGGGAGGTTGGGGGGGCTTTCGCACACACATGGGTACACACACATGCGTGTTTTCTGAGGACGCCCAATGTGGTAGTCATTTCGAGCGCCAAAATCAAATGGAGGTGGAATTGTTTCCACATTTCTTAAGATAACATTATGAGAGGGAGAGAGATTGGAGGGCGGGGGCAATCAAACCTGCTCTGTTTGCTGCGGTTTCTATGGAAGGAGAAATAATGGGGTCAGAGGATGAAAGGTGAGCCATGTGTAAGAGCAGTTCCTGAGTTCATCTATGGGACAGTGCCACTTGTTTCTGACTCCACGCACGCATAGCTTACTGCTGTCAAAAGCAGCCCGGTGCAGATGCCCCATGGCCACTCCTCTCAGCAATTAGTGCAATTGAAGCTAATAACTTTGGGAATTACCAGAAGAAAGTGGGCAGGCAGGGGTCAGTCGTGAAAACTGTCGTGTACCAAGCACATGTTGGAGTGCTTAGATGCACATCCTTTGAAGACTTTCTCTATGAAGGAAGAATGCGTATGTAAATGCATGGATATCGAGCACAATCTTTGGGTGTGAGGGGAGTGGTTACGGCCGAAAGAGTTATTCATAACTGCTGATCCGTTTTGTGCGAGGCGTATTTGTCGGACAGGGGCGTGTTGAATGCAGGCTGGTACTCGTCTTGAGGTCTCAGAGGGAATTTGTGGACTTGTAGAATGGGCAGAGGGGCGTTTCCTCTGTTCACACTTGAGCTCTGCCCAGCCATGCTGAACCCCCCGGCCTTCGTCTCTTCCCCAGGCTATCGTCTCATCCCTCCCAGCAGCCGAGTAATGAAGTGGGGACCATTATGGTCACTATGGCTAATACACGGCTAATGGAGTTCCGAGAGTGGTCCGGCCCACCTCCACCCATTAAAATTGGCTGTAGCTGTTATGGCGCAATTAGGAATCGGGAGGGTTGAACCTCGGTGAAGCTTTTTTGAAAATTCCAGCATGTTTCATTCTTGAGCTGCTGTGTCCAAGCAGAACGTGTGCAGCGACGCACAAACACGAATATTGTGTTTTTTATGAAAAGAAATTCAATGTAAAGTTAAAAAAGTTTGGATTTCTGCTCGTGTGTTTGGAGGAGTGAAGACACTTGCTAACAAACATGTTTGCTGTAATCTTGGTCACAGCTTGAGCCTGAGCCTTTAATGAGGAACTTTTTGTCACAATGGATCTCCTTTCTGATCCTCAGAAGTGAAATTCCTCCAGTCAGCAGTCAGCACTTCCTCCCACGGTAGCTTGCTGCTGCAAAAATCCACAAGCCAAGAGATTTTGAGTTGCAGTGCCGCCATATTTGAGGCTTCTGTTACGTTCCATGTTCAGACGGCCACTGCCTCGGCCCCAGGATTTGCTCCACTCCCAGCTGCACATGCCAAGAGCTGCCTCTGACTTCTGACATTAGCCATCTTTAAACACTTTGTACTATGCTGCATTCTCTCAAATTTCCCTTTTTCCCCCGTCTGTCTTCTCTCTTGTGCTCTTTTTCACTTGCTTTCCCCCTTTTGTGCTCCTACTCAGCGATGGCTTACAGCTGAAGCTGATTCAGGCATGGAGGGGATCAGATGATTTCAGCTGGAAAAACTGCATTCTTTTTGCATATTGCTTTGAACTCTGCTATTATCCAGTTGCCTGTTTTACAGTAATACCCTTTAACACAAAGATGTGGATGAAGAAAACCTTTGCACAGACTCTGTCTGCTTCCAAAGCAGGGACCTTTTTCAAATAGGAGTGTTTAGTGATTGGGTGACACCCAAGAAAGAGAGAAAAAAAGAGGATTTTCTTTGGTTTCGTCTGACTCGTAAGAATGAACTTTAAATGCAAAACAAATTTACTCTTTTCCTTCCCTATCAGGCCTCTCAATGCTACAGTGTGCATGCGCATCTTTCTGCTGACAGTTGTTATTTTCTTTTGAAATGTGATCATTGAAATCGCCCATTTGTGACAACAATGTCTCCATGTCAACACATGTTGTATGCATGTTTAAGGCACTTGAATATATGTTTTACTGTGTTTCGAATTAGGCCGAGGTGAAAGCAGGGTGTTTCCCTTCAGAGCCCCAGGAGGTTCCAGTGTGATCTTGAATGGGCGATGGGCGTTTCTGCGCGTTCACACTTGATCTCTGCCCAGCCATGCTGAACCCCTCGGCCTTCTCCTCTTCCCGGGGTCATCATCTCTTCCTCCGTATCCAGTAGCAGTGTAATGGTGTGGGAAACATCCGGGTCACAGCGGCTAATACGGGGCTAATGGTGATCAAACCGAAGCCCAACCGGCCTTTAACTATCAGGCGTTCAAATGAATGGAAGATAGTTAAAGGACAATTGGCAGGAGGTTTTCACCAGACCAGTGGTTTCACTGCCGTCTGAGCCACTTGGGAATTGTAACTTTGAAGCACCTATTGTGAATCTTTACATAACGACAGCTGAAAATTTTTCGCCAGATATTTTGACCTCCAAATAAGATTTTTAATTTAAAGGACATCAGTTATTTGATTTCATAGACCTGCATTCATGTCTTCATCTTCATCTAACTCATTTCACGATACTGTAAATCAGCTGTAATACCAAAGATAGATGGGGTTTATGCTTGAATGTTATCCTCTCTTCGTTCTTTTTCCCAACCTACTGGAGCCAGTCAGTGAGTCTTCCTGGTCAGTAACTATAGGAGGAAGGCCATTATTCCAGATAGAGGTGTTAGCCGTGCTGGGCCGACCTGTATTGATCGTCTGTGAGAGGCCGCTGAGCGGGGGAGAAGGACTATTTGCTTTAAAGTTCAATGGCTCTCCACTGCTGTTAGTGTTACAGCCACAGGAGCAATCGATATCTGGACAGGGACCCCGTGTCACGAGACACACTCCCCATTTAGAAACATCATAATACTCTGCCGATGCTGTTACCCCACGGCCACCGTTTGTGTTTAGACTTTTTCTCCCCCCCGTGTCTCCCCCACCACCACCACCACCACCACCACTCTCCTTTGTGCCTGGGTTGTCATGTGCCCCTCTGCACCTTTACAAGCTGCTTTCTTATTTCATACTGTAGGCTGGGTTTTAGCATGGCGGGCTGGAATCAGTGTGAATTGTAATTAGAGATGATACACATGGCTGGAAGGGAGAGATAGAGAGAAAACACTGAGCAGAATAAAAGGCAAACAGTCATTTGCAGCAAAGGTAGGTGTCACAAGGTAACTGATTATGTAAAGAACACAGTGAAGGTGTTCAGCGGTGTGCTAGCGCGTGCATGCATGTGTGTGTGTGTGTGCGTGCGCATTTTTGCTTCCCCCCCTTTTTTTGGCCTATGAAATAAAAAAATATATAATAAAATGCGCTCATTGCGTTTCTTGGCTGCGGTTCAAGTGCTGAAGGGAGAGAAAGAAAAAGGGCGCGATTGTTTCTAGTTCAAGGTGTGTAATGCACAGAGGCGTACATACATAATGGGGTATTGTCAGGGGGTTAGTGTGAGGATATTAATGCCCTGGTTTGTCCATGCTATTTGGTGCAGTGTTGCTCCCCGAAGGGAACATTGAGAGTGGGCTGCTCTAACTACTCTACCCCCTCCACACCCTCTTCCCCCAAGGCCCCGACTAGAGGTCACTCTGTTTAGCACAAGGCGAAGCCCATTTTTGCCATCATGTACCAAATCCTTCTCTCTTCTCCTCTCCTCTCTTCTTCCTCTCCTCTCTTCTTCCTCTCCTCTCTTCTTCCTCTTCTCCTCTATTGGTAAACATAAATGCCCCGCCTCGCCTCATTGTGTCTTTCACCCTCTTTTTAAACCCTCTCTGTATCTCTGCTCATCCCTGTGTGTAATCCCTTTCTACCCGTATGCATATGCATAGCTACTCTATGGCTGTGCATACATTAGCATCAGACTCCCCCTCTTTCGTCGCCACCCACCCCCTTCTCCCACCAACACTTCTACCTCTGCCAATACCCCTCCCTATAGCCTCCCAATGAACCTGTTTATGTTTGAACATTTTCACTGGCATTTGAACTCATCCCATCGATTTGTATAGCGAGAGGTTGTGAGGCAGTTTCTTAAAGGGGGGCTGAAATCGACCATCTAAATATTTGACTAAGAGGTCACCGAGATCGCGCCGAGCCGTAGTGCGAATTTCAGAACGAGCCTCGGCGTGCGCGAACGGGGGAAGTGGCCGGGCATCTCCGACAGGAAGAGGCTGGAGGGGAGATGCGGCCGGAGGAGGAGGAGGGGGAGGAGTGCTGCAGCGGGATGCAGTGAGGAGAACGGAGGAGAGAGGAGATGCAACGCTGTACTTTTGTTGCATTTTACTTTGAGTCCACAAGAGGGTGCTGCTGGACAATCCATGTCAAATCTTTAGTCGCTAGCTGGAAAAGCATCCTAACACCCCACATATTTATATATATATTCACGTTTTAACAACCTCAGCTCTTACTCTTTAAATAAAGTTATGTACTTGTACTAAAGTTGCGGTCCTGAAAGCTAAAATGATTGTCCTTGCACTTCTCTAAGTACGGCTATTGTGCATGTGTGACAGTAATTACATGCTAAGCCGTCAGTGACATCAAGCAAAATTGACTTCACTCTTCCTCGCATTGTCAATCCATCGTTTTGCCTGAACAAAAATGTGTTCGAGAGATAAATCTGAATGGAGAGGGGTCTTGACCGACACCAGGAAGAAATGTGAAATAATGAATCTAATTGAATGTCTATTAAAATTATAATTTCTGCCTGATTGGGAAAGTGAGTGGCAGTGTCCAGAGTATTACCTGCCACAGTGTTCCTCACTTCACTAAAGACAGGACTTCTTTACGCTCTCTCTCTCTCTCTCTCTCTCTCTCTCTCTCTCTCCTTCTGTCACTTTCTGTCATCTCTCTCCTTTTAGTCTTCATCAGCACATCATTGCAGGGCTCTCTCGTCATGATTAGAGCTCCATCCTAAATTACAGCATTAGGATATTCAGATGACAACATTTGCGCTACCGTCCCCTCCCATTATGCCCACCATGACAATAGCCCCGGGGCACACAGAGGGGCTCATGTACCATCTCTTCTTTCCTTTATGCTTAAATGAATAATGCATACAAATACTCACTGTAAATCTAGTCTGTTGTCCTCAGTTATTAGCTTAGCACAAATTATGTATTTTACTGTACATTTCCGATTGCTGCCATATGGTCTTCCAAGGTTTTGAAACTCCACCACCCCCCCCAAAAAAAGCGGATTTGCTTCAGAAACATGACAACGTCGCTTGTCTTCACAATAGCACAGCTCTGCGTAATCCACTTGTTATCGGGAGTTGTTTAAATAATGGTAATTACTGATCTCTTTACATTGCATTCCCTCCCATTAACAAGCTGTGTGTGTCTCCCCATCTCTTTCTCACTGTCTCTTTTCTTGCACTACAGTTGTACGCTGCCGTGGTGTCTGTAGTCGTGGCGTCTGTTGTCATGGTGTTCAGAGCCCATGCCAGATGTCATAGTTAACTTTGAGCGAGAGAGAAAGAGGGGGAGAGAGAGTGAGAGAGAGAAAGAGAGAGAGATTCCTGCTAGAGGCTATTTTGTTGTCAGTGATTCAGATGAAACACAGAGATGTTAAAATCTTTGACTTGCCATACACACCTCCCCACCCCCCACCCCCCACCCCTCTACCTTTTTTCTGCTTTTTTTATTTTGTGAAAGATAGTAAATTTACCTTGAGGGTACACAGCCTTTTGCTCTCTTAAATACAAGAGACTCACAAAGCACTGTTTGAAATCAGCATGAACAAGTGGTTATCAGCAAGCAGAACTGAGAGTGGCTGTGATAAAAAATGCGTTTATGTTCTATGAATGAGAAACATAAGCTGCAGTCGGGGCTACAAATTGATTCCTTTATGCAAAATGACATTGTTTGATTTTTATCTGATAGGTTGTGATGTCAACATATCAGCACTTTCCTTCACATTCAGACTAAGCTGTGTAATAATGGATTCTCCCTAATTATATCATTCTGAAAGCCGGTTTCAGACAATCAACCAACATACTTTCTTGGAAAAGTAGACGCACCTCGAAGCAGCAAACAGGCCCAAACATTAGCGTTGTGCTTTGCTTTGGTCTGACTCTCATGAAAAATTAGTTTTCAATCTGCTGTTAACCACCTCCACCCCTTCCATCAAGTGCTTCAATTCGAACTCAAATTTAATTGAGTTTACGCATTGATGTAGCATATTAATAAAGGTTGTTTATTTGAAAGCAATGCCGTTTGTTGACAAAGAAAGCAGCTCAAAAACAATCCTAAAACCTTGTGAATTAGAACAAATATTCTGATTGCATGTGTGGATGAATTAGATGTGTTGATTTAAAATTGTTAGAAATATTTCATATTGCAAAGTACCTGAATCTGGACTCCTTCCGTTTTCCTGTAGAACTGATTTTTTTATGAATAACATGTTAAATTCTTTTAAACATACTCTGAGGCACATGTGCAGCATGATTTTGCCAAGTTGCAAAAACACCACAAATAATTGTAATTCCTCGTTGCATTTATCTATAATTGAAATTATGAAAATCTAAAAATTAAGGAAAGCAAGAAATATTATCAGGATAGTTGCTGGGAAATCAAATTAATTAATTATGTTGATTGTTCCTTGAATATGTAGATTTTGTAGATACTTTACAGAGTGGTGCTGCTGTGAATGAATTAGACTGTAACACTTTACATTTAGGCAATAATTCATCAACTAACTTTTATTGGTTTAATTTATGGGAAAGCAATTTTCACTACCAGCACTGTGGTAAACATCGTTAATCAAAATACATTATTATAATGAAGCTGTTTTAAAATGTTTATTAAAGGAAATAAAAAGGGGGTTACCCTTGCTTTTTGCATCTTTCCACTGTCGTGATAATTAATAGCTAAACTGAGCGTTTCCTTTGCCAATGCAGATGAGGAGACAGTGCCAGAGCAAGAAGAATAGTTGGACTATAAATTCAACAATAGGTAGGCTTAACCTTAAGTGATGAACAGTATGTAATATTACAGGAGGAGTACAGTACAAATGCACCCCACTGCCTTCACACAATGCCAGAGCCGACAGCCAATTAAATGCGTCCATGTAAATGGCCGAACCGGTTGGCTGATGCTCATTGGACAGTGGGTGGCCTCTGTGTGTTGTGTTTATTGTTTGATAGTGTTGTGAAGGAGGGTGTGTGTGTGTGTGTGTGTGTGTGTGTGTGTGTGTGCGTGCGTGCGTGCGTGCGAGTGGGCCCGTGCATGTGTTGCTGCAGGTTAAAATTATGATTTTGAACCCTTTCGGTGAGCACAGATGAGTCATCTATGCATCCTTTTGCACGCCGGGTGGCTGCAACAGTGTTTTTATAGAAATCGTGCGAACAAAATGTTTCGGATGTCAGGATTTTTTTTTTTTTTTTAAATGTTGGATAAATGTGCCGGGCTGCGTCCTTCCCTTTGGAACTGAAGCTCACACTTTCTGTCCCCCTCTCATGGCCGGGGCTCGTAGTTGACCTCATGAAACACGTAGACCTACGTCACAGAGTGGTGTCAACCCCCACCCTGTGCAGTTGGTGTCCTCTGGTGACGGCCTTCTCATACACCGCCCCCCACCCCCACCCCCCACCCTCGGTGTCTCTCTCTCTCTCTCTCTCTCTCTCGCTCCCTCCCTCATTCCCACAGCAGGGATGAGAAATCACCCACCACTGCCACCTCCTTGAGTGCTATTTGTTAATGAAGGCCAAAGTGTTAGATGATAAATATAGTTGAAGAGAAATGGCACATGTAAGTGATCTCATTTAGGAGCATTACATTTGAATTTATTGGGGTACTTAGAGGGGACAGAAGGGCCGTGACTCTGAGGGAGAGGGGAAGGGTGAGAGAGTGCACATGACTGACTTATAATAGACAGAGTGGGAGGGCAGCGTAGCAACCGGAGGACGATGCAAGTTTGGTGTGTGTTTATGAGGCATTCGGTAAGTGCTCGGATCGGCGAGGGGACACGAGCCGTCCGGGCGTGTGCACATGTTTGAATTTTTTGCGTTGTGTGGTGAAAGTTGAGGAGGTAAACAGTCATTAGTTAGTCACTGTGATGTTCGAACCTCCTGTTCGAATGTGATGTCTGACATTCCTCTGAGCAGACAGTGGAACTTCCAAAAACAAAGCATAACGGAAAGGATTAGAATATAATCTAAGATTGAATTACTGTAAACATTGTCTTATCTCGTGGCTTAAAAAACTTTTTGGAACGTGTATTTTATGCGCTGAATTTGTCGAAAACATTTCAATAATCATTACCATCATAAAACACTGTTTGAGTGTAAAACATGGGGGGGGGAGCATGTTTATTAAACAGGCATTGATTTGTGCGAGGACATGTTTGGAGAGAACAGTTTTCACTTCTCCTTTTTTGTGTATAATCCCCACATCAGGGAAAAAGAGCTTTGCAGGAGTGAGTTGCCTGCTTGCATGGTTCACGGTTAATTTATGTTCGGTTTTGTTACAGTAACTACACCCATATTGTGCAGTCGGCTATTCAGAGCCGTCCTACAGTATCTATAAACATTGGCAGAGTGAGACATGCGGAATAAAAGACCTGCGGTACCTCCGACTGCTTTGACACAATTTGGATTGCCGAAGACAAACATTATTTTCAATCCATTTCTTGGCCCCGATGCATTTAGCAAATACACTGCCTAGTTGGTGAGAGGGATGTTGACAGAAAATCAAAAGCAATGTAGCAGCAGCATCCTATAATGGAGACTTAGCTCTACTTTACAGTCCTCTTACAAAGATCTACGATTTGACAACAATCAATCCCTTCATGAGAGCTTGTTATTTTCTCCTGTAATAAGAGTAACAGCTTTTTATCATTCCTGCACAGCACTGATTGTGTTTACACTTGAAATATAAGCATTCACGGCATGAGTGCGAGCAGAAAAAGGGGGAACATTGCAGGGATTTTTTATTTTTGTGAGAATCCCACTCTGTCTTTTTTACCTTCTTTCACACCCTTTTTCTTCTCTTCTTTTTTTGTCTATTTTTTAAATTTGTTTTGCTGCCGTCAGATGTTATTGAGGATTGGAAATATCCTCATTGCGCATCAGCGGCTTGCCATGAAGGTGGCTCAGTGTGCCACCGAGCAGCAGGGTGCCACATTTCTCCTCCCCGTCTTCGATTTTGAGGCAAAGTAGTTTGAGATTTACCCGATTTTATGAGCACACATGGACAGCTTCATAAAATATCTACTACTATTGTGGTCCTGTCGCACTTTATGGCTGAAAGCCGCTGTAGCAAAAGTCCTGCAAAGTTGTACCTGGCAGTATTTCACTTTCCCTGCTTGCGCTCAGTCTTCAGCAGCACTTGGAGTTATGGTTTGCATGCAGCGAAATAGTTTCCTTGCTGAACGGTGAAGGTTTTGGCTGACTGCAGACCGATAAATGGGAGTTTAGGAATCTCGATGAGGCTAAATGGCGTATTTAGGTAGGAACCGTTTGTTTGCTTCTGCAACACCCTGCCTGTGGCGCAGCCTCTATTAGGCCCTGTTACGTTTCTTCTCGCAAATGACCGTTTAACCGTCTTTTCCGCACCCTGACGCCTCGCCTGTTATTATCGCCATTGTCTCTCTTTCTGCTGTATACATGTGTGAGGCTGGGCCCTTTAATATGCGGAGAGCTTTTCCTAGGCTTTCCTACGGGCACACTGGTCTGTGTTTACTCCTCAGTCAGAATGCCTCCTTTCCACAAGTTTGACATGCCTTTTTGTTGCCATGGTAAGCCCTTCCTTAAAATATATATTTCTGCTTTTGGCCTGGATGTTTTTTTATCTCGGTGGTTTAGAGCCTGTTGCCCCCAGGGCCAGATTTAAATGTGTGTGGGTCTTCAAGGATTTTTCTGCAGAAAAGCCGTTTGGATTGCAGCCGTACCACCATACAAGTGCGACCGAATTGTGTCATTTCAGGTTTTTGAGCCATCGTTGGAACCAAAGGAAAGTCCAAAAGAGAAGCAAAAAACACAAAACAAAAGCTGATGAAAATGGACCAGATTGGATTATGTCAGACTTGGCATGTGCCTCGTTATGAGGGAAGTCTTCGTTCTGTCTTATCACACTCTGCCTTACAGCTAAATGAATAAAAAAAAAAAGAGGAAAAAAAGAAAAAAGCAAGGCACAGCTCGGCTCATTGGGAAAACAACAGCCAGATCGTAACTGTAAATACTGGCTTAGAGTGGTGTGGGCTCCACATGATTTTCAGCCACAAAACAGGAAGTGAGAGGAGTAAAAAAAAAAAAAAAACGAAACATACACACACCGTGTGGTTGTTTGAGGAAACTTTCGGGTAAAAATGGTTCATATCCCCTCAGCTTTTACCGGGTCATGATTGGGGCAATGGGGCAAATGTTCAACCACTTTGCTTGTAATACTCTGTGCACATTTGGCCCTTTTATAGCAGGTGTTGTTTTGCGACCTGAGTTGGAACAAAACCTGTTAGCCGTTCGGATCATTTTACGTGGGATCTCCTCTGGAGTCTGACTATATGTATATTTACCAGATTAGATTTTAAGATTAGAAATTAAATGCACTTAGCATTCACAGCTGCGGTGGCCAGTGTGCATTCTGAAGGGTCACAATCCTGAACGTTTCAGATGTCTACTTGCTTTGGGACATCTGGTTGCAATGACGTGCTCGTTATTAAGCTCGGTGTTGACACATTCATCAGCTGGAGGTGTGTTAGAGCGGGGAGACACTAAAAGCATGCAGGACTGAGACCCTCCAGGACCGAGATTGGACACCGCTGATTTAGGGTCTCTAAAGTGTCAAACAGACTCCCCTGCTTCCTAAACCACTGCAGAATCTCAAGCTGAAAAAAAGCACCGTACTAAAGCAATAAACCACATGTTGGGTCTGTTTGGGTTTCGCCGCAGATTATATAATGTTTCTTTGCAATTTTATAATCATGTATTTAGTTTGTTTCTCTCTCTCTCATTCCTGCATCACCTTTAATTAGTGCGACTCAAACTTCATGCCTCCAGGATTCAGGAGGCTGCCTGTTTGCAGCATGCAACAAGTAATCAAGACTGATTAGGCACTGAACGTAGTCTAATTGCATTAGATCTCAGACGCACACTGGAACTGCGAACACACGTGGTCTGGCAAGAACGAAGAGATTCCAGTTCAGAATTTCTCCTGAAGCTTAAGAACAAAATTGAGACGGAATGTAAAAATATAAAGGGATGTGACAATGTATTGCTATTTTATTATTTTGGCTGCACTTAGCTGTTGTTTTATGAGACCTTTGTTCATCAAATTTGTTTTTTTTTGATGATATCTAATGAAAGTATTTTTCTCTCTGTGTGGTGGTCCATCAAAGACTGATCGATTGAGGCTTTTTTCTCAGTGAAAGTTCCTTTTCTGGCATCATCCAGGATTTCTTGCCTTCTTTCAACATGAGCTCAGCAACATTATTAAGCGACAGGTTTTTTCTTTTTTTTTTCTTTTTTAGAAAAATTGGCCTTCTCATTGTCTTCTGGTGCCACGGGAGTCGCATAATTCAGCTTTATTTCACATAAAGTCACAACATAATCACGTTATTCATGTGACAAGAATCAAAGGAAATCAGTAAACCTTCATTTGAAGGCAGTTATGATAGGACCGTGTTTTTAAGCCGAAACAAAGCCGGCTTGAATATATACCGTTGGCTCCGTGTGTTGCTCTCAGGTGAGGAGGCTCCGTTCACTCTGTCATGTCTAAAACACCCCTGGATCACCACGAGGCTCCTAAAGTGTGCTGTGACATGTCCTGAAGAACTTGTTTAGCACCTTTCTTCCCGTGTTGGGCGGGTGTGAACTTATACCTCGTGTCAGACAGCGTCCGGGACACAATGGCTCGCGAGAGATAGTTGGCGAATAGGTCTTGAGGTTTTGGCCGGAGAGAAAGAAATAAAAAGGAAAAGAAATGGAGGAGAGCGAAAGAGAGCGATGGGGCTTTAATGGGGGGGTTGTCAATTTTCTCCAATTTAGCTCAGGAGGAAGCTATTTTCTTGGAATTAGATGGTTGGATCAATGAAGCTTCCAGCCATTTATTAGTGCGTAGTGACATCAACTGTTGCAGCATTCATCACCAGGCAGAAACCCAAAAACAGTATTTTCACAGGGCTCAACCTTATCACCACTTGTCAGTTAATTATGCATTGAAAGTGAGGGGCAAGAGTTCAGCAGTGAAACACTTTGATTGAGCCCTTTGAACTCAACCGGGAAAGAAATCAGTTCTCTTAATCCTCGCTCCTATGTAATCATCGCAGCCGCAGGATACAGAACTCCGTGTCCATCATCTCCGGGTCGGCCATCTGCGGCACTATTACTAATGCAATCACCCCTGTGATCTGAACTTCAGAACCTTGAACCTAAATAAATTGATAAACATGTTAAAGATAGGCTGCAGAGGAGCAAGGAAAAAAGGGGGTGTAAATGAGTCATCCACAAACGGTGCAGCCAGTGGGGACCCGCAGAACTTCTCCAGCTGGCCTTGATAGCCTTAGGTGGTATGAAGTACGTGATATATGATCTTTTTGATCATACAAGGAACGCTCTTCTCATTAGCACAGGTCACGCTCTGGGCTTAAAGTAGTTCTCACTTTTCATCATTCTACCCAGAGAGACTCGCATTCCAAGAACCGGCTGAAAAGTTAAACGCTGCATGCATACTTTGCAGAAATAATGATCTGAACCTGGTGTAAGTCTCTTTAAGTGAGCGTGGGCAGACGGTGCGAAGCTGGGCGGATCCGGAGCGCCTTTTGCCTCTGAATCAACGTGTCGAACGCGGCAGAGAGCCGCTCCGCTCTTCCTAAACTTGTAAACACTTCAGATCAACAGCCCCAACACACCCGTGTTCCTCGCCTGGATAAATCTATTGCCTCAATTCATCAGCTTCGATTGGTTACCACTCGGACTATCAAAGTGGAGGCCTTCATAATTTAGATGCTGCTCCAAATGTATTTGGCCAGGCTACATCTAAATGTTTAAAAGTCAAGTGAAGGAAGGAGACGGTTAGAGCTGAAGTTATGTCCTCCAAGGGAACTTTACAAAGATCCTCTCGCAGATTTATAGCCACTTACCTTGGAGCCAGAGTCGATATTCATAAACACGGCTTCAAACAAAGCCCCCTATCCACTATCCCTGCTTGTAAATAAATATAGATACGTCTCTTTTACAGACAGCAGCAATCTAAAATATTACCACCAGCATAATTTTACCACACACATTAATATTTTACAGCACATTGTATTTCACCGCATTGAATCTTAAACTCTTATGGCCAGCCCCAAGGATTTTATTCCTCAGGAGCCCGTATCATTATTAGCCCAGATCTATTGCAGGTACAGCAGCTCCTTGTCTTGCTTTGGCGCTCTTTGTTCTTAGTCCTATTTTTTTGTTGTTTTTTTCCTCAAAATATCAAGAGTCGACAGTCTAATGGTGTTTGCTTTACGGAAGATGTCTTCTGAATCTGTCTGAATGTGTAATTGACCTCATCACGATCAGCTTTTATCCAGAGGTCTTATTGAAACTTCGTTAGCCGCGTGACCCTTTAGAGCAAACTCGTCTATAAGTAAATGCGAGGTGCACGCGGTGCCCGCCTCTGCCA
The DNA here is from genome assembly GCA_032274765.1 of Malacoctenus tetranemus. NCBI lineage: Eukaryota > Metazoa > Chordata > Actinopteri > Blenniiformes > Labrisomidae > Malacoctenus > Malacoctenus tetranemus. The sequence goes on along the minus strand of JAUESF010000012.1, from coordinate 7,622,228 downwards.
TCTGTTTTATCTGTAAGAAATTATCTTATTAAACGTATCCCCCCCCTCACACACACACACGCACACACTTATTTATAAATTGCTCCTGTAATGGTATGACCCTATTAAATCTATTCTGAAATGTTTAGTTTTTCCTCTAAACAAGTGAAAACTCAACCTGTACAGTCTCCGCCTCATTATGACGGGAATAAACTCCAAACATCTGCATGTGTGTGTGTGCATCTGCACGCGTGTTTATGCCTGTGCGGTGATTTAAGTGGTTTTTAGTGTCAAAACAAGTCTTAATGAGCTGGTGCAATAATTATCAGCCATTTTGCTCTCACTTAAGCTAATTGAGGCTTTATATTAGGGATAATACTGCTGGCTATGTGCACTGTTTTACAGTTACCAAAATGTTGGGGCAGAAATGGTGCTACCAATAATTTAGATTTTTAATTTGTGCGTGTCACTGGTTTAATATCTCCCTATTAACCATATTTATGAGCTTTGACAGTCCGTCCCAGATGGGGGTCATTGATCAACTCAACTTTTGTATTTTTTTTCTCATTAATGCAAACAACTATTGTATACAATTGTATCAAAGTCAAAGAGGACAACAAGTAGAGTTGTTCTGGACCAGTTTGGGTGTTGAAGTGGAATTTCCGGAACCGTACCGAGATAAAAACTTATTTTCGAATGTCATTTTTGTTTTTCGAGGATCCCTGTAGAGCAAACATGTCAAACAGAGTCGCTCGATGTTGGTGAATCCTTGACAAAGGCTCATTATATCCTGCAGACGTGCTGTTAAAGAGGCTCGTCTTATCAGATTCTCCGCGCACTTTATTTTAAGTTGTCTATCGTGTTTCTTCGTCTGTTCCTCCCTTCACACTTTGCTTCATGTATTTGAAGCGCTTTGTGAAATTCCCGTCTTATCCAGGTGAGTACGAGCTGATCCCCAGGCCCTTTGCTCTTGTCAGGAATCTCCCAGGCTGTCGGGCTCTCCTGGGCCCCTGTTTCACGCACCAAATTGATGTCTCCGACTGGAAATGACACTTTCAGCAGGATTTGCCATTCTAAACCACCTCAAACCCATGTGATCTCACCCATTCACTCTCGGAGGGATTGCCTTGAAATGCACCGTAGCTTCAAAAGCCAGTGAGCATAGAATGCTTGAATGAAAAGCTGATACATATCCTATCAGGCAAAAAAAAAAAAAAGAGAAAAGATATTCTAAAATGCTGGCAATGTAGAACAGTATTTTCCCCCCCGAACAAAGACCAACAATCCCATGAATAAGTAGGTATTGCCTGGGGGAATGCAACGGAGGCTAAAAGGGAGCGAAACTAAAAGAAATCAATAGGTGCATGAATTTTCATGTGTAGGTGCTTGTCCACCACTTGCTTCATCTTGTTAATATCTGCTTCAGTGTGGATGTAAACACCGACATGGATGGTATAGATACAGCTCATCGTAAAAAAAAAAAAACATAATGAAGATAAAGAGGCGGAATGGTGTAAAAGATATTCATTACTCTTTTATATGTTGAAACTTCTGATGGTTGTTGAATTTACGGTGGGAACTCGGTGAAAAGCGCAGGGCGAGCGGTCGGATGGATCACATTTGAAGGGTTTTAGTTCATTTGTCTTCTGTCCCGCATCGTGCGACTCGGGGTCTCTGGTCCTGATCCCGGGTGACACTGTGTGAAGGCAGGCTGGACCCTGGACAGCTCATCAAAGGGTGGACACAGAGAGGCAGACAGTCACACACACACTTTGGTGCAATTTAGATTCACCGAATTGGCATGTTTTTTTTGTTTTTGTGTTTTTTTTCGAACTGGCAGAGGGAATCGCAGCACACGCAGAATGCACGTGCACGCAGAGGGAGGGCGTGCAGACTTCCCACGGGAAGGCTGCCGGGTGCAGACTTGAACCGGTTACCTTGAGGCTCGCGTGTCAATCACTTTACCGTTGTGTGTTCATTTCACATTTCAGGAAAAAAAAATGCGAATTGAGCAGATTTTTTTTTGTTTCTTAGAACAATAACAGCCCGGTATGCTAATTATTTGTTTGAGTGTGAGTTTCTGCATATTCAGTGGTGGTAACCACAGAGTTTTGCATGTTGTTTCTTTGGGAGCCAGGAGAACGTGACCCATTGTGGGGGTTTTTTTGGGGGGTGTGAGGATGTGTTGTTTGATTAATAAATATCATTCAGAGCTTGACATCTTTTTTTTGCCTGATGCTCCATCCACAGGAGGGGCACAGTGACCATGTTGCTTTGCTTAAGGACTAGTTATGATATAATGTGACACTGGAGTAGAGGGAAAAGGTGTGACCAAGAATCCCTCCCTTGACTTATTTTCATCCCCGAGTCTTTTTGGGGCCGCACGTTTCTCCTAGGGGGCTTTACAGACTGGCATAATGGATAAGGGCAAGGGTGTGAAAGGAGCACCTTAAGGCTCCTCATTCAACTCGCCCAATCTCTCCTGCACACACTCTTGAGCTGTGAAGGCCCTCTTTCTTTACCCTGCTAGCATGGGAGCCCTGTAATAGGCTCTAATTGATAGGGAGGTGTTGGGGTCTTTCTGTACGGGCTGAGGGGATGAGGGTAAGAGAGGAGAAAAGGAGGAGAGCGAGAGCGAGAGAGGATTACATGCGTGCATGTGGGTGGAGCGGGGGAGGTGGAGAGGCTGCGGCGCGGTCTAGGCCCCGTCCGTAATGAGTCATTAATTTCCTTGCAGTTTTGTGGCGGTTGGCTCATTACTGGTCTGCAGAGGAGCAGGAACAAAGCTCCGGGTAGGTAGGAGGTGAGCTTAAATAGTTGGGGCTCAACATTTCCCAACAAAAGGAGGACGAGAACGTTGAATGGCACTTGGAACAGATGCAGTAAAAAAGTGGCAGATGCAAATTGCAGGAGAGCAAGACTCCCTTCAAGCACTTTCCTCTTTTTTATTTTGTCAGACTGCAGCCTGAGAGTCTAATTAGTTAGTGAGGTGTTTCACTTCTGATGGGGCTGAGTCTCGTTATTGTCACGAAGAGAATTCATAGAAATGGGAGGCAACACATATGTTTCACCGTCCCCGGTGGAGGCTGCTCGCTGCAATAGTTTAATTAATTTGATTATTTGTTCTACCCTATAGAAATTGAAAGGTGCAATATTTTCATGCTTTGAAATTGCCTCGTATATGGTTGAAAATGTGATGGAGTGTGGAGATAATGCCTGCAGGTAATTAATTATGATTTTAATTATGTGTTTATACTCTTCTCCCTACAGGCACAATGATTATGGGCAAATTGGCAGTGGTTCTAATGAAAATGTGGTTGTCCCACGCTTGGTGGAGGGTGTGGGCCATGTGTCGAAGGTCACCTGTGGGGCAAACCACAATCTTGTACTGACAGGTACTGTGACACATTGTGTGGGCCCGCCGGGTTACACAACATCCAGCCAACATGCTATCATTTAATAGATAGTAATTAAAATGTTAGCCCTTTGAGAATTCAGTCATTTGTTTGTTCGAGGAGCAATGCACACGTTGCCTTTTTTTTTTTCTTTGGTCTCCAATGAGGAAAAAAAACAAGGATTGAGCTATTAACTATTCACCAGTTGTGATATTTATGTCTTGAAATTCTATGTTTTAAATTTGTAAACTCCACAAGCGCAAATCAGTGAGGGAACATCTTTAAGATTTTTGGTGTGGAGTCTTGCGCTGTCACCGTGCGCTTCAAAGTTCGCCTCTTTTACTCAGTTTTATGCGCATGTCGGAGCCCTCGAGCCCTCGATCAGCACATCACCTGAGAGAGATACAAGGAAGGAGAGAGAGAGAGAGAGAGAGAGAGTTAGCGAGAATATGGCCCTGGCTCCTGATCCATAACAGTCATTGCCTGTTACATACATTTCAGAATTCATTCAGGCTATGAAGATAATCGAGGTAGTCGACAGTTTCCCCTGCAGCCCAATGGATTTATGATAGCACTGTCAAGAAAATGAGGCAAAATGACACAGTAGCTGACTTTAGCTGCAAATAATGTGATAGGCCGTACAGTGGTGCAGCAGCAGCTGCTGTCATTGCAGGTAATAGCCTATAAAGAAGCCTGATAGCAATACCTGTCATTTCTTAATGGCTGACTTCACTGAAGAGCTTTTGTGGCCTTTAACATGAAGATAATAGAAGATACAACAAATTTTACAGCTTTTGCGTTGCATCCATAATTTATCTCCAGAGGCCCCCGTGCAGCAGCAGCACAACAAGGACAACATGCTCCTAGAGGTGTGCTGGAGAGAGAGCCAAGAGGAGCTGCAGGGGGGCTGGAGGCCCCTGCTGTACTTTGCAATTAATGGGGGGACTGCACGGGGTGCAAAACATCAACTGTTTGGAGTTATTATCTTGTACTTGTCATGTTTGACAAGAACCCATTTGTGGACTAAATTTAGAAATTTGTTCTTTCTTTTTTGAGCGTATTAAAAATTCCTCATCCTCCACAAGAAACATTCTTATTTATTCATGTAAATACTTTGCTGATGACAGGATTCCTTTTTTTTGGTTGAATTAGGAAATCAAACAAATATACTAATTGGACCTAATCTGCTAATTGTTGACACACAGGTGACGGCAGGCTGCTTCAGTGGGGCTGTGGACGAGCATGTGGGAACACAGAGAGAAACCTCCTTTCCCCTGAAGATGCGACTCTGTCGGGCTTTTCAGTGAGAGACATCGCTGCAGGATGCTGGCATAGCCTTCTTCTAACGGGTTTGTCTCTCTTTCCTTTTTTTTGTACCGGGAAATGTTTTGCTATTGATGCCCCCCCCACCACCACCCCCCACCCACCCACCTCCTGTTCCCAACACATGTAGACGCAGAGTACATAGTTGCATGAGTTGTACACACGACCTCCATGACCTCGACATAAAGTACGTGTAAATCCTCGGTGTGTGTGTGTACGCCTCGGCCCTCACACGGGCGTGTGAGGGTGTGCTTTTAGCTGCGTTGTCCATCTATCCACATCATTCATTAAGAGCTCTCCCAGGGCTAGCGCGGCTACATAAACACAGGGGTTGAGGCCACGGCTGCTCTTTCACCTCGCCGCGGAGGACTTCAAAGTCACTTCTCCTCACGCGGCAGATGAATGCTCTCTGTCTGCCAGGGTGATGTATTGGCCCCAGTCGCTGTCTTCTTGCTGTAGTGTGGCCGCGACTGAGGCCCCATCATGGAGACAGAGCTGGGCCATTTGTTAGTTTTAGCTGCGTCTCCAAGACCTGGCTTTAATTCTGAGGGGAGAACATCAATCCTTTTAATACAACACTTTGTAGTGTCGTTTTCCTGTGTTGCTAATGCCGTCCATTATTAACCCCATTAAAAGTGTAATACAATTTAAGTAGAGTGCTAAAAGTGGATCATTTGTTGCTCTGTTCTGTTTGAATTAATTCTCAATTTATGATCTAAATGATTAAACTATAGAAGCCACAGCACTAAAAGAGATTCTTAAACCGCCCGGCATACATTTGCACATATTAATACAAACTGTTATGAGCACACATTCGTGCAGACGCGTCCAAATGTACAGACACACACAACACGGCTGCGTGTCACAGTTGCTCTTCTAAATCCTGTAATGTCCCCAGTTTGATCCCTAGTTCCATTCTGTCATGAGGGAACAGAAATATCCATCTCCAATCAGGCCTTAATGAATAGCCTGATGAGTGTCGGGGAGAACTGAATTACCAGATAGATTTGAAGAGCGTGAGAGTACGTGTGTGTATGTGTGATGGGACGGCGGGTAGTTAGAGGGTCAGTAGGACAGGACACGTGTAGGAATTAATTCTCTCCGAGTTCAAAAAAAGAAATTGGCTAATTCTGTCGTTTGAGCGTCGTGGAATCGCCTTATCTGTTGGTATGAGTTTCCATTTATCCAGGTCAAACTGTGGACAGGCGGGGGGGGGGGGGATGGAGGCGAGGGGTTACAGAGAGAAAATCAGAGTGATGAAGGGTGAGATTTGAAAATGAGAGGGGGGAAAAGTGAGAGAAAGAAGTGGAACATGATGGAAAGAGGAGCAAAAATGGAACAAAAAAAGAGAGGGAAAAAAAAAAGAAGGAGCAGGAGAGTCAGTGGTATGAGAGACAGCTTGCCAGGGCCGGAGCATATTGAGGGCAGCAGGTGGAAGAGTGGCACAGTTAATTAAAACGCCTGTCTTAATGTCTCAGCCCGTCACTCTGGGGGGGAGAGGGAGAGGGGTGGGGGTGGGGGGGGTTGCCAGGTTCGAGCTGGGCTGCACCCAACCAGCCATCGAGACAGCAAACCAACCATCCAGCCAACCCACCAGGCCACATGTCAGACAAGCCCCGACACTCTGCCCTTCACCCCCCCACCCCCACCCACCCTTCATGCTTTGCCACAGAAAACTCACACTTGCGTGCGCCTGCCCAAGCTCCCCCCACTTTTTTTTTCCTTTTCTTCACCTCTGTGAATGGCCACCTCCTCTAATCAGACACAGGGAGAAAAAAAACACCCTTCTCTAAAAATAAGAACAAACACACTTGTGATGTTGCTGTTTTGCTCAGCAGCATCTGTAGTGTGCCTCTAGACTAGCAGCCTTGCAGCGTAATCTGTCTGCTTTTAATAATTCATGGAAAGCACAGGCTGTGCACTGTGTACTGAATGCTGAGGGTAATGGGGATGTTGTGATATTTCTATCATGGCCCTGTCTGGAGCAGCAGAGAGTGAATCAAACCAGTAAAGATCTGATAAGCAGCCTGCTCAGTCTTGTAACAACATCGGCTGTCATCACTGCCTTATAAGTGAACCCCGCCAAATCTGTTCAGCTCCCTTACAAATTGCAAATACTCACATTACTGTAATTAGATGTGTTTTATGGGTGCTTGGATTTTTCAACTTTGTGATTTTATTTGTCTTAAACACAATTCATATCATGCAATTAAAAAATGACTCATTTTACTTGAGTTTTTGTGGCCGAGAAGCTCATTTTTCAACTCGACTGTTTTTGGGTTGTTTCTCTGTTTGTTTATGAAACAACATATTATCATGAGATATTCCCACAATGAACTTTTTTTTTTATCAGCAAAGTATACTTTGAACTTTGAAATGATTTTATTGTAAATTTAATCAACAGTGCAAGTTGCATTTTGAAAGTAACAGTTATCTTGAGTTGTTTTTGTGAAGAATGCTTTGTTGCACTACTGGACATCGCAGTAGTTTCACCTTCCGACAGATTCTTGGTACTGTCTTGATTTTGACTTTTTACAACATCAGAGATTCAAAACCTTCCATGAAGAAACAAATGTGGGTGACACAAGTATAAAAATGAGCTACTTTTGTGTAGAACCCGAGCAAGAAGTTGACATAAACGGTGAACTCAGTGGGAGCTTGTATACATGTGTGAGTTGTCCACAGTTGTAAGCTGTGTTGTATGACTAATGTTTTTTCAGGCTCCTCTTTTTTCCTCTCTTTTGCTGTATCACTGCTGATTGCTTTGTCAATAAGCATCCCGGTGCCTCAGTGAGCAGGAATCTGAGATTGTGGAGCTGAGTGACAGGCTGGAGATGGCAGATAATTCAAAGAAATTGGAAGTGTGAAATCTTTAAGGGCCACTTCTTAACACAGCAAATGCCAGGGTATCTTTCCATCAGTCGCTGCTCTCACAAGCCACCGCATTGTTAATGGTGGCCTGTCTGTCCATCAAGTCAGCTTCAGGAGGGATTTAGACCTGTTTGCCGCCTTATCTCTCTGACTGCCTCCCACTAACCTGACCAATGCGTACACCCTGAGTGCTCTGTTAGCTCTCCATGTGGCCGGCAACCATGGGAAGTCCCCCTTCAGATGGATATATATTTTTCCCTCTCATTTGCTTATTTATAGACATTGATGTATTTGATTATCTGTCTGACCGTGTGTAGATTTTTATACAATCAGGAGCCCCCTTGTAGCGTCGCTTGTAGCACTTGTTAATTTAGCTTTCAGCACCACTGATTGACCTCAGATTGCAGCCGTGAGAGCTCGTTGTCCCGGCGAGTGCGTTTCCGTGTCGGCTGCTGTCTGTCCCGATGATCACTGCCGTCTGCTTTCTCTTCCATGCAAAAAACAACATTTTTCTGAACAAAAAACTCAACGTGCCAATCACTGAAAGTAGATAGCTGTTGCTATATGAGCCGCTGTCACTCTGAGTGAGGAAAAATATATTTTAAATCACAGCCTGATTAAACATTACCACATTTAAATACTTATGTCCGTGGACTAGTGGAACAATATTTTGTTTTGCACGTCTGCCATAAAAAAAATTTGGGGAGATGACACCCGAAATTTGCAGCAGCCTACTTCAAAATACCCCAAATATAATCATCCCAAAAGTGTGAAAAGAAGTTAATGGATTCAATATTTTCCATGAATATACATTTCATTAATAAGTTGAGATCTGGGGCATTAGAGTACCCAAAATTAACCTAAATGTAATCTGAAGTTTAAGTTAATTATTAGTCTGATAATGAGGTTTATGATTAAGAAGTTAATAAGAAGTTTTTTGTGCCAAAAAACAGGATTCACACAAGGAACGTCTGTGTGTGTGTGTGTGTGTGTGTGTGTGTGTGTGTGTGTGTGTGTGTGTGTGTGTGTGTGTGTGTGTGTGTG
>JAUESF010000012.1:7589802-7601215 GCA_032274765.1 Malacoctenus tetranemus | reverse complement strand
GTGTGTGTGTGTGTGTGTGTGTGTGTGTGTGTGTGTGTGTGTGTGTGTGTGTGTGTGTGTGTGTGTGTGTGTTCTCAGTGGCCTTGCCAGTGTGCCGCATGTCTCCCTGTTTACCCGTCAGAGGGGTTAGTTCCCTGATCCGTGAGAACTCTGTAAGTGTCTGCCGGGTTGATTAACTCCACATCGCAGCACAACGTCTTCCCCCTCACTGCATAAATGGGCTTTAATTGAGGGAGCCGGCTCCTTAGCAGGGAACCTCTTTCACTCTGCGTCGATTAAAACGTCATTTTACAGCCAAAAAAGAAACACGTTCCCAATCACTGCCCTTGAATTATTGTTCTGTAGCTCCAGGCTTGTATTTTAAAGTCACTGAATAATTGCAATCAGATTATTCTAATCAAGTGCTGGAACAGTAATTACAGGTTGCAGTCATTTAAGCTGCCCTGGAAGTCCCATACACACTGCTGGTGTGCATATTAAAAGTTTATGTCGCAAGAGATAAATTTAATGAAGAGGATTGTAATCTTTCAGCCACTTTTCAGATAGGTTTCACATGTCTGTGAGGGCCTCAGCCTCAGTCATCGGCGCCACTACGCAGTGCCAGATAAGCTCGATCTTCATCGTACCTTCTGAAGAATCTTCCTCCTGCCCCCTCAGTCCTCCTCGGTAAGCCAGGCCCAGGCAATAGCACCAAACAGATCTCCCAATAGGACTAGACGCGTTTCCACCCACTCATCTCCCCCCACTGATAACCTCATCTGTGCCCAGGTCTGGATTTCATGTCAAAGCAAACGTTAGGTGACTTAGTGCTGTGCCAAGCTGTCAGAGAGGCATGAGAATTACAATCTGGAGGTCTGTGTGACAGTGGAACCGTCTCTCCTAATCCTGTTTACGCACATCCGCATCACCCTGTTCCAAAACAGAAACTAAGTGTGTGTTTTTCGTCTGTGTGTGTGCATGCGTGCGTGTGCATTCATATACATGGGCTTGTTTTCTTCACTGTGTGAGTTTGTGTCTTTGTGACTACAGTACATCTGTGGCTCTCTCAATATGTGCGTGTGTGTGCGCGTGCGTGTGTGTGTGTGCTTCTATGTATTGTGTTGATGTGGAAGGTGCCGTACATGCCCTGAATGTATAATTCAATATGACTAATCATGGTGGTGGCTGCCAACCCAGCAGCACTGGCTGACAGACTGGGCCCACAGCTAATTTGATAAGGTTACAATGCTCTTGAGCTGAGACTCGGATTCAGCAGCTGCGGTAGCGGCGCGGCGCGGGTAGCGCGGCATCTCGCGCCGCTACCTGAGATACAGTCCCAATTGGCTGCTTTGGGCTTCCGTCCACACCTTGCTTTTCCACACCTAATCCCTATTCAGTTAGCTTGGCTGTTCGGGAAGCATCTCCCTCTGTCCCGGGCGTTAATCACTGAAAGCATGAAAAAGGGGGTATGTGGGGCTGAAAGAGGAACGGAATTTAACATCATAATAATCAGCCACAGTGTGTACCTGTGCCTCGTGAAACGCACGCAGGCTTACGCAAATTGATCACAAAGGCAGTGATCTCCATAACAGGACTTTGTGTTGTGTTGCCTCCCATTTTTTTTGTCTTAAAACAGGTCACTTTTTAATCTTTTTACAGCTCGTGTTTGGGTGTAATTCTGTATCGTGTCAGTAAATGTAGCATCACCACAAACTCCGTAAAGGAGATTACATATAGTCCGCATATAAACTGTAAAGGTACTTTTTTTTTATCTCAACAGTTGAGATAACAACCCCAACACTTTACATTTCAAAGCATTTTTGTTATTCCTACTGTGTGATATGTTAATGTTTATGTATTTTTGTTAAATTAAACAATGTTGGTAAACCTGGAAGTTTGCAAAAAAAAAAACCCTAACGAATGATTCTGTTTCATCTGTCCTCATATATGTCACAACGCTGTAGCGCACTGTTCCTGAAATGCCGGTAATGTGTGCAGGCAGGGATGCCAAGCAATTCAGGATTCAACAATTCATATTTAATGTTAAGTTTGGGTGTTATCCTTAGCTGGCCGTCCCCGATACATATTCATGTCCCTCCTTAGTTGCTTTGGCTCATTACGGCATTGTTGTGTGTGGACAAAGATCTGCCCAAGACTTGTTCCTGCAGCATCAACAGCAAGAGGCTCGGACATATGCAGCTGATATTCCACAGTGCGTCTTGATCAGGTGACGGTTTTAGGATGAGCTTCCTCCTTCTTCTTTCATGGTGTACATCATTTTAGTGCTGTATTATTCTGCATTTAAAGGAATATCATCAGTAGTTGACACTAGGATCATCAAATGTTTCAGCCTTAATTAGTATATGCTCCCACCTCAGTCAGGCTCTGCAAGGGTTGATCAAGTCCTGCAGCCAGTGTGTCCCACAGCCAGTTCATGTTCAAGGTTGGGATATATTACATTTTTGGAACTGAGGATGAGATTAGATTTTGGCATTGGCAGTAAAGGTGATGAACTTTCAAATCATACATATTTATTTGGACATTCTGATATGTAGGAATCTCTCGTCTGCATCCAGCCTAAACTATTTAGCTTTTTTCCGCCATCAAATATCGGTAATCGAAAAGCAACTGTCATTGGAGACCTATGTGCTCATAGATCAGATACTTCATCATTAGCGGGCGGCAGTGCAGCAGGAAGTCCTCTGTCAGAGGATCTGAACATACAGATCAGTCAGGTGCTGAGGTGAAATAAAAGAGGAAGAAATGATGAGAGAGCATAAGGTAAGGGGGTGTCATCAAATGGTTAAGATAAAACTGGCAGGTTATTACACTTTTTTCCATTTCGAAGTCCAATATAAAATTTCTATTATAAGGACAATTAATTACCCCTGCAAAATGGCAAATGTGCATCCTTGTCAGGTGGAGTGTACTCTGATGGCCTTTCCTCAAACAGAGAATGTGAAGATTTGATCTCTTCTAATGGTTCTGCAGGAAAGGGTAATTACGGCATGGTCAAAGCTAATTTGCTTTCTGCCAGATGAACTGTTGTATTTTATTGCAGGCTGACATTTTAAAGTAATTATGGCACTGTTGACCCCAGACAATTTCAGTTGTAGCGTGGTCTTGGGTGATCCTCTCTCTCTCGCTCGCTCTCTCTCTCTCTCTCTCTCTCTCTCTCTCTCTCTCTCTCTCTCTCTCTCTCTCTCTCTCTCTCTCTCTCTCTCCCTCCCTTCCTCTCTCTGAATGGAAGTCAGAGGCGTAACAAGGTAATGACACGGACGGAGAGAGCCATATGGGGTCCTCCATCCAGCTCGCAGCCTCAAACCTTCACATCATCATTACCCACCATGCATTTCACATTGACTTTGCATCCAGATAGTAATATACGCTGCTGCAGTCATGATCTGTGTGTGGGCAAGTGTTTTCCTCACAGTGCATGTAGGTCACGCTGCATGTCCGTGTGTGTGTGTGTGTGTGTGTGTGTGTGTGTGTGTGTGTGTGTGTGTGTGTGTGTACATGTTTGTAAGGGTAATGTGCATTGTCCTTTCATCCCTGTGTTGCATTCATTGTCCATCCCGTAGATCCATGTATCGATGAGGGTGTAATTATGTGCCTCAGTGATCATCTCTCTGTTTCTTTACTGCACAGGAATTAAGTAGGCAAAGGTCAGTGTGTGCTCCTTGAAAATTGCCTGCAGAAAATCATATGGCGATGAGAGCAATTATGGATTTTTCTCCCCCTCTCAGGACCCTTCTCTCTCTCTCTCCCTCGTACTCTTTTTCTCAGTGTTTCTCCTTTTGTCAATAAACATTTGAGCAGATGTCAATCGATGTGTGCTTCGAGCAGCAACCTCCGTATTTGTACTGCAGCAACCCCATAAATTATCTCTCCTGTATTCTCTAGTTATTTTGGAAATGCATGCAGACATGGGTGTATGCGCACAAACGCACACACAGACACCGTGAAAGTCTTGAGTCAGAGAGAAACGATGCTAATGAAAACAACAGTGGAGAGACGCTTCATTACCTCGGAAGATTATCTGGTGAATTGTACCGGCGGCGTGCAACATATACTTTATATACTGTTTTCATACTCACTGACGCTGTTTTCTACAAATGAGTTGAAACAACTGCTTTGGTTTAACCATTTCTGTGAATATGTTGCTAATTCAAATAAGCACCTGATGATTCCTGCTCACTAATTATCTGAGCTCAGCCACAAAGCGAGGGCTGGTTAATAGGGATGCCTGCTGTCTGTCTTGCTCCATCCATCTCTCCCCATTCTTCCCTTTGCGATCCACCTCCGTCCCCTAATATCACTCTGGATCTAATAAAGACTGACACTTGTGACACTTCAAACATGTCGCCACCAACAGCTCCCGCCGAACAAAGGAGCCCCCAGCGCTACACGTTTTAATGGCGGACCAGAGCAGGCCGGTGCAGCCCGGCCCAGCAGGTGTCTCCCCACACATCCTGGTACTGAGAAACACTCCCTCTCATTCAGTCTGTCACACGGCACAATGGCACAAAAAGCCCTCGCCTGACGTGCGGACAATGGCCACCGTGCACAGACGGGGCCTATGGCTTAGTGATGCCTAGTGTCTCAGACGAAACGTATGTGTAAACATGGAAAAAGAGGCACTTTAGATTAGGGTGGTATCAACAGGGCTGCAGAAATAATATAGAACAGGTAACATCTCCAGTGGGCTGTGCTAGCTGTGTTGCTATGAGTGGCAAATAGATGCAAAGGCGTCTCTGTGAATTGAATAGATTAGTGATCGAGGTGTAATTATTTGTCTGCCTCAGTACCAAAGGTTTGGTTGTGGACTCATGCAGAACAGACTAGACAGACATGACAGGAGTGAGACCACATGACAACACAGGTTGTGGTCACGGTTTCCTACAGAAGGCCATTGCTTGATAGGCACTCTGTACCTTGACATCTTTTGTCTGGATTATGAAGCAAATTCACACCGACTAAATTGTTCTCTTTGGAGCCCGGCGTCCCAGATATTTTGCAACCACTTTCCTTTAACTGAATCTCGGCTCTGCAATTGAAGTTATGCTTCAGACAAAAGCGTTCAGGGACCTCTACAACCTCTATAAACAATTGGATGGAAGGATCAAAGGCAACAAGGCTGTTCCCTGCTGCCTGTAGGGGTTGTAAGTGAATATATAGCCTGCTGTGCATTGTGTGCCTGAGATTTCTTCTTCGTCTCTCAAAGAATAGCATGCCTAATTATAAGAGCCTTGTCAATTGCCTGATACAACTTTGATAATGTGAGCCTCTAGCTTAATGCGCAGTACAATTATGTTTTCAGGAAGCCAAGCTATAGTTCTCGCTAATCACATTCACCTTAGTAATCTAATAATAACTCCATCGCTCTCATTAATATGTATTGAAGTCTCTGCCAGGTGATGGCCTTGTTACACTGTCGGGAAATACTGTAACTGTAAAATTGTCGTATCAGGACATATTCAGGAGATTAGTTTCTGTCGAGCTCAGCAGTGTTTTAATCACATTATCGTTGGCCTTTTTAGTTCAGGACTGCAATGTTCAGGAGAACCGTCTCACTGGTGGTAAAATGACGCTTTCCTGTGTGTATTTGACAACATTTTTTGATTACATTTCCATTCAGAAGTTTTTAATTTGTTCTGCGGTTGCTTCTTCTTGGTTCACACCTGACACTGGATGAATGATCTCTTCTAAATTAAGAATAAATTATGATTAAAATGACTCAGCCTCCTGTTGAGGCTACAAGGGCTTTCTGTTGGCGTCGTGGAGCACTCATAGAATTTGTTCTTACTAAAAAGCTTTCCAAAGGAACAGTCTTCAAAAACTAATTGACAACAATTTTTACAGCTAAAAAGGTTGGAATGATGAGTAAATTAAACAAAAACAAGACTCAATTTGACAAATACAGCACAAAGGACATTTTACCTATTAAGATTGTGACAAAGCAACAAAAGTTAATAAGCTGATGCTAAAGAAAAAGAGCCTGTAGAGAAATAGGCAATTATTTGAGGGATGTTCAGACACAGATTGCTGATATGACTTTATATATAAGAGGCATTTCTAAAGAGACTAAGTCATTTTGAAGTACAATGAGGAAACTCAACAATGTTTGTCTCATCAGACTGAAAAATAAGTCAACAAACCACCTGCTGTATAGTGACTCACGATTCTAATCTGTGGTAAAGCATCCACAAAATGCCACTTGTTTTACTAAATGCAACTTGTTGCATGTTGGTCAGTTAAAAGACAGCTTTTTTAAAAGTAGCTTTTGACCCAAGAATAACCTAATGGTAGTTTAAAGGGTTAAAACATCGTGAATTCACCCTTCATGTACATCAATGATGATAATTAGGAATAGTGCTTGGATCAGACCTCAAAAACAGTATCTCTGAAGGTGGACTGAGACTAACTGTTCAAACAGGACTCAACCCACATGTTTGGTGCAAATGAGAGGGGCATTGAAACCCACACATTCAAACTGAACCAGAGAAATCTTTGTGTGAGCAACAAGCCCATCGGGGTCAATATCAGGCAGCACTGCAACCTCCAAAAAATCTTCAACTCTCATCTAAATGCATCGTGATGATGTATCACACACAGAAGAGACCACAGCTATCCAAATATGCCATTTTTGTTTTGCGACTCGCCTGACTAGAAGTGTCACTTTTCCGTCGACATAACCGAAGCAACTTGAGGTTTCTGAAAATTGGATTGTGTAACAATAAGTTGTAGTCGCTTGTTGCAAAATCGGGTCTTTCCTCTAATGATTTGCTCCAGAAACACTTGTGGCTCGGGCTCAGGCTACAGGTTAGATTAAGACCTAGGAGGTGGTGATGATGATGATGGTAATAATGTGACTGCTGCGTTAGGTTAGACTGGTTCCGGCCTGTCTGGTCTTGAATGTGCCTTCGAGCTTCCCTCCTGATTACAGCTGCATGAGGTTCCTAGTAAGGGAAAAAAATGGCTCTTTAATTCATCATGCAATCAACCAACCATATAATTTAAATACTTCTATGGGAATTAGTGTAATGTTATGATAATTGCAATACAATTCCGTATAATAATTTTTCCCCTGGTTGAAATTACTCAATTTTTCACAATAAATGTGGGTGATGTGAAGGTTTTAATTGGTTTGTATAATATTTGAGAAAAACATGAGTAAGAGCAAGGACGCTGGTGGTTCACATTGTAAATGCTGAAATCTTTATGTTCTACATTAAGTGGAACAAATCTGGAATGTGGAAAAAGTCGAGTATTTGGTTGTTTAAACACAGAAATGGAGAGTGATGAGAAATATACCCGCATGCCCGCCAGAATCCGCGGCAGCTTTTTGGATAGTGCTGTGGGTTTAATATCAGATGCTGGGGAGAAACACATGTTGGAGTCAATGTTGGGGTTGGATGAAGTCAAAATTTCCATTTTCTGTTTTCGTTTCCTTGTGTGTTCTACATCCAGGTCGTCACCCTGTTTTCAGCGTAACCTTTGTACTTGGTGTTGGAGCAGAGGGGCGAAGAGTATTGTGTGTGTGTGCGAGATTACAAGCAGACACGACAGATATTTTTGTGTTTGTGTGCCTGCGAGTTGGTGTATATGTGCGCAGTGTGTATAGTGGGGGGCAGGGGCATTGCTTTCACAGCCCATCACCTTCACTTCCACACCCAATTTGTCATGAGTGTCACGCGTCAGGGTGAAAGCTGAGGGAGTCACCATGAGAAAATGGCTGCTTCCACATCACAAATGGGGAAAGAGAAGGGGGCAATGGCTCGGGAAAGGTGGCGGCGGCGGTGGCGCAGCGGGGCGAAAATCAAGACAGTGATGATGGGAAGAAAAACTAATAAATAAATAAACACTCTGATGCCCTCTTCTCTGATTGCGTGAAAGCACGCGACGACAACTCAATGTCCGCCATCGGTAACCCGAGAGCGGCTTTCGGCGGCGTTGTGCGGTGGCAATGCTAAGTGAGTGGGTGTGGTAGGTGACATGGCTGCCAAGGTTCTGACTCTGACTGATGAGCTGTGCGGTTGGTACTGGGCATCTATAAACATCTGCCTCGCTCTTGAGTGACAGGTCATTAGCAGTTTAATCAGATTCTAGCATAAGTGCTGGTTGTGATTATTGGCTCTCACTAGCCCCTCCCTGACTCTGCATGTAATTAATGCGTTTGACGGCATCTCCTGTATTTTGGCTTTCTTCGAGTTCAGCCAGGCGACATGCTCCATTTACATCAGTGCAAACTGTGAAACAGGCTTTGCATGTGTATATGCTGCGTTGTTATTATTTCTGGCAATAAGACAATTTCAGAAATAAAACACAGGAAGGACTTATTTCCAGACCCGCGGTGAAAATGCACCGCAGAGAGCCTCATGAAAGAGCGGCGTATTTGAGCTGCCTTTGTACTTTCAGGTACACATTTCCATGACTTCTGCGAGGGCCAAAAGCCGAGTAGTCAGGAAAGCCATTACAGGGGGGTAAGGCCTGTAGCTGGAGGATTATGGACTATTGAAGTGTATGTTCGTCTCGTGCTGGAAACTATCAGTGACATCTTCACCTGCTCAAATCCTGCAGCTTTAGTCCCTCAACCGACTGACCTGCCTGTACAATAAGGCCACTAACTGAGACTCAGGCGGCACAGAGCTAAAGATTACAACCTGCTGTATGTTATCCCAATGCTGTCTGGCCACTGCCTTTCAAATATTCATCCAACATTCAGCAAAGATCCAAACTTTGTTTCTTTTAATCATTGAATGTTGCACTTATTTTACCCCAATGTACGTGTATTTTTAAAATCATTTCTTTTCAAGTTCTTACCAAACATGACTGCGGTGCATTGACTAACGAATTAGGTCTGCACAGGTGATGAAGTGCATCTGTGAAAAAGACTCATTTACTCTCCTATCGTGTCGCCATGACCAGAAAGCAGTGAAATACAGCTTGCGAACATAAAGTAATTCTGTCCCCCTCAGGCTTTTGCGCTACAGCTGCATAATCACGGAGGACATTTCCAATTGTCTCACACATTTCAGTCCAAGATGTACAATAAACCTGAATAAGAGATTTTGAAAGCTGAAGTGGTCTGGTGACACTTTCACTGTAAAGAATTTCATTTCGACTCTGCTTGGTTTCAGTGGCTTTCTAGTTGCATTCCGCCTTAACACTGGTTGAGGGCGTCATAGCAAAGTCAGCTAAAACTCACGTGACTACATTTGTCTGCGAAGACACAACAAAGCAATGGTCTTCTCACTGCTGGCTCTAAATATACCGACCGCTAGATCTAACAGACAGAAACAAACGAAAGTTCTAACTGTTGTAACAACCCGGACAGCATCATTACAATGTCGTGATCAGAGGGTGAATTTCAGGAGAATATACGCAGAAGTGACAAATACAGCGGGTGAATCCTCAGACGAGTCTGATCGACACAGGTTTTCAAAATCACAGTGGTTACGTCGAGGGTTTGAGTAAATAGCAAAGCAGCTGTCTCAGTCTCATCCAGCCGTTTTCGCAGGATGGTTCAACAAGGCAGAAAACAGCCCAACTTCAGCTGCTTGTGTCAGTGACACAAGATGAAACGGGACTTGAATCAGCCTGAGGTAAAGACAGGTTGTGGGGGCAAAAACCTCCAACCTGAGAGTTTGTTCTCGGTTGTTGGATTAAAAGTGTCAACCGTATATGGAGCGCTTTATAAAGGGGTAAACAAGCTGAAAGCTCCAAAATGCCTGTGAGAAACCGCATTGTTAGGCACCGCACGACGGATGATGGAGTGAAGGCTGCAGATGACTTAATTTGCAAAGGAAAAGCTGGTGTCCCTCTGAAGTTCTACCTCTCTCTTTCTCTCTCTCTTCCCTCCCTCCCTCCCTCCCTCCCTTCCTTCCCTCCTTCTACCTTTCCCTCCTCTTTGGACTGTACCGTGACCTTCACTGGCGTTCCACCTGCAGGAAGCCATGTTTGATTCTCTGTCCGCCGAGACGCCTGCTTGACAGCAGAATGGTGTCATAGGACCGAGTGGAGGAATTTCTCTTTCTCTGTCATCATTAAGGGGCTTCCCCCTATGGTGAGGGGGATGAAAAGTACGATTTAATGTTCTCTGGAGAGTGGCAGCAGAAGAAAAGCTCAAAGCCCTGCATGCTGGTTTCTGAGTGGGTCACTCCAGCCCTTGCAGCGAATGGGATGTCCCTGAGGAATTTGCCATAGACCGGCCTGAAAGGATGGGGATTAAGACCCTTTTAAGGATGGAAATGTAACAAAAGGAGCACTTTTATGATGTAGCAGCATAAAATGAGGGGGTCCATTGTGTAACTGATTGCAAAAGATCTTTGAAACAGGCGGGCCTGCACTGCATGCCCGCCTGGCCCAGTGGGCTTTAACGGCTTGTACAAAATGACTTGTCTACATTAGGGACAGAGTGGCTCTCGTTTAGGAGGCAATGTGGAAGATTATTGGTTTGTTTCTATTTTCACCCTTCGCTCCTCCCTCTCTCTCTCTCGCGCGCTCTCTCTCGCTCCCTTCCCTCCCGCTCTCTCTATCATTCACTGTGTCCTCTCCGTCTGCTATCAACGCCGGCCTGAAACGGGTGAGAGTCCCAGTGAAAGTTGGGTAATTTAGAGCGAGAGAGAAGGTAATTAGCATGCCCTCAGGCGTGGCTAGGCTAGAATAGGAGGCTCTAGTGTAGTTTAAATGTGAATGGGAAACACAGCGCTTGGGTGTGAAGCAAAAGCAACCAGATGCTTTGACTCTGCTGGAAGAGAAAGCCAATCCCGATGGAGGGAGATGCCATGCACTGAAAAATGTGACTGCGATATAATGCTGAGAGTGTGCTTTTATTTGTCAGGATTTGTTTCAGTATTTGGAGTTATTTTACTCTGTTGTTATTTTTTTTTTATTGTTTGGCCTTTTTTGGGGCGAGGGCAATCCATTGGTTGTAATATAGATTAGTTTATTAGTTGGTTGTAGTTCGAGTGGCATATATAAGCATCTGTTGACAGCACCTGCAGTACATTTGAATTAAAGGATTTCAGCGAAGTACCTTTATTTGAATCACAATGCGTGTCTGTATTTAAATGAGCCAGACAGTCGGACAAGGAACGAAAACTTGCACTTTCAGCAGGGGAAGGCACATGAAAGGCCAGTGAACACTAGAGGGGGAGCTTACCCATGGTGCAGCCTGAGCTGGGCTGACAGAGGGAGCTGTTGTCAGGGCCCCACCACGTCTTCGCCTTTTATCATCCCCCCGTCCCTCCACTGCTCCCTCCTCTGGCACAGCCAGTGGGAGACCTCCAGGGATCAAAGGTCAAGGGTCGAGGAGAGCGACGGGCCTTTTTATTGTCATTCTCCCAGGAATGAAAGCGCCTGTGTGTGTGTGTGTGTGTGTGTGTGTGTGTGTGTGTGTGTGTGTGTGTGTGTGTGTGTGTGTGTGTGTGTG
>JAUESF010000012.1:7571386-7581811 GCA_032274765.1 Malacoctenus tetranemus | reverse complement strand
TGTGTGTGTGTGTGTGTGTGTGTGTGTGTGTGTGTGTGTGTGTGTGTGTGTGTGTGTGTGTGTGGAGAAGGAGGAGGAGGGGGTGGTGGAGAGGGAGGGCAGGGGCTGGGACGTGTAAGAAGTGTCAGTCCCAGACATTTACATGAAAAGCAGTTAGTAGTTGAAAGGCGAGCTGTTTCACAATCTGCCTGTACATTTTCTTTTTTCTCACCCTTTCTCTCTGGCTAAGTCTCTCTCCATCTCTTTTATTGCCACGGTCCATGCCTGGCGAATTGATGTGAGAGCAGGGGCGACCCCCACACGTCTACAGCAGACTGGGAGGTGTTATTGACTCTCATTGAGACCTACATGACCCTCATGCAGGATGACCTTTATACAACCTTTTTCTTCACCTGAGGTTGACCTTGAAGGAATGTGTCCCTCCGCATTTATGTCGGCTATTATTATCGCTCGCCAACTCATGTTTTTTTCCCTCGTCATTTTCCCTCCCGTCCTCCTTTGTCACTTCTCCTGCTCTCTCTCTTTCTTCTCCCTCCCTCTCCCTCTCTCCCTCTCTCTCTCTCTCTCTCTCCCTTTCTCCGTTTCTCCCAGTTACACAGCAGAGGGTAGTAAGTGTAAATCAAGTGGGACCATTTTCTTTAGCAGGGCCCTGATTAGTGCTGATGATGTTTCCAAAGAGGTGAAGGGGACAACTCAGAGGCCACCGCAGCTGCTCTCCCCTATTCACCGCGTGGAGATTTATGTTTCCCCCTCTCCTTTTCCCCTCTTTCTCCGCCACTCGCTCTCTCTTTCCTACCACATTTTCAACATTATCAATATCGATTGGCCTGTGCACTTAGAACCTCTCTTTAACAATTGGCTTCTGCGGTTGATATAGGCATTAATGGTGAGTGCTTGCGCATAGAAAGAGAGCGAGAGAGAGAGAGAGGGATGTAGGGAGGGTGATTTAAAACAGTTTGAAAGATTTATGTAATTTCACATGAATAACCCACAGATGTCATGGTCGGGGATACTCTCTCTCCCCCAGACAGCTTCATCATTGTTATAGTTATCCACATATGTCCGAGTTCACATCATCATATCATCCTGCCTTTGGCTAAATGTTTGCTTTTTATGGATATTTCATGGGGAGCTGGGATGAGGTCATCGTTGCAATGCTTTGGCGTTTGTTGCTGGACCTGTCCTGATGCCCCGACCCTCCCCCGTCTGATTTACGATCACTGGGGTCCGCCAAGGCTTGATGGGCTTCAATCCATTCGGCTCAATCACTTAATGAACTTGACAGTGGCAGGAAACAAGAGGAAAGTTACAGTTTTGCTTCCTGATTGTAGCCATTTACACCAGCAGCTAGAGAGCTATTACACTGTTAAAAAAAAAAAGAAACTGTAAAAGGGTAATTTTGCACATCGTTGTTTATTCCTGTAACGGTAAATACGATAGATGCATGCTTAATCTCATCACTGGTCCATGTTAATCCAGTTTGAATGCATTTTTTTTTTACCCAAACTGAAACAACAACCACATCTCCTTTCGCCTTGAGAAATCAATAAGGGGGAGACGTTTGTCTCGTGGTGATACATTATTCTAAACAAATGAACCAAGGTGTGAAAACAAAAGGCAGATCTGATTGAAAAATAATAGATTTTAATTTTCGCAGGGACCAAGTGGAATGCAGCCCCCCCCCCCGCGCGCCTTTTGCACTGCATAAATAATTATGCATGGGGTACTAATTTGAAGACACTGCATGCTAAAGTATACAAATCCCCCATTCTTCCCTATGCTCCAGGGTTCATGGAGAATAACACATGGCCACGAAACAAAGGCAACATCAAGCTCATAAAATTAACATAGCAAATGACCTGAAGAAGAGGCTCGATAAATATTCTGATCTTATCACCTCTAAGTACTGCGAGTCGACTCGAGAGCAGCCAATGAAAACACCCTCGTTAATCTTCCGTACCCTCGGATAAACTTTTTACAGGAAACCATCTTTCCAGCAACTCTGCAGGGGTCGGGACAAGGGCGCCTTCTCCCTAACTTGATAGATATTTTTTGGGAGATCTCCGACTTTTGTTCAGACAGCAACACACTGACCTTGGACTCAGACTCAATTTAGCTTTTCCTTTCTTTCTTTCTTTCCTTCTTTCTTTCTTTTTCTTTTTTTTTTCTTGGGTTGCCTCACTTTTCATGATGTATGAAACGCTGTCTGTGAGACTCAATTCGAAAAAAAAAACCAAACAGAAAACGTCTTGTTTTGATCCCGCATTCGATCAGATCTACAAAAGGGGCGAGCGCAGTTTCGCGTGTGTCTGCGTGCCGCCGTGCTCGCGCGCACAGATTGTGTCACAATCCCGCCACCTTTTCCTTGTCCCTTCTTTCCCCTCCCCAAAGCTGTTTATGCAAAGTGCGGCGACGCAGCTTTGTAGTAGTTCGAATGTTGTCGGAGGAAAACAGTCGTGTCGGAGATGAGGAGGGGGATCAATCAGCCTTACCCTCCTCACCTGCCATATGTGTCATGTGTCTTTTGGCCTGTCGTTCTTATGTGCTGCAGGTAGATAAAATGCATAATCCCTCTCATTTGATTCAGGTGCATGTTTTGTCAGGAGAGCATATGGATAAAAGTGACGCTGTTCGCTGTGACTACTCAACATGTGCGCACGGTACGCCCTGACTGAACTCTAAAGCTGTTCTGTGCATTAAACTCAGCACTGTTTGGAAAAAAACTTTTTTGAGGAAATGAGCATCAAGGGTTTAAATGGTCAGTTCACAGTGATAACTCATTTTCTGATGCTAATCCAATGTAACTGTTCTTATTGTCAGACTTCCAGACTCATTTTCTAAACAACATGATAAAGAGAATGTGATTTATCAGGGTCAACAATATTATTGAAGATAAAAGAAAAAAATACAAAATATGGAAACTTTTTAGGACTTCAAGATGTTGAAGATGAAACATATTTAACTTGTACTTTTAGATTTTGTTGATAGTGAATGAAACACTGATGCATAGACTTTTGTTTCATTTTTTTTAAATTGTCAAAATGTCACACGGTGCCGTTTCTCCAAGCTGTAAACGCAAGAACAGTAAATCACAACCAAATATCCAAATATAATCTCCCATTTGTCCAGGCCGCTCCTCCTCCGTTTCCATCCTCCTGGTCATTAGATTCATTGTTCCACTCAAGGCCCATAGGTTTAAACTAGCTAAAATTGTCCTCCTGTGAGAATACAATGCTCTTTTCCGAGGCATCCTGCAGCAAGGACAAAATCAACACAGGGAAAAAAGTGTCACCAGTGCCTGTATCAGAGAACAGGGGCATCTGATGCCCTACTTTCTCTTTTGTGGCGTGCTTCTACATTCATACTGATGGAGGCCTCTTTCTCTACCTGCTCACTCCAGGAAGTTTGGTTCCTCCACATTGTGTTTGATATCTCACTTTGCTTCCACTACGAGAAAATGCAGAGACACGTGTCTGATTGTTGACTTTGTGTGTGTGTATGTGTGTGTGTGTGTGTGTGTGTGTGTGTGTGTGTGTGTGTGTGTGTGAGTGTGAGTGAGAATGAGAGACAGCTGCAGATGAACGGGGAGGGACCAAAATGTCAGTGTGCCGTGGACACATCAGGTCACCCGGAGCGCATGAAATATGTCAGTCGTCGATGTGGCGCAAGCACTCGGCAACACACACGCGCTACTGAAGGCTGCAGCATAAATCACAATTATTGAAGCCAGAGAACACTGGCTGGCCCAATCGCACTGTGCTACCCAGAGCAGCATCGGGAACTTCTCCAAATAAGTCTCACTCCCTTTGCTAGCCTCGCCGGATGCCACTCCTAGAATAGCGATTCGTGCAGGTCCCCGGCAGCCAAATGAGACAGGGCAGAAGCACAAAGTTGGTGTATTTTCAGGGCACAGTCAGGAACCTCGGTGTCAGCACGGGGGAGAGGAAAAAGAAGGAAGTGAGCGTGAGCTTTCGCACTGAGTCAGTGACCTTGGTCATTAGGAGTGCATGTGTTAGTTTGTATGTGTGTGGTGACATGTATGAATGTTTAACCATGTGTTTGACCACCCGTCCCAGCAGCCACCCGCCTCCTCCGCACGTCCCCTCGTCAAGCGGGGAGACGGGTATTTGTTGTGAGCGATTAGCTCGTCGCTCCGTTTCCTGTTTTTGAGCGTGTCAGCTGTTGGATTAAAGAATTAACATGTGACTGTCAAGGAGGAGAAGAGACAGACAGGTAGGAGTGTGATAAGTAGCAACGAGTTACAGGCTGTGCAGCTTGCCAGATAGCGCGTACGGCACAATTACACTGTGTTCAGTCCACACACAAACACATGCACATTGTTTCTTTCCGGTGTGTGTCTGGCAGATATGATTTGGACTGACATTGGCTCCAGACTTCCTCACACAACTCTGATGAGTAGGTTGACCTCGTCTCAGCCTGACCTGAAGTGACCCCCTGTTCCCTAAGCCCCCTCAAAGACAAAGCCTCATTAGGAAGGAGATGGCCTGAGAGCAGCCACTGTGGCATGTGTGTGTGTGTGTGTGTGTGTGTGTGTGTGTGTGTGTGTGTGTGTGCGTGTGCGTGTGCATGTGCGCGTGTGCATGTGCGTGTGTGTGCGTGTGCGCTCGCATATCACAATACCACGCTTGTGGTCGACCGCTGTAACGCTGTTTTGGTCTCAAAACACCCCTAGTGGTTCCAGAATGGTATTATGTTTTATTCAGCATGTGCAGAGTGTGTCTGCACTGCGGGGCGGGATGTGGTGTAAATGAGCTGAGCAGCGTTTGAATGATTTGTGATGTTTTAATTGCCGAGCCTGCAAATAAAACCACACGTTCATTTGTCAACCTCACAGAAGTTTTACTGAAGTTTCCTGTTGCTTCGTATTCATAAATGATTCAAATCAAACACTTGTAAATGCTTTAATTTACAACCTGAAACCCACTCTTAGAAAATCATGTTCGGAAATTCTTCCGCTTTTTGTGTTCTTCTGTCTTTCTTTAGATTAAACTAAAACCGAAATGTAGAGTTTAAAAAAAAAAAATCAAGCTTGAAGGAACTTGAGGTTCATTCACACTGTACCTGATCTTCTCAAGGAGCAACACAAGGTGCTCACAGATAATATACGCATGGAAAGAAGTGCGGGGATTGTCGGCTGGCACAATTGTCCCCCAAAGCTTTGGCTAATAGGCTGTAAGATGTTGATTTAAGGAAACGAAGGGAATGTCAGCGGAGTAAAAATGGGGCCGCACCACACGGAACAAGGAATAAAGGAAGACATGTTACCTGGATTTGCATTTCTAATGTTGATAACTTAGCTTTGCAAGCATTTGGGTAATTTTTAGAGGGGCTGAGGCCTGCGGAGTATTCACACACTCCTCTCACTAATTTTGTCTCCCATGAATTATTCTGTGCCATAAGACTATTTGCCGCACACCTTAACATTTATGGTTTTACGAATGGAGAGAGTCGATTTCAACAAAAAAATGAGCAGATTCACCTTTTCACCCCCAACTCACTATTTTTCGACCTAATAAACTTTGTATGACTGAAATCACATTAAATGCAGATATTTGATTTGACCTCATCTCCAACCTTATTTCTATGCTAAACCCTTTTCATTTATCTATTGACTTGTTTGTGTATTTTATGTATTTTTTCACCTCTTTTTTTTCTTTTGTGTTGTCGACGGACTTCGTTTCTGCGTTGATCTCCTCTGTGCTGAGTCAATCCACTGTTCTACAAAATAGTCTCGTTCGCTGAACTTCCGGTGAAAGCATGAGTGACACTCTGCACACAAGTCCTGTTATGGCTCAATGGTTACTGTACAATTTGTACAAAAAATTATATTTATATTTATGTTGAAAAAATGTGATTTTGATTTCTTCTTGATTTTCAATGCTTAGTTTTTTGGCTAATTCTGCTCATTGCCTGACAATTCTGAGTCCTTTTCCTCGTGTTCTCAGCTTCAGTGCGCGCTGATTCCCTCTTCCTCATTCACCCTGAGAGCCATGAAAGTCACCAGACGTGTCAAACGTGCACGGTGCGTGCACGTGTCGCAATGGCGGTTTTTATGACGATAATGATTTCCTGCCGTCTCTTCCTATATTGACACCTGCTTCTCAGATCAATGGTACAGACCAACAGGTAGACAGAATGCAGGGGAACACTGTGCTGTTAGTTCTCCTGACATAATAAGTTCCCCGGGGTGCATCCCAAGACTTTATTACCGCGGCTCTCCTCCCAGTAAGAAACTTTGAGGAGATAAGGAAAGGGGAGAACAGAGGAGAGGCAAAGAGAGGATGATGAGAGAAGGGGAAAATTGGGACACACTGCATGTCGGCATTAATGATGAGAACTCAATGGATGAAGAGTTGGAGTAAAAGAAGCTTTTATTCAATAAGTAGTTATTAAATTTGAGGTATTTGGCTTATCTCAGCAGGGGCAGTTGTGAGTCTTGTCAAGCGTACTCCAAACAATAACAGCACATTCCTGCAAAGGAACTTGCTTCAACATCTGTTTTACACCACGTCTGTGGGCTCCTCGGCTGTCAACAGAACAAGACAATGGAAACATGATCAAATGAAAGCAACGTTTTTCAGGTCATGAACTGATAGAGAGAGAGAGAAACACACACTAGACAGTTGAGATTTTGAGAGTGAGTTTAATCAGGAGTTCGAAATTGCAAAAATACTTTTAAAGCTGCAGGTTTTTTACGTTATCGTTAATGGTCAATAACCCCTCAATGGCCAGCAGACGCACCTCTAAAAAACTATAGCCAGAACTCTTGGATTGTTTATCATTTCTACAACATTCAAAACTGATGCAGAGCAGAAAGAAGAAGCCTTGTATCCACAAACGACCCATGCTGAGAGTCGAACTTTTCGTAGAAAAAGACCGAAGCATTCACTGGACAAATAATACATTCCTACCAACATGAGATCAGAACAGGAGGCCTGAATGGAACAGTTGAAAAAGATTTCACAGAGCTTGCAGACGCCACATCAATGGATGCTGAATAAAAAGATATTTACCTCAGATTTAACTGGATCAGTGGTTATTTTGTAGAAAATAAACATTAGGTGTGGTGTAATTACTGGACAATTCAATATATAACGCATAGGATGTGATAAATTGATCCTCGTGCTGTGTGAATACAGTGATTTATATCACCTATTGAGAAGGTACATCATCCATCAGACGTTACTGTGCTCTTACAGACTTTAAACGTGCATGTGATACCCCAATTTTGATCAGTTATGGCAAGATATTTGACCTCCTCTGCAATACTGCCATAAGTCATGAAAGAGAGGAGGATCTACTTGACAAAAGGAGGAGTGATATCTCGAGTAATGGGATGCACCGCAGGTGTAGCCTACCTTCTGCTTGTAATAAATGATGTCCGGCCCCTTAAAGACAATTCTATTACCTCCCCAGTCATGTGCAATCAGTCTCTGTCAGTGAAATGGATATGCACACGTGTTACCAAATCGGTAGCCAAGGCCCTATCAATACGGCCTGATCTCAAGATTTATGCCACTGCTTTGGTGGCTTGTGGCTGGTACACATTTCCGAAAGAATCGCAGCCAAGTCTTTCACTTCCCATCTGAAGCACATGCAGCCAAAGCAAGCGATATGGATGACTTCCAAGGGAATATAATGCCGTCCGTGTTCATTGTAAATAGCCTTTTACACTAAGCTGTTTGTTTCATTACTTTTTCAAGCCTGTTTACAGCAAAAAAAAAAACCAACAGTGTGCCACAATATTTTTAGCACGATGAACCTGCGATGGACCACTGGGACTCATTATTTTCTCTTGGAGTCAGCATAACTTCCCCTAAATGCTCTCGTCTCCCGTTCCTCACAAAGGTAGCAACATTTACAGACAAACATCACTTGCAGGATTAAAACCCTGCGATTCTTCTCTTTTCAGTCCAGGGCCGCTTGTTGTTTACTGGCAGGAAAACCACATGGCTTGAATTTTTCTGTATTATCCTCTGTTTTATGTTTGTTTTTCTTTTTCTCATCCCCCCCCCCCATCTTTCTCTTCTTTTTTTCTGTTGCCATTTCTGCGTTAGCCCCACAAGCATGAAACCAAAGTCGATGAGAACCAGGGGTGTATGGGTCCCAGCAGGGGTGAGCGAATCAGACCCTCTTTGACTGTCACATGTGGGGCTGGTTGAAAGGGGTCCGACCTAAACGTGCACGCTCACGCGCTTTTTTTTGTAGCGTCACAACAGGTCTCCTGTATTTTCCAATAATGCAGCATGGTCAGCTTACAGAGGAATATGTACTGCGAATGTACTGAACTAACGATGTCACGTTGCTATTCGTTTAGATCCGTAAATCAATCGTTCATTGTCTAAATGTAAGAACATATGCATCGCATTCCACATGAGTGTCTCTTTTGTTTCTCCGCTTGTGTGTGTGTGGTGCGTGTGCGTGTGTGCATGCATGCGCAAACGCTTTGTACTCACATGCAACATTTCCCCGAATAGTTGCACACCCACCTACAATCGGCTTTTTTTTTTTTCACCCTCAAGTTGCACCTGATACATTTCCCTCCTCTTGTGTCTGTCCAAATATTTGAGTGGGAGAGACATTTAGGAGAGACCTTGAGAGGAGCACAATAACCCTCCACTTACGTCTCCATCGGAGGGGGAAGGAATAAAAGTTGAAAAAAAAAGAGCTTTCTAGGGGAGAGGCCAGAACATCTGGAGCGCAGGAAAACACCTAAAGCTGCCCTGATTAAAATCACACTTCTTCTCCTGAGCCGTGACAAAATGACACTTAAAAACAGCCAGGCTTAGAATAACACGCTGGCATATTAGAATAATACAACTTAAGTCTCTCTTTTTATTAGATAAGGGCGAGCACAGATGTAACTCGGCTCAGGTTCAGCTCAGGCTCTGATGTCTGTTTAGCCTGCGTGTTACACGCCACCTCGAGAACCAAGCAGGTTTTGTTTTCTTCTCCCCTCTTTAACTAATTTGTTTGTGGACCTTTTCAATTCTCATGATTTCATCTTAAACTTTCCTCTTAAACCTTGACCTCGTGAGTTATTGCCGGGCCCTGCAAGCTGGAGAGCAGGCTGGGTGGCCGAGCCTGAGCGGCAGGAAGGAGGAGAGGCTACGCAGCCTCTTTTGGAGATCTGTTTATACGAACTGAAAGCTTTTTTTTTTTTTTCCTTTTTTTTGGGTGGGAGATAAAAGTTTGTAACAGCAGTGAAGTGCTTTTCCCATCGTAGCTGGAAACCTCCTCACATTAACCCTTCTCCTGTCACTTTAACAGATGTTTGGTTTAGGAGCCGTAAACGATGTCTGCATTTCAATTTCTGTTATCTTGCTATTACTTATAACTCTCCCAGTGTCATATTAAAGGCTCAGCGTGGGCTGTGCAGCTGTTGACAAGCCAAACACTAAATATTGTAGTGTGCGTAACAAGCGACGTGCACATGTTGTTCTCAGGGGACGGGTGAGACGTTAGGAGCAGTTTTGTCAGCGCAGCATGCAAATTAGGACGTCGGCCACACAGCGACAGTGAGGAGCAGTTATGCGGCCGGCTACCTGAGTCCAAAGAGGCATGTAAAAATCGAGCCCTCTATCTGTGACCCGCTGTTTGTCCGCGTAAACCTCCACACTGTAATCCCTTTAGTGTTCAATTAATCCACTCACTGCTGTTCCAACTTTGTATTACACAGTGATTTGTATAACCCCTCTCACATAAGCTGTCTGTATCTATGTTAGCTCAGCCCTTGGGTTTTTGCAGCCTTCACAATCACCTCCACCAGCGAGCAGGCAGGCAGGCAGGCAGACAGGCAGAGGGAGAGAGGGGAGCAGGGAGGGAGGGTCAACATCAAATGTGATGAATGCCTTTCTATGGAAAAGCTGTACGGAATGTCCTTGACTTTAATCAAAACTATTTGTTTTTGGGGCGGCTCGTCTGTTGTCTCATGCGCTCATGTCCACTGATAGCCTGACATTAATGACACCATAAATCAGGCCAAGTGACGCTGGGGTTTTTTGGTAATGTTTCCAGGGCTGCTCCAGAGATGGCGGTCATTGAGGAATATGAGGCGGAGAGTGAGGAGTGTGCTGGAATGCCAGATTATGTGGGGGTTAACTAGCCCCCGGAGAGAGGAAAAAACACAAGCTCTGAAGCTGAACTCTGCCAGAGCCGAGAGATCCAAAGCCGAGTTGTTTTTTTTAAATATGTATGAGATAATATATTGAAGACAAGAGCGACATGGTCATATTTTCATTAGCATTGTCTTTGTTTTTTACACGATGGCAAAAGGGGAAATAATGAAATGGACAGTGTGACTTTTCCTCAGGAAGTAAAGTAAAGGAGCCGATTCCTTTCTTGTCAATACTCAACATGGCTACATTCGTACTTGAGCTGCATCAGACACTCGGGCCAACCACA
>JAUESF010000012.1:7553269-7565083 GCA_032274765.1 Malacoctenus tetranemus | reverse complement strand
GTGTGTGTGTGTGTGTGTGTGTGTGTGTGTGTGTGTGTGTGTGTGTGTGTGTGCGTGTGTGTGTGTGCGTGTGTGTGCGTGCGTGCGTGCGCGTGTCCGTGTGTTCGTGTCTGTGTGGGCATGTGTGGGTAACTTTTTTTGCATGTTGGCACATGTGTGGTGAACATGGATGTGGGTGTCTGTGCCGGGCTTTTTTGGAAGTACACTGCGCAGTATTGATCTCCTCGGTATTGAGTAGCCTTTTAGGATGCAGAGGGCAGTTGAGCAAGAACAACAGAGTCTCTCATCCCTTCTCCCCCTGGCCCCACTTCCATTGCATCTGTAACTATTGTTCACAGACATAGATCAAGCACCAAGTGGAACTGTGGAGCCGAGGGACTTGGATGCGAAGGGGGCTGAAAGGGGAAGTGGGGGCATAGAGAGATGGAAGCAGAGCTGGAAAGAGAAGGTTGCCTCTATCTGCCTCTCTCCTCTTGAAGGCCGACAGTCCTAAGCCTGGCTCAAGGGGGCTTATGCAGATTCAATGACCTTTTTCCCAGGGACCAGATTTTACACTTAAATTACCATTAGAGCACTGGTGTCCCTGGAGGGGGGCTGTGGACCAACCCAACCCCCAGCAAGGGTTAAAACCCACAGTGCCACTGCATCCGGCCAGCATGCTAAACCATGTGGAACATATGTAAACTACAGAGCTGAGATGCTCAAAGCCAAGAAGGCACGATGGAGGAGAGGTTACAGAGCAGGGAGGTCTGGCTTATAGGTTACACTTTCTGTGTAAATGCCAGCAGAAGTGGACGGATTTAACATTCACGCCATGGCTTTTATTGGCTGAGTGGTGGCATTCTTCACTGAGTCTGAGTATTTGTGTCAAGAACCCTATGTAAATTGAAGGAGTTCTTGTCTTCTACTTCTTCCTAGACTTGTGGTAAAAAGAAAGAGGAGCAGTGAAATAAATCAGGGAAAAACAATCTAAGATATTCATATCAAGAGTAGCTCTTGCTGCCTTACAGTGAGACCATCGTCGCCTACATTCAGTCAGCTCCCACTAGCAGCACCAAAGAAACTAAGTTGTTGACTTGTTGCCTTTGTCATTTTTGCTAAATTTTTGTGCTCTTGCGCCCGAAACATTTGGTGTTCGTTCACTAGAGACATCGTCAGTGCCAGTCTTTGGGAAACTTGCTTGCCTCAGTTTAATAGCGTTAATATTAAGGATACACGTGTGAGAGGCTAAGACCCGTTTAAGCATGCTGGAATTGCAATGCTGGGAGATGTGATAATAATGGAGCAATGCTGATGTTGGGACAAGACTTCTGGTCTGAATGCTTTCATTGGTTGATGATTAAATTCATGGTGCAAAAATGTAACAAACAAGTCTTTTTGTCAGGCTTGCAAAATTTTGACTGCCTGTGTGGAAAAAGTTTGGCAAAAAAATACATCAAAAGAATACCTTTTTTTCCTTTACAATGACCACACGCTGCATGTTTCCGTGCAACGGCACTCGAGACTTTAAGAGAGTAGTTTTACGGCCCCAATCATGCTAGCAAAGAAGGACATGGGAGGAAATGGAAAAACAGCACAGTTCTGCCCTTATTACTCCCTTCAAACATAAGAGAATGATGGCATCTCCCCACTCCAACTGTAACTCCACTGCAGGGAGACAAGGGCAGACACGGTGAACACACACATGCACGCACGTAGACACACACACACGCTTACACACACACACACACACACACACGCACGCACGCTCAATCTCACTTCCTCTTCCTATGGCCGCAGGTTTGTTTGTCTTTAATTCCCTGCTGCGTGGGGGTAATGGGGACTCTGTGACAGCTGTCATTCTGCCATGACCTCAACGGACTCCAGATCAGTGGTGGCACGATGATTGTCAGAATCAGGTGTGTGCGCATGTCTGTGTGTGAGCACTCCGGGCTTGCGCATTAAAGTATGTGTGCGCAGCGGATGGTGGGTGTGTGTGCGTGAGATGGAGGGTTGGAAAGGAGGAGGACAGCAGGGGGAGTGTGCTTTTGATGTGAAAATAGTGATTAAATAGTGGAAGGGACTTGGTCCACTCTAAACCCCCCTCAGGCCCAATAATATGCCACTACGAATATGTCTCTTCAGCAGGAGACTCGTTCTGACAGAAGGCCAAAACAAGACTCAGACACTCATAGGCCGATGTGACACAGAGCATTAGGAACTAGAAAGGCAAAGTCTGAGTACACACAGGAGGGAGTTTCCTTGATATAATACATGTTTTGGTGCAGTGAAATACTTTGTAAGGGATGAAATATTGAATTTCAGGCCTCAGAAGTGGGGAAAAAAAGCTCATAGTTACAAGCCTGATTTTTATCGTATTATTTTTTTAACACGTTAAAGACATTTTTTTTCTGTTGGCCAAGTTCAGTTATTTCCAAGTCTGTCTCATTCACCCTCCACAGTCTCTCGAGTTTTCGTTACTTACTGTGGAGAAGCTGTCAGGGAAAGTGAAAGAGGGAAAACGGTGCACACCATAGTGGGAGCAGAGCACGGTCGACTGCTGCTTGGAGGGGTGTGAGGAGTGCAGCGCCGAGACAGGGAGCGAGAAGGTTCATAGTTAGTGGTGATTCTGCTTACTGACACATCAGACCCGGGCTGTGAGGTTGGTGCTCAGTTCAGTGGTCCCACAGGGAGTGGGTGTCTGCGGTCGGAAGGCTTGTGTTCGACCACAAGAGCCGCCACGTGCGAAAAAGAAAAGGTGGAGAAAAAGAGAAGAGGCAACATCTCCCATCACACACTTCTTTTTCTTCCAGCCCATTCGAACATCACCCCTCCTCAGCATACCCGCTCTGAGCTGCCTGGGCCATGCTCACCTCTGATAGGACAGGCTGTCTCCCACAATGAGGGACAAGGTGTATGTGTGTGCATGTGTGTGTGTGCGCGTGCATGTATGTGTGTGAGTGTGTGCGCGTGCATGCATGTGCGTGTGTGAGCACTTGCCTCTGTGCATGACTCATCCTAATTGGGAAGGTCTCTGCTCGGCAGCAGATCCTTCTCCTGCTGTTTCAGCCTGTTTAAAGTGATGAACCCGGGATGAGATCAACAGTCGGACACCACAGCTTTTATTACCTCTGTGTTTGACCTCGTTCTGTCTTCCTCACCTTTGTGTATGTGCGAGTGGCTCCTCAGTGTGTGTGCGTGGCTCAAGATAACTCTCCTCGTGAGTGTGTATGTGTATGCAATATATCTGGTGGAAGAAGCGTGTGTGTGTGTGTGTGTGGGGGGGGGGGGCACGGGGGGCTACTGGGATAACAGCAAAAATTTGTATTGAGCCCATCTCTCTCGCCCTGATTTCTCTCACTGGCACACATGCATACACGCGCGCACACACACACACACAGACACATACACGTGCGCACACACACACACACTTCTCTAAAACGATTATATGTCAGCAATCCCCACAATTTGGTTCCTACTAAAGCTGCTGTGAACTCATCGCACCCACCTGGGGAATTATGCAAGCTGTAATGCAGGTCTCACCTGCCAACGCACAGCGCAGGGCCGGCCCAGGGACTGGCCGTCATGTGATAAGTCTGCCCTGACCAGTTCAAAGCTGATTTGGCCAGGGGGGCTGATTGCTGGCAGCTAATCATTTTAGCAGTACCTAGCAGCGGGGAAGTTCATGGGAGGAGGACGAACAGAATGAGAGGAGTGAGTGAAGGAGAGGAGGAAAGAAAGAGGAGTGAGAATAAGGAATGGATCTTTATTTTTTCACCCCTCGTGGCTTTTTTGCTGGCATTTGTCTGCTGAACTCGTTGCGAACTCCGGGGTCTTTTTTTATTTATTCGCGTCAACCGAAGGTTTTTCAGTGAATATGCATACAGTGAGTTTTTGGGATTGTGACATATTTCTAGCGCTTTGGCTTTTCACTCCAGCATATTGGATCTGATATGAAACAATGACACAGAGGTTAGTTTGTCAGTTTTTCGAGTATATTTCTGAGGTGCTTACATTAAAGCCAGATGAAGTGTGTAGGATTTTGGCTGCGACCTGGCTGCGCTCGATTCCCGCGCAGTTCAGCTGAAGCTGGTGTGAACATCCCCAAATTAGGCCTAAAAACAACATTTTCCCCTCAAAGTCACTGTCCGAAGCCGGTCTCCCCAGTGCGGAGCCAAAACAAGAACCAAAAAAGCAGCGTGTCACTCTCCAAACACATACTTATCTCGTGCTGTATTTTCATATTTCATGTTTTATTGTTCTCATCTGTGTGGTTCTGCTCTGCCGTTCTCTCCAGCAGAGGCTGCATCTGCCAAAATTTTGCAACAGCCTTGGAGGATATAGTTTGACCGACTCCGTGGCCAACCGAATCTGATGCACCACAAAAGATATGTTCATGGAGAAAGGTGATAATAAATTTTCAGTTTTTTCCACTCGCAAATCCTCAAGGCTACGCTGCCAAAATTGACAGAACTGCACACCGAGTTTTTCACGCTGTGAGCAAAAGAAAGCCTGCAACTTTAGCGTTGATCAACTAATGCCAAGCTTATTGTCTGGATTGCATTTACACGTCACTTTTATATGTTAATAGAAGATGCGTGCACGCTTTTGTGTGCACGTGTGTGTGTGTGTTGGTGTGTCTTTGATTGAGACATCTGTGTGTGCACAGGCTCCTCTGGGTAGATGTAAGCAGAGGTCTTGGCAAAAGCCCCCCCGTCTTTATGTCCCAGTGGGGAACAGTCTGCAGCCAAACCTAACCTGGGCTTTATAGCCTCCGATAAGCTCTCAAATGGCACAGGCCAAAGGGCTCGGGAGGAACACTGAGAAATCAAGGAAGTGAGAAGGCGCAAAAGGAAGCAGTAAAGATAAAAATACCGTACTTGGTACGGCATACCAGGGTGGTCTCCTTGTGTTTCTGTGTTTTGTTGTTGCCTCAGGATTCAAAAATGGGATTTAGTCCATTCAGGGGCTCTTTTTGTGCTAATGTATGTGCACTAAAAAGCTCCTCTTTTCACCGTCAATACTTTATTTCTGGCTCCCTGACACATCGTACACAAGGCTTGACTACCCATGTTGATTTTTTTCCTCTTTGTCCCCCGTCATCAGTCGACATAAATACTGAGTATGTCACAGCAGGCTATGCTCCGAACGCCCCCTCAGTGCTTATCTCTACAAAATGTGAATCTGTTATTCTACTGTAATGGAAACCATGTTGGTAACATCTTAACATATTACATTCACTCAAACACACTGTGAAACTCTATCTCACCGCTGTGTCAAAGCTCTTTTTATACCGCGGGAATGTGGGGGGGATGTGGTGAGACACAACGTTTCGCCCAAAGCGCAAACTCTACGTGAATGCACACACAGACTACAAGGTTTCTTTTTTTTTATTCTTTATTTATTTCTTTTTTTAAGCGGACAATTCAAGAAGAAGAAAAAAAAAGCTGAAAACACAGGAGTATTGTGTGCTTTAATGTTTTGAAGCTCTCGTCTGCCGCTCGCTTTACGTTCGCAGACTAGCAGAGGTTCAGATTTCTTGAGGCAATTTGTTTCAGGTAACTGGAGCTTTCAACTGCAGTTGAGTGTATCCTGGGAACTATTAGGGAAAAAAGAGAGTGTTCAAGCTTTTCAAAATGTTGATGGATCCAACATAATGAGCGTGTAACTGATCACAAAGATAGACAGATAAGGCTTTTTTTCCCCCCTTCCTCCTTCAGGTTCACAGTATTGCTACGTAAGAGGAAAGGGGAGCCAAACACAATGCTAGCCAGCAGTATAGACGTGATGCTAAAGAGGCTCTCAGTAGCACATTGTTATTCACTGCCTGCTCCTGTTGGGATAGCTACAGGCTGTATAAGTCTTTTTTCCCTGCCAGAAATCTTTGAATTGAATCGGTGCACAGTCAGCATACTGTAAGCTCCAAGCAAGAACAGCTAAACATTCAGTTTTGTTCGGATTCTCCTAAAACTGTGTCGACAAGTTTCTCCTCTCTGTGTGTGTACGCACAAATGTTCATTGTCTGCATTCAAATCGCTTCGTTTTGAATTCGTCGGCTGCGAATTCAACGTGTTTTCCTCATTGGCAGAGTCTGCATGATCGCCCCCTTACCTAGGTATTTTAAACACTCTCTGTTTCCTTTTGGGGCACCAGAGCAGTTGGAAAAGAGGGAGGGAGGAGGAGGCCCCAGGTAAAACATCACTATTTAGGGCATGGATCCCATGGAGGGCATCAGAGAGACAAGAGGTTGGAACAGGTTTTTTTTCCTAACGCCGACAGCTCTCATTTAGCCTGCAGTCTTCTGGTCGACTGAGACAGTCATCACACGGTGATTCCTCAGGTTTAGAGGACATATGATAATGAGTTTAGTCTGACTGGCATGTGACTGAAGCTGTTTGGGGGAGGTTGGGGGCTTCACAGCTCGGACAGGAGGGCAGGTCCCGAACAGGCTTCGCCAGCAGTCATTGCGAGGAAAAATAGATCGGCGCGTTGGTCCCAGGAGCAGATCCGAGGACAGGTCTGACATTGAGGGAATTTCGGCCTATTGTTGTGGCATCCGTTGGCGCGGCTGCTCTCAGACCAGTGGCTCTGCTGAAAGCCTCGTGTCACTGAAATGTCCTTCAAGTGTCTCTACCTCCAGGGAGAAAAAGGTAAAAAAGAAAAGTTCAGAGGAGTTTAGGCATGTCGACACTTTCCCTAACAACCTGAGGTCCTGTCCTCGACAACCTGAGGTGATGGAGGACATGCAGCCAAAGTGGGCAAACCAAACATGAACCGACAGTTTCACAGGTATGAGTGCCCTCTCCAATTCAGCAGCCTTTTACACAGCGATGCCTGACCATTTGACGCGACTCCGTCTTCTGCAGAATCAGATTTCGACCACAATTTCACCTCTGAAATGAAGCATCCCACCAAGGCCGCTGCTCTGACATGCTCAACCTCCATCAGCTTTGCCACGTCAATTAGCTAACTAGGTGTGCGTAGCTCCTTCGAGACCAAACAGAACTTTTTGTGACCCCGCAGTTTTACATATGTCATTTTCAATTTGCCCGTCACAGGTTGTGCTGAAGTGCGCTGCCAGAATAGACAGATGTCTCTCTACCGCAGTCCCTTCCTCTCATTTTTTCCCCCCTGTGAAGTCAAGGGCATGCTTTGAACTAAAACAGGTTCACCTTTTTTTTTTCTTTTTTCTGCACTGTCGTCTTTTTTTTTTTTTTTTCATTTATATCTCTCCCTCCGCCCGCTCGTCATCATTTATAGCCTCGTGGCTGTGTCCTGCTAATGATAAAGATTTCACAGGGTGTCAGCGGCATGTCAGGATTTGGCCTCTACACTAATAGAGAGTCCGCCCGTTCGGTCACATTTATATCTACCTTGGCAGGTGAGTACAGCTGTTACACCCATAGAGTTTATATATAGAGAGAGAGGGAAATCGAGATGTCCACACGTGGAAGACTGAGAATGGCACAGCTGACACCATGAATCCCCCCCCCCCCCGGACCGAAAATGAAAATTGTGTACATTGAGTGGCGTTGGACAAAGACGGTGGGATTGTTGGATCACGCCACCCCCGTATAGCCCCACCCGCACCCTGCGGTGATTGATTCTTCGCCTCGGGGCTGTAATCCCTGAACTCTCCTCCTTCAGCTGGACCGCCTCTCTCCTCTTCCCTCTCTCCTCTTCCTTCTCTCCTCTTCCCTCTCTCCTCTTCCTTCTCTCCCGCATACCTTCCCCCCCAACATCTGCCAGTTTCCCACTGTCTCGATGGCATCATCAGCTATGACAAGAGTATAAATCTGCGAGCGGGCCACCTTCGCCTAGCATGTGAGGGACGCCCGTGACAGCTCTCAATAAACTCCCCGAGATTGTTTTTTTTTTCTTTTTTTCCTTTCCTCTACTTCCTTTTTTTAATCTCTGACGGCAGACCCTGGAATCCTGCTGTCAGCATAACGGGAGCATATTAGCAGGGCTGGCCCCACCTGGACCCGTCGCTCCCCGACCTGTCCCCTCCCTGTAATTATCCCTTAGCCCCTTTCCCATTAACCTACTCCCTTTGATCCCCACACATGCTGATATTATGCAAAACTGCTGAATAGAGAGACGAGGATAGTGAAAAACAGCACGCAGTTACCCGTGGTTCTGATTTCCTCACTTATTCTCCTCTTCCTTTACTCTCTATCTCTCCCTAATTATCTGCCTCTTTGTCATGGATTAAATTAATTTCAAAGGAGTCTGTGAGGATGGAAAAGGGGCGAAAAAGAGACGGATAGAGCTGTGAGCGAAGAGGAAATACTGCCATTGGACATTTTTACAAGCCATCCAGGATGAATAAAAGAATCTGAAAAAGGGGCCTGAAAAAAGAAGTATTTCTTTTTCGTCTCCCCATGCATGTATCAAGTAAAACGTCTTCATTAGGTCTGAGGCCTAAAAGCAAATATCAGGGTCTGCACAATGCTGAAGGTCTGCGACTGACCTTTCTTTGGTTTTAATCATTGCAACTCTTGACAGCTTAATAAGTTGAAGGTGCTGGGTTGCAGCCTAACGTAATAAGGCCCACACCAGAGCCTTGGCCACCTATGATTGCTCCCATAAGTCTTAGCACATCTGGCTCCGTGTCCTTGGGTGAGAGATATTTTCCATAACTTTTCCTATGCTCAGAAGGCACCATCGGCTTTTATTAAGAACGGGGATGATACAGTGCACGGTGTCTCCTCGTGGCACAACATGTCCACGAGGCGTTGGACGTTCATAACGCCACGCCGTCGCCCCCACTACCCAGTTGACAACCACAGTGGCGCAGCGTGGCTCCGGTGCATCACACCATGCAGTGTTTAACTTGTTAAATATCCCAATAATTTATGGGTGTACTTTGTAAATCACACCACCATATTTATTTCCTCCCTGCTGAAGTATATTGTTAGGTGGAATATATGCCATCCATATTCCATGCTTTATTACGTCCATGGATGAATTACCCACCATTTATGATGCACATAAGGTGTATAATTCTATATGCAGTAAAGTTGGATTTTTATGGAGACGTAGCTTTTCACCCTCCACTTCTCGTCGCTTCTCTCAGTCCACCAAGGAAAAAAAATTAATCCACAGCTATATGAGAACTATTGTTGTTGCATTAGGACGGATGACTAGTCCTTGATCATTTACATTCGGAGGAAATGTCTTGGTTTTTTTCACCGTGTCAGTGACGGAGGGAGACTTTCACTGGAGTGAACGTACCGCTTCAGAAAGATTGGTAAAATACTTGATGACAGTCATGACAAACATGGAAAGAGAAGCTGCAAAGTATAGTTAGAAGCACGTGTTTAGACACGTCTGTCTGATAAAATGATCCTTTTTAGTCTCTTCCTTCTTCTTTTCTGTCTGAGGGTCTTTTTACTGCCTCGATCATTACTGTTTACGCTCATCCACCCAAGAATTAACCCCCAAAACTTTTACAGATGTTATTTATGTTACAACTAGCGAGTTTCAACGTATTTCTGTTAAACTTTTTGTGAAATTACTTTTAAAAGTCCATTGTTTGACCAAGCTAGTCAGCTGTACAGACATCTGGTAGGTCTGTTTCTGACGACTTGACATCTCATCATGTTATCTCCCCGTGATGACAGACTTCATTCGTACGACGGACAGCCATAGCTTCACTCCACACGCTGTTCTTTCAACGTGCTGGTTACGGAGTGATGCCCCGGTGTTCATTTGAAAGGCTGCAGACTGAGGGGAGCTGCTATCATTAGCGGTCATGTTAATAAAGGGGACTGGGATTTGTTTGATTGGACTGCAACACCGGCAGACATCAAATGCTACATCTGGCCACCCACTCATTGTTCTGAACAGATGCTTCTCCACCGTTTCTACCTGACATCTTCTTCGGCGTGCTGACCCACGCGGCTGGTTTGTCGGCCTGCTGGAATCAGAGGGCCTGTGAGCCTGAACATTCTCCTCGCTGGAGTCCTCGGCTTTATTTTTTTTCCCTTTTCCGAGGAAACCACCCAGATCTCTGTGTCGTATAGCTCAGGTTTGATCTCCTCGCGGAGAGGCTAATGTAGTAGTGGAAACCCCAGAGCTTTCTGTCGGAGATATTTTAATGAATGGCCTTTGTTTGGGGTTCAGGGTGGCTGTGTGTGATCACCGCAGAAGCTATGCCAAGCCCACCGTTGATTGGGTACCCTTAAAGGTGAGGATAAAAGCCCTTGTGGCAGACACAGGGGGTTGAAAAGGGTGATGGAGAAGGGGAAGAGATGAAGAGGTGGTATGGAGACAGCATGAGGGCATTAAAAGCGAGCCCTTGCTCTTTTAAATCCACCCGTAACGGGGACAGTAGAAATTTGAATGTAAATTGCCTATTAGATTTTCATGTAAACCATCTCTTTCCTCCTTTGTGGCTGCGTTTGGACGACGTCAGTTCGCTGCTCATGAATATAACAATGTGTCAATTATGTGCAATGGAGCCAATGTTCCTAATTCTCCACAATGAGTTCATCTGAAATATGTTGAATGGGTCGATGATAGAATCTGTCACAAAAACAAAGTTTAAAATGCATGAATTGCTCCCAAAGATCTGCCAGAACATTATGACCACTTACAGGTAATGTGAATAACTTGTTGATTTGGAAAAAAATGGAGAAGTGTGAGAATTTGTATGAGTTTTTAGCTGTCACTGTGTGTTTACTAGACAACCGGGTCGACAAAACTTTTTGGGGTGCTCCCAAAATCTACCAAAAGTGACCTAAGTCAGGAGTAATAGTCATGTTTCTATGGTATAATTAATGTTTCTATAGTCTAATAGTCTTGTCTATTATTAAAAAAAAAACACTTTGATTTGTTTTTGTGCAATGTGTTTACAAAGCAGACCCCTGATTCACGGACCCTTTTATCCATTTTGGTTTTTTTTTTTTGGCTTTTCATGATTTATCTTAACAGGCTTTTTGCTCGTTTCACCTCTTGAACCTCATTCATTATGACAATCGAGCGCAGCGATACATTTTTCTGCATTAGTGACTGTACTTCAGTTCCTCCTTCTGTCTTTTTTTTCCCCCCCTCTTCGCGGTGACGACCGAATTGAAGGAGTGAGGCGCCAGTTTAAAGGGCAGACCCGGGTCCCTGCCTCCAGGGCTTTTACATCAGCGCTGACAGAAAGCCGTGTGAACCAGTGGGAAATGTTTCATCGGTCACGACACGTTACGCAGCCGACTGAGAGCCACATTAAACTTTTCACTTACTCCGTCATTGCTTCAGTTTTATTGTCCGGCACGTTTGCTGACAAATCTGCAACCCAGGGTCCACTGGAGAGTTTAACAACTCCCAACGTTTCCTCCAATTAATGTGATTCTTCGGCTCTTTGAAATATGAAAACAAATGTCGCCGAGTTCCCGGAGTTCGACACATACGCAGGCAGTTTATGTGGCCTCGGGGACTCTAACCCCTCATTGCAACTGATGAGAAAAAAACAAACACTTGACTGATTTAGATTCGTTTTTATCAACGAAGCATCGTGTCAACAGATCAGATGACTCCTTTCCCTGACATAGTGACTGATTTTGCTGACATTTTAAGGCAAAATGTGCACATAAATTCAGCGACCAAAATCTGTTTGAGTTAAAGGATAAAATGTCCCGAATTCCTCATTTTGGAGCTTTCAGTTTGTAGAATAGGCTCAATCTTCAGCTGGTACAAAACAATTGATACAAAAATACGGATTTATACATTTTATACAATTCAGCATTGTTTTATTATCCGACTAACACATTGATTTAACCCAAATTTATCCTTCCTTCCTTCCTTCCTTCTTTCCTTCCTTCCTTCCTTCCTTCCTTCCTT
>JAUESF010000012.1:7542879-7553169 GCA_032274765.1 Malacoctenus tetranemus | reverse complement strand
ACACATTGATTTAACCCAAATTTATCCTTCCTTCCTTCCTTCCTTCTTTCCTTCCTTCCTTCCTTCCTTCCTTCCTTCCTTCCTTCCTTCCTTCCTTTTAGAAAATAGTAAAATGTGACTTAGCATTTAATGAGCTTTTGAGAAGGAAAATAAGAAGCATTGTTGAGTGGACTGAGCTCTGACACCAGGATCCACACAGGTTTAAAACCTTCTGTTAGTTTTGAGCTGAGAACTTTGAAAGAAAAAATTCCTTAAACTTTTAAGATGACATGTTTTAGTGATACTTTGTGGCTGGCAAGACTTTGTGTGTGTGACAGTTGTTTTTTTCTCTTGTCATGTAATATGCATAGTTTGCATTGTGAAGTTTCTCAGCCAGGCTTTGTGGTTCATAGCGGTAACTGTTGCAGTGGGTGATATAATGTCAGTGTGCAACACAGCAAAGAAGTGGCACCTCCCACACGACGCAAAGATGGCTACCTTGGTCATTCAACCTCAACCACCCTTGATCATGCCATCAGCTACTTCGTCACATGTGAAACCCACGACCGGCATTATATTTGGCATCAATCTGAATTTCTTTCAGGCTTGCACGGGTGGGGGAATGTTCACTGGGGTCAGCCAAGGGACATAGAGAGATACAAAGTGTGTAAGAGGGGGGAGCAGGAGAAAAAAGTGGAGGAGAAGGAGATTAGGGGGAAAATAAATGTAACACGGACAAGAGAGCTTTATTAATAGGATTACGGACTCATAGATTTCGATTTATCATTGGTTGGAAGAGGGAG
Source organism: Malacoctenus tetranemus (assembly GCA_032274765.1). NCBI lineage: Eukaryota > Metazoa > Chordata > Actinopteri > Blenniiformes > Labrisomidae > Malacoctenus > Malacoctenus tetranemus. The sequence continues at coordinate 7,552,387 of JAUESF010000012.1, read as the reverse complement.
TAAAAATGTCAGGGAACACAGAAAGAAGGGGAGAGGAGACCAAGAATTTGTTCACGGTAATTTATTGAATTTGTATCAACCAGGAAGTAAGAAAGTGATCCGGGCGGAAAGAGAAGTTTTCATAAGAACAGAACAGGGCGGTCTTCAGGCTGCTTCAGAGCTGACTTATTGGAGAGACGGACGATAACCACAACTTATTAACAAACTTGATATCACAGCCCTAATTTATGAGTCATTCTATGTTTTTATATCTCAGAGCAACAGACGAAAATACTTTATTGCCAAATCTGCTTCTATGCTTCTTCATAAAATGATGTTTATTGATGCTGTGTAGCCAGTGTCAAGCTGTGACGATTCACTGGAGCTCCACTATAAAAGAGGCCACCACCTTTAATGGGAGGAGGAGCATTTGCTTGTTACTAAATACTGCAGTTAACCTCTTTGGAACACATTAGCAGGCCCCAGTGCTAAATCTTATTCCCATTACTTTCCCAATCACTTTATGATAGCTATGGTAGTCTCAAAAATTTATATTGCTATTTTGTAATGACCTTTTTCTCGGTTCATTAAGCGCAAACATAGCCCGAGTGTTAGGAGGATCCAAGCCATTACTGAATGACAGCCTGTAAAATGAAGCCAAGGCAACTACTTCCTTCTATCTTTTCAGCTGTTTGCTAGTTATATCTGCACAGAATCAAAGACACCTTGCTAGAGATTTAGGGTTCAGGATTTGGTTTTTTGGTAGTTTAAGAGGGAGCAGGGGAAGATGTGAGTGTTGCTGATTATCACTGACCAGTAATGTGATAGCATGCTAAAAATCAATAAAGGCAACAAAAAAGTTTTCGCTCATATCTTTCTGTTTTAAAACCTTGACACAAACTACCTCAATTTCCTCACAAATGAATCTTGCTGTCATGGTTATTGTTTGGCACTTTGCTCCGCACATGGCTCCTTTATGGGGTGACGAGAGCCCCAATTTGTGATAGTTACGGTCCCTGAACCTTACAGTTGACACCCCCTGGTTTAAATCGAGCTAAAACAATCAAAAAGGATGCCAAAAAAATGGAGTCAATGAAAGCAAAAAGAGTAAAGCAACGTGGCAGATGTAAAGGAAAGCCACCAGACATTGATGATATGTTGTGGTGCTTTAAAAGTGGATTCAGATTGTAGCAGGATGGGTGGGGCACGAGCAGTTATTCTCAGCATGGCCTCTTTTATTTTGCTTTATAGTTTGTGGATGCTCTCTATCTGTGTCTCTGAAGTTAGCTGAGGTCGGTTTGTGTTTTTACTTCCAGAACTTCTCCACACCAGCAACTATCAAACGCCAATAATCCCCCCCAGTAGCTGCCGCCGCTGAATTTTCTCAACCAGCTCACATGGCAAATCCTTTATGTTTCTTCATATAAGAATTTCGTTACAGTTGTCTGCTGTCACTTATTATCTCATTGTCGTATTATGTTTCCCACTGTGGGAAATGTAGCTGCGGAACAGCTTTCTTGCCCTCGCTTGTGTGACTTGGAATAGCTCCAAAGACCCTGAACAGTGTAAAGTACAACTTTGCGAGACTCCTGTTAAGACGGATTGCTTTCTAAATCATTTCAAACATGAGGAATCACTCTAAGATGTTTCACTGTATCTAACTTGACTTCTAACAGTGGAGCGAATGCTATTTTAAGCACAAAGATGGGAAATCGCCTATCGTTTAGTGCACATCTTTTTCTAGCGGCTGAGGGGGTGGAGAAAGGTTGAGAATTTAAAGGCCTCAGTTTGATGAGCTTTGACAGTAATGCAGCCACATTGGCAAATGTAGCAGATTTCTATGACACCCATGTCATAGGGCTGTGGTTATGCTTCTGCTCGATCATTAGAGAAGACTTCTGAGAGAGACAAGTGAGAATGAGTAATGGTGCTGAAGCCCGCTTGTATAAACATGTCAGGGAGCAGAAAAGTTCTCATGTCATCGAGGTATTTTACTCTCAGAGAGTGACAAACTAAATAGCTGAAATCCCGCAGGCTAAAATCTCCACGCTCCACCACAGTATTACAGTATTGGCTTTTAATGCTTTAAGAATGTGACAATCGCATTTTGAAGCTGTTTGACTTATCCTTCCTCAAACAGCTACCTTGTTCGCCAACGGTGTTTGTTTTTCCTCCTTCCTCCCCCCCAGTGTGTTTCTCTGCAGGCATGGCCGTGGAAGTGGTGATGAATGAGTGGAAGTTGACTCATTATTAAAGGTGGGAGATGATTAATAAGGACCATGTGTGTTTTCCTCTGTAGTGTAAATAAAATATATCATTCACGTAATGCGAGGCTGAGCTGGGAGAGTGATTTATGGTGTGTTAAAATGCACAAAGAGCCAAAGGCTGAAGCCCTCTCAGACACATTGCCATGACAGTGCCCTACCCCGCCGCTTTAACATGACTTAGAGATCTCACACTCCTGCTCTCGCTATCGCTCTCCGCTCCCTTATCTGGATCTCCTCCGCGCCCAATTTATTTGTCTCAGACTTTCAGGAGAGTTCCCAAGATTGTTCCGAGGTCATTCAAACTAATATAAATGAGACCTCCCCGACCTCAAGATTCACAGTCTGGCCTAATTACGCGTGTGCATTTGTCACTGATGAAATAGACAAATAGCGATCCAAGGGAAATATTTTTGAAAGGGACACATGACCGAGAAAGCAGCATAGCTCGCGTAGATAAATGCAGGACAGAACACCGGAGCCAGATTTGAAGGGGTTTAAGGACTCTTCTTCCCTACAGCAGACTCACTACTCAACCATGATGCTCAGAGGAAGACACATTGGTGGTGCCAGTCCCTTTGGCAGACGCCCACCACTCCCCACCAAAGGTATTGATTCGCTTCAGACGACACCGAATTTCTCAACTTCAAATCCTGATGGAGTGTCTCTGTTTAAATGTCTGGAGGAAGACTTCCAACAAGACACATCTTACGTGGATTATCTCCTCATCAATCTCACTGCCTCTGCCGTCCACAATTAGGAGGAATGGCTTTGCACCTCTCTTTGTTTTTTTGCCCTGACTGCACATCTTGCTCTCTACATTTGAAACAATGTAATATGTGAGCCTTAACTCAATACACCACAATTGTGCAGTCTTTGTGTGACCACTATGTCACCATGAGAGGGGCTGAAACTTGAACAAAGCAGCCATTCTCTCTGGGTTGTTTTTTTTTTTTTCGTTCCCAAAAAGAACTCGTGTAGAAACTGCTGTGTAGTCAACCACTTGTTTTACTCTTGTTGTTCAAGACTCTGGTTCCACTTAGCATTTTGGTATTTCTGGCTTATAATATTTCCCCAGCCTGCAGAAAGCAACGCTGTCCTTTTCTTCAACCGTGTTACTGAGCAGCGTCCATGGTTTTGACAGTGACAGCATAGAAAAGCAGATGGCTGTACGCTCGTTTTACAGCTGTGAATAATGCTTTAACAAAGTCACGTACAAAGAAAGAAACTTGCAGCCATGCATTGGGCTTTAAAACGCCCCTTTCACGCGGATCTGAAAACGTTGTTTCTCTTTTTGGAGATTATCAAATTTATTTTTCCTTTATGCGTCCCCGTATTTCTTTCCAGGGTTTTCACCGTGCACAGTAAAAGTCAAACAAATATGTGTGTTTGGCTCCAAATTAGAGCACTTTTTCTATCAGGGGCATCGTGTTTTATGCTGCCTCAGCTGTGTGTCAGTCTGCTGTGACCTAAGATATCTGGAAATGCTATAACATAAATGAATTGGTGTGTGTGTGTGTACGAGAATCTGTTTGAGGGAGCATATGCATGCAGAATTCGTGCATAAACACAGAACATGTGTATGAAAATGTGTGTTTTTAACATCAAAAAAGGACTGACAATGGAACCTTGAGTCGCCCCATGATTCAGTATCCTGCCCGCTCCCTCATGGTTCCTGACCTGAGGGGAAGGATCTGTCTGTCTTTTGGCAGACTCTATAACCACTGCCCTCCCTCGCTGCTGCAGTTATCATCACTTCATCTCAAATAGGAAAATAGGGGCACCGACTGAGGCTGTTTTTGGGTTACAGCTTTTTCTCCAAATTTCTTTTTAAGTCAGGCCCTTCCAGGCCCACTGGTGGCTGTTGCCTATTCCGCTGTTCACTGGGGGCATGCCCTGGTTTCATGTGTGCTGATGTGGCGGGAGTGAAAAGAGAGAGAGAGCGCGAGAGAGCGAGGGAGGAGGGGAATCGAAGCATTCCCACTGTGCCACCGTGCCCCAACCCCAGCCAGGGTGACACACTTACCAGCCGACATTCTGCCACCTTGCCCTGACACTGCAGGAAAGCCGCGCTCCGTCCCTGAACGGGGGCACCGGGTGCAGCAGGAGCCGGTCGGAGAAGCCTCCTAAATCAGGCTGCCAGGGGAGACGGATGTTAATGTGCTGTCTCCATGTCTTAAAGTACAAAGTTAGAGCTCCAGACTCTTGCTGGGAGAGGCTACAAGGCAGCAGCTCCCTCATATCCTTTGTTTACACAGCCAGTGGAGTGGGACTACTTTACCTGGACCCACTGAGTTCACTCACACAAATCCTCCAATATGTACAAGTGAACATAAGGAGCTTAGCCCAGAGAAGGCAATTCAGCCTGCTCTCCCAGCCGTCCCCTGGAAATGACAAATTAGAGATGTTAAACAGCCTGGTGCGGGTATTACAACTAAAGAAGCATTTTGGAAAGAGTTATGTACAAAGAGTTATTACTACAAGTAGTGATGCCATAAGCTCAAGCTTAGGCTTAAGTTCAAGTATTAAATACATCTAATATGCTCAAGAGGAATTGATAACATACAAAAACATACATTGGTCCCCAGCCAAGCAATACATATCGCAAATCATTTTTAGACCTCATGTATGTCACACAGTGCTGTAGTTTTCCTCCCTTCCAATATTGTCAGGATCAAACAGCTGTGTGCCTCCGCCCCCCATAACATTCCTCCCCCCCGCACCCCAAAGTCACTCCTCCCTTCCCCAAAACTAGCGCCCAAATCACACAGAGGCACAGTAAGAGCCATGTTTAAGCTAATATACAGCATTTACATGGAGTGGGTGTAACTGACACCAATCCCGGTGGGGCAATTACAGGAAATTAATTACCATCCATTCCTGTATTAATGGTTTATTCCAAAATAAAGCAAGCTAATTTATTCGTTTTGACACAGAAAATTGATTCAATGAGGATTATAAAAAGCTATTTGCTAAACAAAATGGAAGGGAGGAAGGGAAAATGAAGTAGGGGTTAAAAAAAGAAAACATGAAAAATCCTTCAAAATGCAGTAATTAGTGGATGATAATGCCAGTGCTCACAGTAAGCCTCGCAAACACTAACTGTAGGTATTTAACTGGGATTTTTCTCTCTCTTTTTTTTGCAACCATCTCCCAGTGTCTGCTCAGGTTTTCGTCGCTCTGTATTGGAATTCAGTCCCAGAAAAGAAGTGAAAACTCTGCGCCGGGAGAAAGAGAGAGCCGGATAGTGAGGAGGGGTGAAGTCCTGTGGGCCTGGGGCCTAAGGGTGCAAGGAGAAAATGGGTGTGTTGTTCGGGAGTAAAAGAGTGGGAGTGGGGGAGACACGGAGCGACAATACGAGATGAGTTAGGGAGTGAAGTGGGGTGATGGGAAGTAGAGAGAGAGAGAGAGAGAGAGGGAGGCACTCTTGACAGCCTGAGAAACCTTGAGGTGCCATCTGGCGTGTGGGGGCCAAAGGACAGGGCTCGCTGACCTTTGACCCAGATCCCCCTTTTAGCAAACATCCCAGTGCTGCAGATTTATGGGCTGCTGAGGAACAATAACTGTCAGAGACCTGAGGTGAAGGCAGGCAGAGTTCCTCCGCCTTCAGGTGACTACAAACCAGAAATGATTCCAAACACGGATTCCCGGGTTGCACCGTCTCGCTTGTGAGTTTGACCTCACAGCAGCTCAGACAACACTGAACATGAGAGAGGAGGATTCCTTCTTCCACCTGTGCACTCATACAGCAGCTTTGGCTTTCTGCTGCTAGTTTGTTCATGTTTTAACAGGGAAAAAAAAGAAGTTAAAATAAGGAAGGATGTCGAAACAGTTTTTACCTCTTCAGAGCTGAGGGGCACAGCCTGCCTGCAACTGTCAGAAAAAAACAAGAAAGGACTTCGTGTGTTCCTTAGAAAAGATGAAATCATGTGTGATACTATTTGGAAAAACCAGCCTGCTGTCAACTGATTAGCTGTGTCTTTTCAGAAGTGTTTTTGTCTTTGAAAACTCTTCAGTTTGGACTTAGCTCAGCAGCAGCAACATCACAACAATAACGGCTCCTGCTCGGGGACCAATGCGACGAGGATCAATACTGCCTGCGGAGATTATTAGGACCCCCTGTGGCAAAGCAACCCCAAACAGTCCTCCACAATTTCCCATCCGTCCGACACATGCGCTTCACTCGCACACATATGTGTGCGAGTCGCTTTACTCGGCTCCGGAGATATAAAAAGTACCCTGGAACAAAAGAGGAAGAACACAGCACTCATGACAGCCAGCTGTCATTCACCGCCCCATTTGATAGGTGCAATGGCAACCAATAAATTCTCTCTCCCGCTTTTCTTTCATTCATTTCATTACTCGCTCAGTTTAGTTCCCCTTCTTTTGCCCTCTTTTTTTCCCCTTTTTTTTTTTTGCATTTTAAGAGGGGGGTGGGCACGTCTATACATGGGCCCAGACCTGAATAGACTTTTGTCTTGCTCATTTTCCTGGTTCTGACCGAGTTAGCATTCAGAGCAGCCACGCTAGTACCCAGCAGACAAGTCTACCATGGGGGCTGGTGCAGGATTGGCTTTCTTAGACAAACTCTATTAGTGTGGCCAGACAGGCTTAAATAATGGTTGGGGGATACTTTTTTTTCCCCCTCCCCTTTTCCCTTTACGAATTTACGAAATGAAGAAATCACACCTGTTGCAACATACCGATAAGTAATCGTCTGATAGTTCTTTAAAAGGCTGCAACGTATTTGAATAATCCTTCATCAATTAGTCCTGTGCACAATTGAGCGACTTGCACATGAGCCAAACTTTTGGGGCTGGTCCAAATAAATGTCCAGAGTGGCCCTCTTGTTCGCCCCTGCGCTCTGTGTAGCCTTTGTGCGGCTTGCTGACATCATAGATGCTAATATCTGATGGCTAGCGTGGCATCTCTTCGTAGGCGGCCCGGAATTCCAGACATTTTACTCGTATCGGGAAGCGGCGGGATCAGCAATGTGAACTATGCGGCTCCTTCTACGGAAGATTGGACCTCGGCCGGCGTGCCCTCATAATGATGCTGTGCATTTCAGCAGTACGTCTCAATCGAGGGCTGTAACAAGCCAATGCCTCCATTGTTCCTGCCGTCCTTTGTGATGCAGTCAAGAAAAAAATCATTTCTTTTCGAACGGCATGAAAAGATTTCATTGAAGTGCAGATTGAGAGCGTACCGCTGCGGGTCGTGGAGCGAGGCCAAAGACGCGCAGTGCCCGCGAAAATGCCCTGGCTCGGCCGTGTCGCTCCAGCACCAGACTGATGTTCTCCATTGATGCCGGGCAGCGTCATAGCAACCCAGAGAGATGCATAAAAGATGACTTCAGAGGCTCCGCTCTGACATGCACTTCCACAACAAGACACACGATGGGCCGCTTTCAACTCTCGCTGAGGTCAAACGAGGCCGTTCTGTCCGAGCACGAGAGGCCGCTCCTCTCCTTCTCTGTCAGGAAGCAAACGGGAATTTATTCAAATGATGTATCCATGTATCTGCAGACAGGATCACATTTGCATGAAATGTAACGAGTATGCATTCTCGTCTTCCTCACATGTCTTTGTAAATGCATACATTGTTCTGCCACGGGACTGTCAGTCCGCCTAATTGCTCCCTGCTCTCTACATGGCTGTGCAGCGGAGAAGACATCCTGTACTCTGGTGACTTCTGTCGAAGCATTTGCGCACATCAAGAGGAGGCTTGTGCCTACCAGTCCATCATGCCGTGACCAGGGGAGCTCTTTAACCCTACCACCTTTTCCTCCCACTTCATTCATGTACTTTTATTTTTCCTTTTAGATTAATCTTCTGGTGAACACTTTGCAGGCTGCAAAATTGGGTGAAGGGGGGAAAAAAAGAAGCAGGTGACCTTACCAAAAGGCAAGGTATTAATAGAGATCTTCTTGATGTGTTTAACAGGGGATTCATCACGTCTCCGAGTGGAGACCCCCCCCCCCTTTCAAAGCCTCACACGTCTTCGGAATTTCCTTTTCCCGTTCTCCTGCGGCTTTCTCGTCGTCAGGCACACCGCAACCTCATCCAAGCCCCCCCCCCCCAAAAAAAAGAGTGAGAAATGTCTGCCACCGAGCAAATTCAGACAGACATGTGGGACTGTGTGTATACAGGAAAATGTGTTTACAGTAAGTACGGTAAATGTGTGTATCAGTGTGAGACGACAATCCGGCAAGAATGGGATGGCTGAAAGAAAAAGCAATTGTCCTGTAGGGCTCAGACACTCATGAAATTAATCTATTATCTTGCTGTGCAGCTGCCGTGTACGATACAAGGTGCTTGACAATTCCCCGTGCCATTGCAACTCCGTGACATTTGCCCATTCACTAAGCTCGCTGACACCAACAGGATCTGGCCTTGCCGCCAAATTAAGGCAACGAGTGGGGAAATGAGAGCGGTGGCATCGGCCAGGAAGAGCCAGAGAGGCGGGATAGATTACCCCCTGTGTTTGAAGACCTGACCTAAGCACCTTGCCCAGGGGCTTTTTATCAGCTGCGGCTGAAAAACACCTTCAGGAGGGAGACGGCGATATAACCACAGCCGCTTGTAATGGTGTGACAAGGCTGTGCTGTCCTTGCACAACTCTTGACTCCCTGCCTCCCCCCCCCCTACGATCCCTGCTCCTCCCCCCCCCCCCTCTCTCCCCAGCAGAATGGCTCCTCTATCTAAAGCTTCGTCCAGTTGGGAACGGGCAGACTTTAAATGCCTGTCGTCCAGTGTCACAGAAGTAGCTGCACATGGGGTGTCCAGTGTCACAACACAGGCTGGGCCCTGTCAAGGGCAAAATGAATTTGTTGGAGGGGAGGGAGGGCAGAAAGGGGGCGCGCGGGGGGGGGAGACAGAGCAGAGCAGGGATATATTATGGTGAATGATGAATAACCTGAAGCTGCACAGATACTCGTGCGCACAAACGACAAAGACGGGAAGAGAGGCAAGGTGATGGGAGGAAGCGGAGAAAGGGTGGTGGAGAAGGGCCTGGCCGGGCTGCTGCCGGCTCGGGCTTACGGATAGCAGCTGTCAAAGGAGCAAGGTTTTATTTATTTATTGTTGGGCTGCTTAAAGAGATGGTGAAGGTCAGGCTATGTGTCTGTGCCCCGGCTTTGTTATGTGCGCCAGATCAATTTATGAAATATGTCTGTTAACAATGCAGCCGATGTTCTCTCTCTCTCTCTCTCTCTCTCTCTCTCTCTCTCTCTCTCTCTCTCTCTCTCTCTCTCTCTCTCTCTCTCT
>JAUESF010000012.1:7519137-7538794 GCA_032274765.1 Malacoctenus tetranemus | reverse complement strand
GTGTGTGTGTGTGTGTGTGTGTGTGTGTGTGTGTGTGTGTGTGTGTGTGTGTGTGTGTGTGTGTGTGTGTGAGAAAGAGAGGGAAAGAGCGCGAGGGAGAGAGATGAGTGGGTAGTGTTGGTGGTGGTGGGGTGTCTTTATCTGACCTGGGGGAGCTATGGGCTTCCTGTTAATTGGGTTAGTGCAGCGACCAGGGGCAAACCGTGTGACTGGAGAAAAATACTGTGAGAAAAACCCTAAGAGGCACTTTTGTCTCAGCTGAGACATATGGCAGAGGAGCTGTGAGCACACTGAGTCTTCATCTGGAGGGAGCAAATGAAGAAGGTGTGAGAAAGAGAGAGAGAGAGAGAGAGAGAGAGAGAGAGATACATGTTTCCCCAAATTAATACGGTATCCCCAAATCGAGCGTAAAAGAGCCAGAGGACACTCTTGCTGTTGTAAACTGATCTCCCTATCTGTATCTCTATCTAACATGCACACACACACGCACACCAACTCCAAATCCTTTGTCTTTCGAACTCTCTCACACCCGCCCTCCCCTCCGTCTCCCTCCCGTCCTCACCCTTTCAATATGTTTCTATTTCTTCCCTCACCCCCGTGCTCTCGCCTGCCTGTTCCCATCCTCCACAACTGAAAGATTGCCAATAAATGGGTGATTTATATTCCGATAAGAGATGTTAACTAAACCACTGCATGCATATTCATACCTGAAGCTGTTGATTAATGCCGGCTCCACCATAACACAAAATGCGTATTGTTTTCCTTTCCCATTGTAACACGAAGCATAGAGTCAGTAAAGGCTGTTACGTGCCTCACAAAGAGATTTACTGCTTTAATTATCCAAAGTAAAATGGCGAGAAAAAAAATAAATTCATAGCCCTGCTTAAAACGTGGTTGATGGAATTATGCATCGCAATTTGTGAATAATTGAATCTTTCCTTCAGATTGTGACAGAATAGTTAATTTATTAATAGACGTACACAAAGTCGAGTCAAAGCCTCGGTCGGTCCTGCGGGTAGAGCTGCTTTCAAGAGAATGAACCCTTGTTAAATAAGTTACGGAACACAGTTCTGCGCAGACGCCCGAGTTGCAAACAAACCCAAAAGACAGAGCGGGGGAAGAGGGAGAGACGGGGAAAAAGTGCGAGGAGTTTTCACAGACACCGGGTGTTAAACACAGTGGCGTCTCAGAGGCCCCTCGGTAGGAGGAATGAAATATTAAATGCTTTAGTGTTTATTAACGGGATGAAACAAAGGGCTGCTTCCCTTTGACTTGTGCACACTGACACTTGGCACAGAACAAACAAAATCAAATATGGTATTGATCCATAATGTATGAGAGAGCCAACTATGAATGAGTAGCATTATTTAAGAATTAGGAAAGGGAAGAAACAGAACAGGGAGACACACTGTTAGAAAACATCAACATTTTGTCAGCTGCCTCACCGACACACAAGCCTACCTCATCATAACATATATATTTGACTTCAATACGACTTTATGTATGTTATATGTGTTGTGTCAAGACCTAAACAGCATGAGAGCCCAATGCTTTGTTTGAGGTGTAATTTATTGAGTATATCGGGAAGTTCCAAAACAACACTTTGAAGTTCAAAGAATGTGTAACCGGAAACTGAATCACAAGTTTTCGGGGGGGTGCCGAGTAAAGACGTGTAATATATCACGTAACGTTGGTGACAGTGGTTGATGGAAGCCACTTTGCATGTCTTTCATAGTAAAGCAGGCCCGGGGTGACATTTAATGTTGTTAGCAGTTTAACCCCTAGTCCCTCTCCTTGAGGCCCTGTCATGTCCGAGTGGCACCCCAAGTAAGCACTTTTGACACGGGGGCTCCCGGCTTGCGGCCTCTGCCTCTGTTGACAGTTCCTAACAAAGGGCCCCTCTTCCATTGATTGCCCTTTGCTATTATGCAAATTCAAGAACCTCGCTGCTCCCCAGTCCTGGAAGCAAGGGCACAGGGTTTAGAGCAAGGGACTGAGTTTGTTTTCTTGCTTTGGTAAGGCTTTCCTGTGTTGTGTTTCTGCAGTTCGAAGTGCTCTCCCTGCAGCTGTGGACCCGCTTTCTTCATTCTTTGTACTTCTTCTTGGTTTATTTGAAGCAGTAATGTTTCATCGGACAGAAGAAAGCAGGCCGACTGTGTACAGCAGAATAAATTCACAGGTATACAACGACAAGGAGCAGCGCGCTCACACACAAACACACGCACCGCGATTCACTACTTATGTTCTCTCACTCACCCACATATTTAGTCTCACTAGCACACATTTGACACGCAGGAGAAAATCCCCTATAGCGTATTCCTTCTGGTCGTGGTTCAAATTCTGTGTCCTAATGCCTTCCCCAGCTGTGTGTTTGTGTGTCCCTCGGGAGTTGAGGCATAGCTGCTGTAGTGACCTGATAACATCTGGGAGTAACTGATGGTTTTGCCCACATGCTCCGGAGCCTCAAGACCCCACGGGCGTCCTCGCAAAAAGCCAGTTTCCCTTGGACCCTTTCAACACCTCCTCGACACCCGCTTAATACAAATTCCACCGGTGAAAATCCAAACATTCCCTGTGTTTTATTAAAAAAGTGTGCCTCCAGGACTCCCTCTCATTATCTTTGAAGTGGAACTCGTTGTCACTGTATAACACTTATGGACACAGTGTTGCTCAAGACTAAATGGCCACTCTGCATGTTTGTTTTTGACATGGACTGATTCTGTCTTTGAGACTGGTCCGACTGGTTTATACTTTTAGTAACGACTAAATACGATTGAAAAACAATTGCATTCTTGGAGCCTGCATTAAATACCACACATTATCTCACAGATTTGACTTGACAAGCTTTCAAAGGCTAAAAATAATCATCCGAAGAAAAAGACGAGGGAGTGAAGTGACGCACCACCGTCCACATTGTTGCCCCTGAAATGTTTCATGACCGCCTTGACCTCTCAGCTGGAGGTTATCGAGGCATCAGAGCAGCCGGTTCTGCTATTCCAAAACATGACAGAAAGCTTCGAAGAGAACATGTTTATCCAAGTCTGATGAGGTGCTGATGAGGGTTTTTTTCCCTTCCTTTGGCTCCAAATTCAGAGGAATGTCCTTTGCTCAACATTTACATATTGTTATATAAACTTCTCAGAGAGCTGCAGTGAGAGTGCGGCTGGGTGAGAAGGAGCGTTTCTTATTCAGAAGTGTTTTAAGGTTCAAGTTTTGATAGCAGTCCGTGTCTACAGGCAAATTCTATCAGGCATTCCTTCTACTGTACTCGCGAACCCCCTCCGAGCATATTTCATATGTGAAGTATATTTTGTGTCATCCCCTCACATTTCACAGCGTTCTGTGCGCAAGTGTGTTTGTCCTCATGTCAACATGTTAAGTACAACAGAGGCAGAAGGGGAGTAAAAGCGCCTGATGACCGACGAGGGGGACGTACATGTATATGACCCTCGCCGTAGGAGGAAAAATAAACAAAAACGGAATGAAGAGGAGGAGGAAGAACAGAGGAGGCAAAGGAATAATAAAAAGAAGGGGGGGAGAGAAGTGTTTCCATGCCTTCTCCAGCTGTTTTCCCATGAAAAGGCACCGGTTAGCCTACACAGCTTGTTACAATAGAGTGAACGAGCCTGGTGGGATCTGGAATTGACAACTTGTGTCTGCTTAGTTACACTAGTTAATGACCCTAATTATCTTCTGCCTTGCTGTGAACAGTCAATAAACAATTAGTGTGGCATATGGACCCCCTAAACTCTGTGTTTTCTATCTCCAAGACAATGGGGTGTCCTTCTCCGGCAGTGGTAAAGTGTCAGTTCGGGCTGATTAAAGTACGTGGGAAAACGCAATCAATGGCTTATCCTAAGACTCTTGAACACCATCCTTCCCGAGTACCCTTTGCCTCTTAGCCTCACAAGCACTGACAAATGGAAGGACTCCGTGCATCGAGTCCATTCATGTTACTTTTATCTCCTGTTCTCATAGATAATTAGTTAAGAGTGAAAGGAGGCAAGGTGCTGATTAATTTCATTTCACCAAGGCCTTCGGGCCCCAGGCTGTCTTTTCCAGTAGAAGCCCTCTTTAGTGCCCATCTTCCAGATAGCCAGGACCTTGAACAGCTCTGTCATGTGTTTATGAGCTCCACCTTTGAATAGGGCTTCCTCTCCTCAGTAGCGATCGCGAGACAGGAAAAGCTAGCTAGAGGGAGAAAGAGAAGAAGCGAAACCCTTTGAATATGGATGGAGTTCAGGTGAACTACACCTGAACCCTGCCTGTGATGTCTTTATAGAGAGGTGTTTCTGACTTTCTTTTGCTTTTCAGCCACCATCAAAAGTTCAAGAGGCAGTGGTGTTTTGTATTCAGCGAGAGGAGAACCTTTGAAACCTTTGGGATAAAAGAGCTGCACTGTGTCAGTCTGGAAGGTAAAGGAGAAGGAGGGAGGAGGGCTAAGAGGTTGCATGAGAGAGGAAGAAAAGGGCGCACTTTGTTGTGCCGTTTCACAAGGCTAATCTGAAATAAGCGTCGACCTCGGCGCAGGAGAATTACTGATAAATGCTAACAACCGTGGGGAAAGTTTACCCTGTTTGATGACCAATGAATTTGAATCACAGGATTTTCAAATCCTTTCAACTTGAGCCATCAAAATTCGTCCAATCATTTGGGTCAGTGGTTTAATCCGCGTTTAAGAAATAAATCCATTTCTTTCTCGAGTGTAACCTCTTAAAATGTTGAGCTGGGTGCTGCAGAGACAAAGTCGACCCTAATGACATCCTTCCAGCCCTCGTAACTTTTCTTTCACTTCAGTGTTTCAATGACAGACTGAAGTGGTGACTGATGCTTTGGGGATGTGACACAATTGTTTTGGGAAAAGAAAGGAGGTGTTAGCAAAAGAAGTTGCTCTGTTTCCGTTTTACAGTGCAGAGTTAAGTTCAGACTACTTCTGGGTTTAAGGAAATTCCTGCAGTAATTTAAAGCTTTTTCTTTTTTCTTTTTTTTTTTTCCCAAAACTGAGAAAAAGCCCAGTAGCACTATTTTGAATATTTCCCTTTGGCTAGAGAAGAAGAGTTCTGATCTCTTGGTGCAAACCGTCTCCCTGCTGGCAGAGGTTCTGATGTCTTATAATGGCCCTCTATGGATTTGGAAAGATTATTGCTTTTCTAACTAATGTTTTTCACCATACTTTTCTTTTTTTTATGCGTAATGTCTCTATATTCACTATAGAGTTAAAGCAGCCTCGTTTTAATACTTCAGTGTGTTTTTGTTTGTTCTTATTTCCAATATGTGGGAAAAAACTAAGTAAAAAAAAAACAGTTTTGACTTTAGACATTTGATTTAAAATTTGACCTCTTGCTTTTTGTAAATTTTACAGCAGTTATTCACAGCTACTGCCACAATACACCAGATTTAGATGTTACTAGATTTAAAGTATTTGCAAGATTTAAGTGTTAACCAGGTGGGACTCGTGCAGAAAAGGTGATCTCAAAAGGAGCATTTTTTTTTTCCCAGGAGGAACTCCTCCACTGAGTAACTTTGCAATTACCAATCACAGCAGTAACAACTTTGTTCTTGAGTGTTGCAGCACTGCGGGCCGACTGCTACTCGAAACATGCCTTTTTTTTGTATGCAATTAGCCCTAACTCAGTGCTTCAGTACTAATGGTAAGACGGGGGATTAACTTAGTCGTGTTGGAGGGTTAGTGAAGGAGTCTGCTCGTGAGAGGCTCCTTTGTCCTGCTCGGTCACTGATCCAGGGGGTTCATACCCACTCAAGACCAGGACGTTACCCTCCTTCTCTCCACTTCAGCGGGCGACAGAATTGACCGCATTGTGTCATATGAGGTGCAAAAGAGTCCACTGCCCCACCCATCCACTTGGGGCTTGGAGTGTGTTTTGAACGGCGCCCATCACAACAGTGGTTGTGCACATGCACATGCACACATGCGCACGCACGTACAAATGCGCAGTGGCGTTCAATCTGCACTCACTGACCAAAGAGAACCTCCAGCTGCGAGAGCCATTGATGCCTTCGTAACAGGCTGATTGTTTCCTATAGAAGTGGGAGGAGCGGGGAGGAGAGAGTGGGCCGTTCTCTAACTCCACCCCAAGGCTTTGAGTGGGGCCTAGCAGGTGTAAACACCCAGTAGTTTTTTTTTTCTTTTTGTCTTCATGAGTGGGCAGCAGCAGAAGGACCCCCAGGTAGTCACGGTACACCGCTTCGAAGGAATTGAGAAATTAAAAGCGAGGGAAGAATGGATCCAAGAAGAATCACAGGGTGGGCGGGCGCACGGGCGGGCTTCATGTTAGACTCAGACCAGGTGTTCTGCTGTTATGATAGGACTCTCTTCAGTCCTGCTGCGAGAGTCAGATAACCTCTCTATTGACCACTGAGTTTGAGATCTCTTTCCTACGGCTGGCTGGCTGGCTGCAGCGCGGGCGCATTTCAAGCGGCAGCTTAAATAGGGATAAATAACGGCGTCTTGTGGCACTTGCAACACTTGTCAGGATAGGAAAGCTCCTGTGATGATACCGGGGCCCATTCAGATGATGGAAATTCTGTCTGAATGATTCATCTCCTTTTACTTAGCCACGAGTACCCTATCCCTGCCAGTTGGGAAGGCGATATAGCACAGGAGCTTAGCTTGTCCCTGAATGGGGCTCAGTTAGAGAAGTTAGTATATGTTTGAGACGCTTCTGATGCTTATAATGCATAGTGTTTGGGCAACGCTGTTGGGATTATAGAGTAGAAGGAGGCAAATATATCGACCGGCATACTGTTTATCCGCTGGTTCCACACCCTCCAAACAGAACCCTATTACACAGGCCAATTTGGAGAGGCTTAACACCTGTTTTTTCCCCCCCTTTTTTTCCCAGCCCATATAAACTCGTTCTCCCCCTCCCTCTCACTTACTTTTTGTTTTCCAATGCAAAGAGGATGAAGCCAGGGGAATGAGAAGAGCTCCATTATTGCTGTATTTTCTTTCCAGAGAAATGTTATTTACTAGAAAGATATCATCCTAGCTTTTAATCCTCTTAGCGGTGGATTGCGGTTGTACTTACAGCGCCATGCACCTGCTAAACTGCCTTCTCTTAAAGCTGTATAAACACAGCCGCAGGAGCCATTGCCTTCCCAAGCCGAACCCATCAGCGTTTTGTTTTTTTTTCCTCTGAGAGTTACAGCGAGAGAGAGAGAGAGAGAGACAGAGAGAGCAGAGTTAGTGGAGCTCACAAGAAGTTTAGAGGACACCGTGCTGATGGGCTGATGCTCCCGAGAGCAAGCGGGGCCCCTCTGCGTCTCCCGTCAGATGTGGTCAGACCCCACCTGATGCCTGCGGTTGTTGGTTGCCTCAAAACCACTAAACAGTGGAGGGCTGTTGGAGTGTTGACACAAGCGCTGTGAGCGTGCTCACATGTTCTCACGATGTTGCTTTGGAAAAGCGGCCTTCTTTGGATTCATCTGGATTACAGAGCACCGACGGTGCTTTTACACCAGGTTGCGTTGTGCACAGTGCACATGTGGAGCAGAGTGAAAGCAGGCGTGCAGAACGAGCATCTTCCAAGGCAGCCGTCGACGTTGGTCTGTAAGAATTTGTGAGTGTGTGAAGCACAAAAAACACAATAGATCAGTGAAGTCCAACAACTCAAAGAAATTGTTTTTATTCAGGTACAAGAGATTCTTGCAGCCTGAGATTCTTGTAGCCTGAGATCATCCTCAGTCGTCCTATTTAGCCGTTTGTTTCATCTGCATTTTGTGAATGTGGAAAATGGAGCAACTTTTATTTTGTAGCTTGTGTTTAGTGTCTCGTTAGCGCAGCTTTATTGTTTCTGGTGAACAATCCATCTGCCTTTGTAAAGGACATTATGTCTCGCTGGTATTACAAGCTCAGCACAGTGTTAACATTACCATCTTTTTCCTGACAGTGTTACAGACACTACTCATCCTCGCACTCTGATTGGGGAGACGGAGAGGCCGGCACGGACAGAAAAATACTGAAATAGAAAAAGTGTCCTCCGTGTATGCCTGCGCCGTGAGTGTGTGAGTGTGTGTGTGTACGTTGACTAGAGGGAGGGAACTTCGACCGCAGGCAAACAATATGGAATTTGAAATATTGGCTGGCGTAGTGATTGAACATGGCTCCCTTATCACTGAGTTGCCAGGTTGGCCAGCTATAACGATGACTTATCACAGGGCTGAGGAACACGGAGTATATAACAAGATTCTCCGACATGACAAACACTGCCCTGAGGAGACACACAGCGCAGACTGCCCCGAACCAGGGCATCCAGCGCTGGCAACACAGGATCCTCCCAGGACTCCAGCAGAAGAGCAGGTGTGTCTGAGGGTGAACAAAGTCCACCATGTTTCTCTCCTATACGAGACGAGATGCCAAGCGCTGCGCATGCTGATAAATGTTATAAGTGCAATGACATTTTACTGTCCCGCAGAATAACAGCAGTATAATGTATCATTGAAGTTTTGATAGGGTTGTTTGTCACTGTCTGTGCCTCTGCAATTACTTTGCCAGGTGCTGACATTTCTGGCTTTCATACTCACTTTATGACCTATGCTCTCTTTTGGAACAATAGCCCAACACCTTCAAGTGCTTACGGATGAGGAAGGTGTTATGCGAAAAAAAGGAAAATGACATTTCCGGCTCCAACAGCCCCAGAGCAAAGCTGGTTCATTTTACGTGTTGCCATGAATTAGCTCTGGTTTCATGGTATCCTCGCTCTCAGATGTTTTTACAGACTTTATGATCACAAAACAAATAAATCATTTTTTACTCAGCATTGGTGCCGATTAGAATGAAAAGACTTTTAATTATCCGGAATTTGTACCTCCTGTCTCTCGCTGCCGGTGGCCTCCTGCTCTTCTGACTGTTCGCTTCTTTTCTCTGCCCCCACAATTGTGCTGAGGGTCAGTAATGAGCTGAGGACATCAGCCTGGGCTTCCTGACCCTGCTGTTAGACGCTGACGTCTCTTACTGACTTTGCTCCCCGGGGAAAAGACAAGGGGAGGAGTCAAGGTCAAGAGTATTGAGCTGAAGCCAAACTTCAGTGCAGTGATGAGAAGAGGGAGGTGAACACAGTTGTTCAGCTGCTTTCCTTTACTTTTTGCTATTTCATAGAAAAGATTGTTTTATTTTGTGGGAAAAAATACGACTTATTTCTATTCCATTTCCACTCTTGTCTTTGATGTTGTCTGTTTTCTCTACTGATTTAATGCTAAAAAAGAGCCTATTGGCTTTGATTACTGTTGACATTTGTTCCATGATGCTAAAGAAGCCACTGAGGCCTTTAACGTGAGCTGCTCAGAGCTCAAAGTTGCACAATCTGTACTTAAGGCTACCTAGTTTCATTGGCACAATGCGAGGTAGCCTGACGCATCACAACCTCAGAGCCGTGAACTTTGACCTTTGGGCTAAAACGAAACAGATGCCAGGTGAGGTGACTCACATCCGGCTTTAAATACACTGGTGAGGAATTTTTCACCCTGTTCTCTGCGGTGTTATTGCTTCATCTCCTCATCCTCGTCTTCCTCCTTCTCCTCCTCTTCCTCCTCCTCCTCCTCCTGTTTTGCACAAGCAATCCTCCTTTGCCCTGAGAAGACCACCCCCACTTATCTCTTTTTTTTTCGCTGTCTCCATCCTTTTTTTTCTTTCTCTTTCATATTCTCTCTGTGGAGTTTTCATTAATTATGTTCCTTTGGCAGGAACTTGTTTGCTCTTGCTCTGTATGTAAGTATTGCTGGCATTGGAATGGATTTGTTTATAGTTGTGACCCTTTGCTGCTTGAAGTCTTAAAGCAGCTCTGCTGTCAAGAGCCAAAACTCTGGCAAGGTCAGCTCATTTCTGTTTACTTTTGGAGCACTATTTACCCTCTGGGGCTTTTAAAAGCACTTCTGCAAAACATCACTTCCAGGAGAGAAAGAGAGAGAGAGAGAGTGAGTGAGAAAGAAAGGAAGAGGCTTCTGGAGAGAGAGAGAGAAAAGATTAATTGAGAGGATGGTGATAGGGTTTGAGTTTTTACATCAATGACAGTGTCATGTGACACCCAACCAGAAAATATAGAAAGAAACACGCCAGTTCCCACTGTAGCATCAGGTAACTGCACTGGTATATTTGTTTGAGTAAGGTGCATTAACCGTAATGGTCCTAATGCTCCCTCTGCAGCGTCTCCACTTTGCATATTACCAACATACCCTAATGCCTTAATAAGAAAGCGATAAAAAAAATTTTGCATGATAGACCTGGAGGCTGTTGCCTGAATGCAAAGCCATGGACTTGGGATTAACCCATCAATAATCACTATCTGCCGTGCCATGCATTTGCCCCTGCAGAGCTAATGATTAATCTCCCCTATATGGGACTGATCACTATCAGATTGATGAATGCACCGACCAATCATGTAACGGCAAACCCACGGCATGTACATACACCAATAAGTGATGATGAACAGCCTGTGTTGTCGGTTATTTATGCCGGCTGGATGGAGTCCCTGCAGGTTTTTGTATACAGATGTGGTCATGTGCCTTTGTATGTACCTTTTTTGGGACTCTGTGTGTGTGCGTGCGTGCGTGTGCACGCGCCATGCTGTGCAAAGATATATCCCCTGTAAACCACAGGGAAGGATTGTCTGGTTAACCTCTTATTATGGCTCACATCTCAGCAGCATGCTGGCGGATCTGGAAACTCATGCTTTGAAATCTCAGTGCAAACATCCTTTCTTCACAGTGGGAGGATGAGGGAGAAAAAGTTGTCTGTGTGTGTGAGGGTGTGCAAACACAATGTGTACAAATGCTAACCTATGTGGACAAATTGCTCCTCTCTATGTAAGACGCACTGGATCTGCCTTTGAATGATGGATGTAGATTTTGTCCTCGCTGCTTGTTGTTGTTAGCCAGGCCGGGCCTCTGTGTGTTCCATGCTGATGTCCTTGTATAGTCAGGCTTGGGTTTATTTTCTCTGGATCGACAGAGACACCTCCTCTTGAACTTTTATAGCCCCTCTTAGTGATGTGTATCTGAGAGAGCTGACCCGGGTCACCAGGCTTTACGGGCTTCCGCCTGCTTCTCATCCCCACTGTTTGTTTTTCCTCCGCTGTTCTTTTTCATATCATTTCGTTTTCACACGCTTACACATGACCAGAATGACAATGACAGATCCAAATTGAGAGTGACTGTGAGATTTCCAAAGAGAGACAGAAAAAAATAAAAACTACTGTTCAGGCTATTTATCTTGGGAAACTATTGACTGGCCATCAATAAATCTTGTATTAACTCCAAAAAAAACTGTAAAGTGAATTGGTGATAGTGGTGAAAGAGCAAGGAAATCGTTTTTCTTTGTTTCACAGGGCTGATCCTTGCTCAGGTTCATTTCTAGTGTAAATCCCAATAAAGATAAAGTGCACGGCGTAAAGCCCAGTAAATGCCAGAACCAGTAAAAGGAGCCAGAAAGACCTGAGGGACAGGAGACCCCACAAACTTGACCCACTCTTTACCTTACATTCGAAACCCAGAACAACAGTTTTTACCTCATCGGTGCAACCTTTAGACACGTCTTACCTCCCTGTAATATGCACATAGGTGCCTCTCAGAGAGGACAGGCCGGGAAGCTTCAGGGACCTGTTCATAGGTGGAGCGCCGGGCCAGGTCTGGGTGGATTATACCCATATTACAAAAAGCAGTATTTTAATACAGAGGTCTGCTTCTACAAATTATGGCCCAGACGCAGGGAGCTGAGAGTCTGTAGGTCTAAACTAAAGTGACAGTTATTGGCCCCTCTGGGCCAGAGGAAAAATCTGTTAAGCCATTTGCTGTTGTGTCACATTTCTTGGTGGGGAATGTATTCCCGTGCATTCGATACGGCCACATTTAACCATGCACTCATGAGCCTCAGTCCATAACTTTTTCTGAGGCTGAAAATTTATAACACAGAGCTGCATTATGAGATAGTCATGTATACTCGCCACAGAGCACTCCCCTGTCTGCTGTTGACACGCCATAAACTGTGACACAAGCCCCAAAGAGTTGTCCTTTAAATTGTTTATGTCATTGCTCGGAGAAGGGTAGAAAAGACAAATCCCTCTCTCCCTCTCTCTCTCTCTCTCTCTTTTTTTTATAGCCTATGAAGTTTGGCTTGGATTACAAAAATAACTGCCAACTTAAAATCTCTGTTGCCTTCCACAAACACAAGATTTCATCAGACTGTGCATTCTCGCATGTACACCGATTATTATCTTTCGACGACGTGTCCCTGATACTTTGGTTTCGGCCACACGAGGCCAAAGACCCTCCGATCCGACTTCCCACCCTCAGTTCAGTCCGTGAAGTTTCCACCGCAGCTCTGTAGGACAAAAAAAAAAAAACCCAAACCAACATGTCTCATCACTTCACATTTACATTCCACTTCACATCACACATCCAATCAGCCCTGATCTTCCCATCAATCCAGACATTGACTGGCTCCACTTCCAGGCTGGACCTGTCAAATTAAATGAAGGAATGAGCCAATCATAAGTTTAGAAGACGGTTTGCATTTTTATTCACCGGCTTGATGTTTGTGATTCCAAAGTTTCTGCTTATTAAAATCTGTGTGCATTACAAATCTGAGTTTGTATATATATTTCTTTTTTTTTGACCAGCCAATGGGAAACATCTTCAGTTTGAATGCAAGCATAATACGATACGTAAACATAGACACAGTATATTGATACTAAGGCAGGCATGCGCCTAGATAAATACAACCAATATTCTTCATGATTCAACATCAGATCTGGAATGGAAAACACATGTTTTTTAGGGTTTTTTTTAATATATTTCAAAAATTGGAGCTGAGCTTCATTCAAGTGTTGTTTACCCCATTCAGTCTGTTCTATCATACTTGGGTTGTTTACCTTTACAAGGGATTTATTTGTCCTTTTGGTTTTGTGTTGAGGTTTTAATGCATTGCAGCTTCACTGGCACCACGATGGGTAAACACATTATGGATCCAACTAATCTCGTGCAGCACATTCCAACAAAAACAGCTAATTGTGTTTAGCTTCTCTGTGACTCAATGAGCTGTATTTGTTTTAATAATTATGCCTGTGTGGACAAGACACCCGGTTTGAATCCCTCCAGGAGAGTGGGAGACTGCAGCGGATGCTAAGTTGGATCACTGCACCTCACTGTGAGATTTATGTGCAGACAGGAGAAGGAAAACATGACTGCATTCACGCCTCCTAAGACCCGGAGAATTTGATCGCGTAGGTGCAGATTTTAACCAAAGATTAGATGTTTTTTAGGACATTAAATAAAAGTGAAACACAGAAAAGAATTGAAAAGACATTTTAGTCTTTAATTACTCTCCTCTTTTGCTCACTCTAATGAAAATGTGTCATGATTTTTCTTATGCACCTAAAGTGTCAGTTCTGAAAGAGACTCGACTGAGAAACAAAAATTTGCACCAATTTCGACAAACAAAAACAAAACCTCCATCTTCAAACTACCAAAACTTATTTTCTTATTTCTAGTGAATAGCAGTTGACGACAGGTGAACTTGTGTATATTTTTATGAATGGCAAAAAACACCACTGATGTCTTCAAGCAGAAAGAAAACTGACAGCAGAAAATAATCCTGATAATTCAAAAAAATCAGAATTCTGGCTAAGTTTTTACAGAGTTCTTTGTCGTTCTATTTGAAAAGCACCTTTTTTTTCTTATTCTAGTTTCTAGCTGTCAACTGCTTTTCTCAAATTTGTGATGAAAGGGATATTGTGTCTGTGTGAAAATGAACATTCCCATAAGAAAACTGGACATTTCTCTGTCGCTACACTATATGAATCATTTAATAAGAACGGCTAAATTCCAGGCAGATTTTTCTCACTGTCGATGATAAACCTTCAGCATGTGATAAATTTTGGAAAAAATCAAAATCGAAACTTTCCTCTGCAGCTCCAAAGTTCGAAGCATTGTGTCGACATGAATTGCAACTGTGATTTGAAAATACTTTTTGAGTGATTTGCGAACCGATACAGAAAAGATGATCGCACACAAAGACCTCATTATTTCTTTTTCCCATTTCTGCCGTGTGTGCGACGCTGAACCCTCGACACCTCTGTGCTGGTCTGTACACATGTCGGTGCACAACCCGGTGCTTGCTAAACAGGAAAACACACATTTGCGTGCGCGAGCACACACACACACACACACACACACACACACACACACACACACACATACACACACGTCGAGCCACACACACGGCAATTAGAGCACATCTGAGGAGCATTACCCATTCCTCAGTGTTTACACAAGGTCAGTCTTGACGAGAGAAAGTGGGAGGTACAGATATTATTGTGACACTCACTGTAATGCCTTTCTTCACACGCTGGCCAGCCATGTGTTTTCCCCGGGGTCGAGTGTGGTATTACTTCATGTTTAGTTTAATGAACGTCAGCGCCAACTGACAGCTCATGCAAATTGCAGAAGGAAGCGAACGTTGGCTGGAATTTGACTGCACCTACATTTGTTTTTGTTTACTGCTTTTTTTAAAACATATATATATATATATATATATATATATATATATATATATATATATATCCTACCCATGTCTCTTTGTAAATCATGTGGAGGAAAGAATGTTTCTTTGAATGGACCTGTAGTGTCGTTCCATGCGTCCCTATGCTCATTAACACATACACCCACTCTTTACATACGGAGGACTTGGCAACGTCTGCTAAGCCGTTTAAAGCGTACAATTCATCGGATAAATGCAATGTGTGACTGCGAAGACACAGGTGTCGCCGTCGCCGTTCCCCGTCTGTCTCCGCGCCTCATTATTGCGCACAACTGGGGGAATGGCTCCTTTTCCAAGAGAAGTTGAGTATCCAGGGGTGAAATGAATGTGCTTACTTTACTTTCCAATGCAAACCAGCGTTCTGCCCTGGTTTGAGTCAGAGGAGACGGAGGGAGCGGATGACAATGTCCATATTAAACGGAGATCCAAATATATCGCGCCACTGGCCTTGTCGTCTGTTCGGCGTGCTTCATTATTTCAGAAATCAAGTGTTCATCACATTTGAAAAGAATTATTTTATGCGATTATGCTAATTGAAAGGCAGAAAGCCATCGTGTGTGAGACCTGTATTGTAGTTGAAGATTAGTGAGCCATAATTGTTGTGCAGGGGCTTCCCACTCAAGCCTCAAAATGTGCTACTTTACCCCCCCCACCCCCCTCCCTCCCTCCCATCCACTTCCCTTCTCCTGTCTTTCTACGTGCCATCCCCCCCCCCTCTCCTCCGCCTATTCGCGACCTGGTTCTTGATCCCTACACTGGGAGCGGATACTTCTGGTGGGATTAATATTTCTGGCACTTTGATGTCAGAACTGTGTTTCACAAAGACAGAGTTAGGATGAGGGGGCGATGGGCAGAGAAAGAATAAGACAGAGGGAGTGAAATAGAGGGATAAGGGCACAGAGCGACGCAAACTGGAAAGGTGGCAGAGATGTGAGGGATCCTCACTTGGCAGTCAAAAGAATAATCTCATCGTGTGTATGTGTGTGTGTGTGTATCTGCGTGCGAGCAGTGATTTTTGCATGTGACTGCGTGTATGTGTGTGGGGGACCCCTGTTGGCAGCTACCCGTGCCCCCACCCCGGGCTGTGTTTGCAGAGGCGTGTCGTTGTTGCTGTGGGCTAGCGGAGGTCAACAAGGGGGTACAGGCCAGGCTGCTGTTCCTCATTGGCTCCCAGGCAGAGGCTCTGGCCTTCCCCATTAAGCCAATCACTCACAGCCAGCTGACCCCTGACAGCCTATCAGCTTACTTGGCCCGGAGGCTGAGAGCAAATAGACAAAGGCAGAGGTGTCGGGGAGGGTTATGTTATTGGAAGCGAGCTTGGAAGGAGATGTAGTGAGAGAGAGAGGGAGAGAGAGAGAGAGAGAGAGAGAGAGAGAGAATGAGTAAGGCTGTTTAGCATGGTTTCAGCTGAGGAGCCAAAGGTGAGAGCAAGTGGTGGGCGAGAGCGCCCTTAATCTGTGGCTGACGAGGGCACCAGGAGCCTCCATACAATAATTACATTAGAGTCAAATGGATCCCTGTATCTGAAAGCAACACATTTATGCCCTGCAGGAGAATCCCTGGCTAATTGTAATCCACCAAGACGGAGCAAGCGCAAGAAGTGCCTACCTTTTAAAGTGGAGAGGTTTAGAGTGCGCTTTTGTGTAAATTATTGTGCGTATTAAGTGTGTGTGCGTGCGTGTGTGTGTGTGTCTTGTTTTTATGAATTCTCTAAGTCTAATGGTGAAACAAACAAAGAGAAACACTGCAATAGAAAAAAAACTCTGAGCATTGTAAATGAATTTCTCCCACATATGGATATCGGCACATCAATATGCACTTGTATTTACATGCATTATGGCTCTTGGCTGCAGTGTATGTTGGCAGCATTGCTTTTAGCATCGCTCGAGGGATAGGTGGATGGTGGAATGGCAGGATGGAGAGATAGACAACAAGGGGAACGGTTGGATGGAATGAGAGGAGGGGGGGTTAGTATATCTTGTGAGCGGAGCCAGGCGCAGCCGGAGGGGAGGAGAGGTTGATCTGTTTAGTGTCCGTCTTCTGCCAGCTTTCACTGGTCATTAAAAGTAGGCTGTTATCAGACAGTGCAGGGAGGACTACCCAACCAGCCAGCACAGTGCTGCGTCTTCAGGTAACAGCTCCTTATCTGTTCACTGATTGCCTTCACGCTCCCAATCCGTCTGACGTTGGCGTCTCAATCAGTCTTTAAATAATCTGCCTCCTCACAGCAGCGCGAGGAGATCCGCCTCCATACCTCCATCGCTCCCTCGCACTCTCCCTCTCCTCCTCTCTCTCTCTCTTCCCAGCTCTGGATCATTCCCCTGTCCTTGTTGTGTATGAGTTGATGCTGAATATTAATGCGGGAAAGCATTCTGTCTTGCACACTTATAGGAAATAAACAAACAAGTCTCTAAATCTGCCCGGGTGTGCTGTGCTCCCTCAGAGCATGTGTACCGCGCGCTGCTCAATCCTACAGATCTGAACGCCTGGCTTTGAGCTAAAGAGCCAGTGATTCACACAGCACTGCTGACATTACATTCTGGGCCTTGCCTACTGAGAGGTTACCAACGAATGCAGAATAACAATCAGAATGAAAGAGAATGACTGGAAACTATTTGTTTAACAGTGTTTTTTTAAGTTTAGCTGTTGTTATTTTTCGTAAAAGATTATGAAGATTTCAACCTGAATAGTTGACAGCGTAAACTTCACTCAGGCAGCCGTTGTAATATTGATATTCGAATAATTAATAAGCCAGGAAAGGAAAAAGTGAATTGCATAAAGTCCTTCTTGGCCCGGAGCCCGTATACTTTGTGACTGTAGAGAGAAAAATCAATTTTTTACCTCAAAGTTGTTGGAGTTGTTTTACGCAACTCTAGGGCAGCTCCGAGTTGAAGCTGGCTGGTCCTGCTGCCAACAGCATCGCTGACATGCTACACCGAGCCTCCCACTCACCTCCCACCCTGGGCCCACAGTACGGGACCACTACCACTGTCAGCTCCTCTGTAGTTATCGCTCCCACTCTCTGGGAGGGTGGAGAAGTATGAGAGGTACAGATACGGCGAGGGAGAAGTTATTCAGCTGCTCAAACAATAGTAAAAGCGGCTGGAGAGGAGAAAAGTGAGATCATGAGGGAACCACTGAGTTAGTGGACACTCAACTCAACTACATTTGCCGTTTATGAATAACTGATTGAGCATATTGATGTTTTGGCCCTCTTTTTTTCCTCCCACATCACTCGGTGTGACTCGAATCACGATGGCCCAAGAGTTCTCACTCTTTGTGTTCGTTACTCTTCAGTTAAAGAGGCTGAAATAGAGAGAGACTGTGAAAAAGCTCTTTTTCAGGATGTCCTCTGATTGATTATTTGTCTGGCCAATCTTTTAGATCTTTTTATGTTTATTGAAACTACTCGACTACTACCTCTGTTTCTGTTTCTGTCTTCTGAAAACCAGCAATGGTCTTGATGTAAGTTTTTGTCCCAATTTGTCATCAGCAAATCTTTGTTTGGCCTGTACCTGTGCACCAACAGAGAGAGTTTTCAGTAAACATTCACTTGAATAAAGACTCAATGTTGCATTTACTCTGTACGTTATATTCCACACAAGACTTTTATTTTAGTTGTGGGAATCTTTGTAAACCTAACATTGCTTCACCTGCTGTTAAACACTTGAACTCACCATAAAAGCAACCTCTTTTATTTGTTTGTGCTGTGGATAGCGGTTCCAGTAGGTGGTGTAATAGTGACTACACTTATTGACTGTACTCATACCCCAGAGTGAGTTAGATAAATGAACGCTGCACCTCCGTCACTACTTCACTGCTGATGTCATATGGGATTTCAGACTGTAGGTGACAACCAAGTAATAACTCCTCTATCTCTCCACCTCAATCTCTCTCTTTTCTCTTGCTCGCTCCAGCCAGTCTACCTCTACCTCCATTTCTGAGTTATCTGTCTCTCTCTGTCTGCCTCTCCAGTCCCTCTCTGTCTCTCCTTCCTTGCCCCGGCTCTCATCCATGTGATGTGTGATATGTATCATTGGTTAAGACTACTCCAGGCCGGCATGTTGACATTCCCCCGTGCCTCTTCATCTCTCCCCGCAGAGCTGAGTGCTGTTGAGTTGTGTTGATTAATGATATTGATCGCTCCACACACTGCTTGACTTTCAGTGAATGAGGGAAGGAGTGAGAGACAGAAAGTGAGAGCAGCAGAATAGAGAGAGGGAGAGAGAGAGAGAGAGAGAGAGAGAGAGGAATTGGAAGAAAAAAAAATAACTCACTCAATCTCGATTCTGTATTTTTTTTCCACAAGCTCTGTTTCCATGGAAACCATACCATAGGGAAAAGATTGAGAAAGTATAGATGCACGGAGAACGAGAGAAAGAACACAACAGGCCTGGTTTACAGGTGTTGAGGGTGCATGTAAGTTCAATCATCTATGGATGTCTGCTGCCAAGTTTGATGTGCAGCGACAGTGAACAATGAGGAAAAAGTGAGGTGGTGTCATCAGCATATGTGGCAACACATCAATGGGGCTAAAAGCGGGATGTCAATAATCCTCCGAGGATTTTCTTCCTGACACCTAATGAGTTGTGTCAATGGCAATGAGGAAGTGTCAATACCTTTAGGAGTGACGAGTCCTGCTCTCACAGAGCCAGTCGCATGGATAGATGATATAGATGAGGATAATTATGTCCTGCATTAGGAGAATCCCACTGACTCAGTGCTACCAGTAAGCTGCAACTAATTTTTACCTTATGGTACTGATGGGAATATCCTGTGGGGCTTTTGCCGCCATTAGTTAGATCATTAATGGTATCATCCATGTGGTCACTTAAAGATTACTTGAGATGAAACGATCGGGCATTTTATGCTAGCGAGGGGAATTTCTCCCACCATGCAAACTAATGAAGCTTTCTCTCTCCCAGGCTTGACAGGACACATGGGGAGAGTCATACCACAGCCATGGTGGGGGTTTGCAGGCTCCCATGAAAGCTCAAATCCCAGGGAAATGTATTACGGCAGTGGTATGAAGTCAGTGTGTGTGTGTGTGTGTGTGTGTGTGTGTGTGTGTGTGTGTGTGTGTGTGTGTGTGTGTGTGTGTGTGTG
>JAUESF010000012.1:7501754-7513579 GCA_032274765.1 Malacoctenus tetranemus | reverse complement strand
CGTGGTGCTGGCAAACTAAGCCTTCGATTGCGATGGGGGGGAGGGCGGAGAGAGAGAGTAGGCCAAAAAAAAAAGAGGGATGGAAAGAGAGAAAGAGATGGGAGGAAGAAAGAGACATTTGGGTTCTTTCATTTGGTGGACTATGATAAATGGCCTGGCCTTTAGCCGGTCTGTGCTCCCCCAGCGCTCTCTCCGGGCCTCCCCTGACAAGAGGGTCTTTGAGGGAGAACGGACCCCACAAATATTGCTCTTTGTCCCAGACAGAGCTCAGCCAAGACCCCAATGCTCTGACTTTAATCAAGTAAAACCAGCAAAGCAAGGGTCTTGCTTTTATGTGTAGAAGTCAATCACTTTGTGTCTGTGTGTGCGAAAGTTGCATGTGTGCATGTCTGCGAGGGAGGAAGGGAAGGAGGGGGAGACAGGAGGGGGAGACAGGCGGGGGAGAAGTCTTGTAAGAGTGAAGAAAAGTCAGCACAGTGCGTTACACTGGCACGTCTCCCCATTACTCCTTTAAAGACATTCAGAGCTTTGCCTTAGGGGTACGTGGGTAGATTTGGGGGGGAAGGCTGAACTGAGATACACCCTAAAGGCACATTACAAACTGACTCAGCGATCAAAACAACTTGTGAAGTTCACCTCTAACAAGAGGAGGTCTTAGTGACAAAAAATGTCTGGGAGAAAAAAAAAACAGCACTTTTCCTGCACTGAGTAAAATGTAAAACCAACGAGAGTCTTGTCACTAATTATTTATCTCAACTCTCACTGTTGAACTCACTGTATTACCGATATGTTTGTTATTATGTTCATCATGGCTGCTTGTATGTGGCCAACGAGCGATGACAGTCTATCAGGTGCATCTCGCTAAGCCCACAAAAGCGTTACGGAGCGTTACAATCAAATTAATGGTTTGCAAAAGCTGATTAGCGAGGTTGACAAAAAAACATCTGAAAAGGCGCGAGAGAACACCGTTAGTGTCAGAGATGGAAGTTTACGGTGGATTAATTGTTTACAGAGCAGGGCTCGTGGCAGTGAGGGTGTGTAGACGGGAATTACACACTTGATAAAAATTAAAGCACAGCATCTGGGGAGACAAAAGAGCCGGATAACGCCGCTCCCGAGATCTGCACCCGCGTTCTTATTCTCAGTGGTGGAGCGATAGACTCCCGGATGGGTGTGTGACCGTGTCTGTGATGGTGTGTTTGGAGGGAAGAATAAGTGGAGCAAATTGAGTGTTTTTTGGGATTGTATGGAGTCGTGGGTGGAGAGAGTAGGTTATGGAGCTTTTTTGCCTTTTGTCAACCCCTAACATTCATTTCTAAGCCCTCCTTTGCCTTTTACACTTTCTCTGCCTTCAATGTCACAGTCGCCTTGTGTCTTCTGTTTGCCCACTGGCATTCTTGGGGGATGGATCGAGGTTTAAACCTAGATCACCTCCTTGGGTTCGAACCAAAGCAGCATTCATCGCGTGTGTAAACGGGTGCGTGCGCGTGCACGTGCACTTTCCAGTCAATTGCATTCACGTGTGCATATTCATGCGCATATCGCTGTGTGCGTGATGAGGGCAAACCTCAATGCCACACAGTGCCACGGTGCCATAATCTCCGCCCTTGCCCAGTGGCCCAGATTAAATCCAGGCTTTGATCCACCCCCTAATCTGAATTTACAGGCTCCGGGCCGAGGGTGGGTGCTCCACTCTGCCTGCCAGCTAGATTCTGCTTGCTTCTTTCCTTCCTCCCTTGTCTGTCTGCCTCCTTGCTGCCCCCCTACTGAGGAGCTGGCAATTGAAATCAGCTTTAGAGTTGCTTGATACAGAAGCGGGCAGAATTAGGCCCGTTAATGCCTGTCATGGTCGAAGATTATATCAATGGCTCTTTTTGTCACTGCTACATTGGTGTCAATGGAAAAGCAGCAAGACTGCCAGAACGAGACAAAGGATACATTTTTAGATTCACTTGCAGTTTATCCAGTCTGTCCACGCACACGCACGCACACACGCACACACCTAATAGGTTTGCGCACACATCATGCACTCACACAAATTTAAAGAAAAAAAAGTAGCTAAACATGTGTTGCTTGTTTAAGTTAAACTGCAGCTTCGCCAGGGTATCGAGTGATGTACATTTTGTGATTGTAAAATCAGCTTCTGTGGCAACCTCTTTTGAAGTCGAGTGTGGTTCATGCGTTCAGGGTCAAACGCATACATAGACTCAATTGGAACCAAAAGCCCAAGCCTTGGCTGCGCTTTAATGCTACAGTGAGTTTGATTTACTGCCCATCTGCAACTGCACAAACACTCTTTGACTGGGCCGGTACAAAATGAATGGTGGGCAGGAGACTTACTGTCGTTAACCAATTTACCAGTTTATATAAACAAGCTCATGGGTGATTAGAAGAGGGTCTTCCTAAAGTAATAGTTTACAACACAGCACATTAAAAATAATTAGCCTTCACACAATAAAGTTGAAGGGATTTCTGAGCCACAAGACTGGGCTGAGTTAGGAGATTAATGCTTGATGTGCTGCTCCGTGTTAGCTGGTAGCATTTAGGGTTAACCAAGCTCAGAAAATGTCCACACTTGCAGAGATAATTGACAGTATGACAATATTACATGCATTGTTACACAATGTGGTGCAATTACATGCTGTTGCGATGTCTAAGGGAGCAAATAAACATTGTGGTAATATGTAATATATTGGCTGATGATATACTTTTAAAATTAGCATGGATAACTTGCACGGATACATGCACATGTTTTTGCTGCGATCATCTGGGAATGAAGGTCACACTTCTTTACTTGGTGTGAAATTGTTGTTTCTTGTTTATGTTGAGGGAGGCTGAGAGAGGTGGAAGACAACATGCCAAAAAAAAAAAAAAAGGGAAATGTGTTCTGCTCTCGTACAAAGCGCATTAGATCCAATATTTGGTGTAAAGAACGTAGCACCCAATGTACTGTATCTATAGTATCACTTGTCACACCTCTAATGTCATTACTGAGCTCTAAACGTCGCTCCCATTTCTCTCCCTGTTCCTATGAATACAAACACATCCCACACATGTTCACTTCATCCTGAAACAGACAGGCACAAGAACACGCCACACTGATCGACACACATATGCACAAGCCAAAAAAAAAAAATTGCAGGAGGCCATTGACGGTACCTCTGAAAGCCGAGGCAGTCATGAGTTATTTGTCTTTGCCCGTTGGCAGAAGTTGACCAATTAACGCCCCGGTGTAAGGTCCAGATCACTGACTCTCCGTGTTGTGGTGGAGTGTGAAATTTGACATAAATTCAGGGCACGGCCCACAGCACATACGGGTGGCTGAAAGGCCTGGCACGGGGTGCCTCTCACTTGGGTGGATGGCAAAGCAGGTTCACAGTGTCTGGATGGCAGATCCAATTAAATCCGGCCTCCTGATAGGTTTTGTCTTCTGGTTAGAGTCTTTGTGCTCAAATTGTGAAAACTGTTGTTAATGTTGTCTGATAAATGTAGGACATGAAGGTGATCACAAAGAATGAGATTTTACCTGTATTTTTCTGGTATTCAACCACATCTTTTTATCCAACCATTTATTTCATTGTGAAACACCACATCAGACACTCTGTGACTTCTTAAAAACAACTCATATCATCGACATTTGCTTTGCTTCATTCTTGCCAAAGTGCCATAGCGGTCACTCCTTCCTAATCCAATAAGAGAGGGTCATTAGTAAACAAGTTCATTCGCCACTTTATTGTGCTCCTACTTGGGATGAGTCACAATTTTTCCCTGGCTTGTGTCTGAACACGTGTCATACTTCACCCAATGACCTTAAAACTTCACCAGACAGGAAAAGAGCTGAATAAGAGTAACTCTTGGTGTGGCTTTCGTAAAATACAGCAAACTTTGTGATAACCAAAGAGTACAAGGAGACCTTGCCTAGTTCTGCCAAACAGTGAGGTAGCCAGTTGAGTGTAATATTTATTAAGGATTTCCTGTGGCTTGTTACAAACTTGAAGGTGGCATTGAATGTCAGCAGTTACATTGCAAGTGAGAAAGCTGCTCCCATGATCCCGTCTGCTCAGCATGTGTCACTCGCACATACATTTACCTCAGGTGGGAGTGCATGTGGTCAGTTTGCCTCGTTTAAGTGACGAGCCACAGAGTCTCAAGGATGTTCTCAGACATGTGTCCTCAAACAATCACTTTGTAGATAGCGGAGTCAGGTCAGGAGGGGTCATCAGTCCCTCTTGTTGATCTCTGATAAGAGATGCATCAGTTTCGGGTCGCCTACAGGTGGGTGCAGAAAGGAGAGTTCAAAGGGTCAAAGAGGAGTGAAGGGTCACAGGGAGAAGATGTAGGCAGACTTTTGTATTGACGCCCATTTAGTCAAATGTTGCTCTAGGGTGATGGTTGCTGATGATATTTTTTTTTGTGTAGTCTTGGCATTTATTGACTGAATTTCTGTAAAATGAAAAGAGACACAAACAAGGTCTTCCATGCTGATGTTGTGCCTTTGTCACTTAGTGTGGTCATCCACCGATTGACATGTCAGCTGCTCACCCTTGACCTTGATCACAACTGTTCCCTGACCCCCAAGTCTGTTTAAGAGCAGATAGATCATGGTCTAATAAGCTGGGCATCCCCCCAACTTACATGGCAGTAAAAATAGGGGGCCCGGACTCTCCTCACTAACACCTCTAAGCATCACATCTTTGACACCTAGTAATATGAATCTGAATGTGAATGTGTCAGTATGCCTACGAGGACTTTCTGCGGTGTGAAGGTTGTCTATAATGCCGTTGGTACCTCATTCGAGGCCACGCCTCCAAAACATGCCTGACTGGTGCAGGTCTTTCACCGAGGGCCGACCTGAGGACCCCCTCCCCTTCCCCCTACTTTTCACTGGAATAAGAATTGTGTCTAAATTACTTGGCATGGAAAGGATGTAAATGAAGGCTGGGGGTTGTTGTGCTCAAATCCAGCCAAGGTCAGGCATCCAGCTGTCAGCTCATGTTTGGGACTAATCGTTTATGTGCCTGCGCCACTCTCTGCTTGTTCCCTCATTCTCTCTGTGTCTGTCACACACCTCTCTCCATCTCTTTAACTCAATGTCCTGCCTTTTATCACTTTGCTCTGTTTTGCCTCCATATGTCCAATACACCCTTCATCTGTTTCTCCCATCACTTTTGACATCCTCAGACACTCAGTCCTTCCTGCAAGGACAGCGACCTCCCCTGCACTGTCCTTACCTCCGCTGTCCCACAGCTAACGACCCCGTGGCTACCTCGGAACAACTCCACGCGTCTTGACATGCATTACAAGGCATTGATGGTTCCTGCAGTTCTCAGGCATTGGTGAATTAGTAGGTTACATCGGAAGTTCTTTCATTAATGATGCACAGAATCTATAAAAGTTTAACTACCGTAAGGCGTTTGTGAACATCGCAAGTGCTTTCCTTCTCACTGCAGCGTTATCAGTGTAGTGCGCGAGTGTGGATGCCAAGAAACACATTAATTACATGGTGTAATATGATGTTACTTCTGACATGTACACTTTTCCCCTTGAGTGATTATATAAAACCTTTGACTAATTCCAACAAGAAAAGGAGGAGGCCTATAGACAAATTGTTTTGAAAGCAGTGGGTGGGATCAAATGTGGTTTGATTGTAGGGTCCCTTTTTTTGCCTGAAAGGTTGATCCTGTTCGTGGTTTTCTTTGTTTTTATCAGGTCTCAGATCAGGACCCCCCTCCCGTCCCCCCTGCACTCCCATTGTGGCCTTAGATGAGAACAACCATGGCCACGGCCACTGCCTTCACACTAGTCCGTCCGAGCCCCGGCCCGCCACATAAAAATGTGGCAGGTTGCAGGGTTCAAGTCCTTCGAAATGTGAATCGAAACAGCTGCCCCTAATCACTAGCACAAGCTGGGCTTAAGGGCCTCTCAGTTTCACCCCTCATCTGCCTGGAATTTTGAATTTCCTGAGCGGAGATCAAATGGCAGCCCGAGTCAGTGAGACCTTTGATATATGGACACCCATCTCGCGAGGGCCTTCTGCATCGGGATTTACGCTTGACAACACACTTGGTGTCACCTCCTCTCCCGGCGGACGCTCTGCGACCCCTGGAAACATTGGGCCCCTTTGACGGCACAACACAGCCCTCCCTCCAAACCCCCTCCCCCCCGGAGTGCCCAGCAGTTATTTATTAAATTTGTTGTGCCCACCATGGTATGGTTTCAGTAGGCCACTTAGTTTTGGATTGCACTCTGGATTTTTCAATTATGTGGTTCATTTCACCTGCTTGTGTTCCTTTACCCCCCAGGATCAAGGCCACAAGAGATCACATTTAATTATTTCAAAACAAAAAGTCTCAACCGGGCCCCACAGATCCATAACATCATCCTTGCCTATCTATTGCTCCATCACCACTGCTTTAAATAAGCAGTATTTAGACTGTAAAAGAAGCGAGACTGGGACTGTCCGTCCTCTGCCTCCAATCCCCCCATTACTCATGTCAATAAGGAAATTTGTCCACCTAACGGGAGGGTAAATAAAAAGCGCAGAATATGGGATTTCCAGAATTCCCCCCCGCTTGTTGGGTCTCATATGGAGCACATTAGTGGACACTTTGATTGACAGGTGCTCCTGTGTGTTGCCAGAGGGAGAGGCAAAGACAGATAGGAGATGATTATATCCCAGGTAATACGTGTGGGCTGTCCACAGCAGGCATGAAGATGCTATCTGGAGTGGTTGTGACCTATGGATTGGCGGATGTTATAGTAAGCAAGGTTAGTTACTTCACTGGACAATGTCTTCATGTGTACATCTGTGCACCCGTCCACACAGTTGGTCTTTGTGTGGAAAAACACTCGCGTAACTGTTTGAACAGTGAGGCCATGATTGATACGCCATAATCACTTCCTAAATTGTTGGTTTGAATTGATTTTTTTCTTTTTTAAAGTGGAATAGGTCGGCTAGTTGGTAAATAGTGTTCAAAGGGCAAAAGAAATTGACTGACGTTACTACGAGCTACCCTTTAAAATGGAGTGAAACTAATGGTCAAGACTGTGACAGAGTGACAGTCCAAATAAAGACATCTCAATAAAATGTGATGATCTTTTTAAGAATCAAATCTCAACTGTGAAGACATCAGAAATTGTTGATTTGCCAAAAATCCACTCTGGTCCTCATTCAAGCAAAATATGGTGCACACAGGAACACTAAGAAGTGGCAAATGATCCTGTGGACAGTGGAATAGGAGTCTTTTGGAAGAGTGAAAAATGTGTTTTATGGTTAGGAAAACCTCTTTATGACTACACAGCAAGTCCAGAATACTCTCCTACACAATGTTTGCCAACATTTTTCCTGACTAATGATCAGGAGAGGACTTTATGACTTGGACCTCTGAGGACTCACAATGAAATGCAAACCCCTGGTCAGCCTCAAAATCAGAGAGGTAGTCGCTTTATTTAGAGACGGGAAGAACTAAACAGCTTAAATTATAAAATAGTGTTCCAGGATCAGTTCTCATGTCAACACAATATTCACATGGAAGAGTTCCTCAATGTCTTGTTGAATCTTTTATTCATTTCTTTGACATTTTGTGTCTTATGACTCAAACATCATATTTACTGCAAAGTATTCATCCAAGTAATGAACAGAAGAACTTGTGTCTTGCTCACTTGTTTTGCTTCTTGTCAAAGGGTGTTTTGTAGTTTCCACATACGTGAGTGAATATTGCACTTGAGGTTATTTATTGGCATTCCAACATTTCATCAACTTTGGGAAAGGTTTTTTATTACATTGTGTTTCAATACATTGTGTGAATTTTGCCAAAACAACGATTGTTAACCTTGACTGGGTTTTGTAGAGGAGGGAGTACTCGAGTAAGTTTTCTATAAATGTGGAGTTATAAACAAGGCCATTATAGAAGCAGTTGGTTGGACAAAAGCCCCTGTAATGCTTCTATTTCCTGTGCACTTTTTTTCGATTCGGTTCATGGGAGCCAAATGGCGCTTTGGACAGGATGAAAATGACCCTTCACAATGGCTTGAGTAGCTTTGTGATTTAGGAGCTTTGTTTTTCTAAGAGTCCCCCGTCATTAAAATAATTCATTACCGATGAACGTTGGAGGCGCCACAATGAATCAGCTGGCTTTTTTGCATTCTTGTAAGGATTAAAGGAGGTGTGGGGTTGAGTGAGAAACCACGTTTTTGTGTGTTTGTGTGCGTGTGGCGAGCTAAATTATTTCATGGTCAGACCCGCGGGGGACACATGAATACCGGGACCCCACCGGACTATCAGAATTTATTTTCTGCAGCATACTGGGAGTGTGTTTGTCTTCACATGGTGTGGCAGAGCTTCATTTTTCGACGTCCATATTCATCAGCTTGCCGATTCCCTATATTGCAGTAATAAAGATCAACAGTTTTCAGACAAAACTGTCCGGGGGGTTGTGCAGTGACCACTTCTTGACCCTGGAGTGTGGGACCCCGCCTGACCTTAAGACGAGGGTTCAAACGGTCAATTGCAGGTCACTGGCAAAGGAGGGGGTGACAAGGCGGGTGGCTCTTGTGTTAGTGTGTGCCAGAGGGTGTAGACTGTCACAGCTTATGTATGTGTGAAGGCTAAGGGGGCTGTAGCTCATGATCCCTAATTAATGTTCAGAGTGAATGACCTCCAGGTTACCCTTTGGCAAAAAACAGTCCACCGCAACCTCACACACGTTCAGGCACGCTGTCAGAAGTCTGCACCCAGTGTCCAGCCTCACAGGTGGTTCACATCTACTGGATGTCCCTTCTCTTACTGTAAGCTTTGCTCTCTTTCTCCCCCCCTCTCTCGCTCTCTTTGTCTCCCCTCTCCTCTTTCATCCTTGTTATCATCCTATCTTTCTTGCCATTCATCTGTCTCTCCTGTCTTTGCTACCAGGCCGGCTATCTATCCTTCTAATGAGCTCCATGGACTCCTCTAAAGAGTTGTCAAACACTCCTCACACAGCCATCACTTTTACTGGGCTCAAGCTAAGGCATAAACAGCAGCAGCAGCACCCTCATTGAGACCTGCCAGAGAAAGGAAGAGCAGGAACAATTGGAGCTTTGCTAACTTACCTCTAAAATACATCCGATGTGACCAGACTGCAAGTAGGATCGCAGGTGATCTACAGGTGCTTCTGCATCTGAAGGAAGTAGTTGCACAGCAGGCTCTGCCATTGATGATGACACTGGTGGTCTGTGGTCGAGTGCCATGTTTTGTCTGCTTTCAATGGTCGTGGTCACTCCAGTAGAATTTCACAAAAAAACGTGACAAAAAAACAACTGGAACGTGACTAAATTGGGTCTGTACTCGCTGTGTCTGTTTTCCTGAGTTTACTCCTGAAGGCGGGTGGGGGGGGGCTGATAGATGTTGAGAACCATCAATCATGGGGGGGTTCATGGAGGACAGAGGGACATTTTAACTCCGAGCAGTGAGTGAGAAACTATCGGGCTTTTCCTTGCGCCATCGCCTCCCTTTAATTTCTCCAGCCTTGTCCTTCTGGAAGCCAACATGTGAACATCACTCACGGTGTCTCTGTAAGCCAAGCACCCAGTTCATCAGAAACACCTTCTCTGGCCCCAAACCTGACCCGTTCTCTCCTGGGGTCAGGATAACAGGCTGCAGGGCGAACATGCTGGATGAGAAATGGACCGGAGACACTCACTGTGTGTGTGTGTGTGTGTGTGTGTGTGTGTGTGTGTGTGTGTGTGTGTGTGTGTGTGTGTGTGTGTGTGTGTGCTCAGCTGCATTTTGAAAACATTTTATGTTTCTGTGTATAATGTGTATGACTGGCCTGTCAGAGGGGAGCTGGTGGAGGTTACATAAACACAGAGGAGGGTTATTTATACTTCCAGGAAATTATGGTGGTTTCTGTCAGATCTGGCCCACTCGAGCCTGATCTGGCTTGGTCTTGGTCTAGTCTTAACCTATTTCCAGCCCACACAGAGCCATGCGATACACGGGGAAGTGGAATTGTGCTAATATGGCTGTCAGTGACAACCCCAGTGGCTAAACTCTGTCAGTCTCCAGCTCTGAGCCCACCTCCACAGATGGTCCAGCAGTACTTAAGAATTCACCCCCAGGGTTTTACTGCTCTGTTGTATGGAGGACTGTCACAGCACAGGGAGCATGTGGTTTAGATATGGGAACAGCATCCTCCAAGAGCTCTCATGGCCTGGCACAATGAGATGTCTCCACCCCCAGTGAAAGACAAGACAACCGGGCATGCCCTCTTTTATGACAGGACA
This sequence comes from Malacoctenus tetranemus, assembly GCA_032274765.1. NCBI lineage: Eukaryota > Metazoa > Chordata > Actinopteri > Blenniiformes > Labrisomidae > Malacoctenus > Malacoctenus tetranemus. The sequence continues at coordinate 7,503,319 of JAUESF010000012.1, read as the reverse complement.
CAGCCAACCAGCTCGAGGGAAGTTGAAGATGCTAGTGTACACTCAGCTTCTCACTTTGCCTTTAACTGGCCTGAATCATGTCCATTTAGGCTTTTACTTTCAGGTAATTCACTCCGTCTTCCCTCGCTCTGTATAACGTGCTAATGTGACTTGGTTCCCCATGTATCAGTAAGTCAGCCAGTCAACCTGTCAGGCAACCAGCCAGTCAGAGTATGGTGATTTACTGTCCTCCACTCGCAGAGAGAAAAACCTGCTGTTACCTTTCATTCAGTCAACCACCCTTTTACTCTAATTGGAGAAAAAACAGGCGCAAATCCACAAATCAGCAGCTACTAATTTGTTTATTTCACTTGTTCTGCCTCCCCCACCTTCCAACCTCTCCTTTTCCTCTCTCTTGTTGATCTCTCAACTAAAAAGTGAACGTATTACAGAGTGTTCCAGGCCTTCAGAAAGAGGCTGTTTGCATTAATGCATATAAAAGGGAGTGGGTGTAAAGAGTCCCTGAGGCGAGGCACCCTTCTGAGAAAGCTGAACACATCCAATGACAGTCTTGTTTTGCTTTGTCTTACACCGATGACTCAGAAGCAACAACAGTTAAGATATACAAGTCCCTGAGGTCAAAGAACACGCTCGCTGCACACACTCACACACACACATGCAGGTGTTTGCATGTCTGTGAGTCTGTGTAATAACATATCGTGGTGCAGTTTGCGATGAACTTGTGGATGGCATTTGGATAGATGCCAGTGTCAGACACGAACACGAGGAGGGTTAAATTTAGGGGCGAGGGGGAGCGGGGGTTGGGAGGAGGAGGAGGAGGAGGAGGAGGCAGGGGGCACTATCGTGTGTGTGTCTGTCCTTGCGGGTCCCCTGCTCAAATTCCACTGATACGAATTTAATCAGGCGTAATCTGCTTATCAACCTCCCGGGGCACTGATCAGCCTAAAGTGCTTAACAGAATGCCGGGACCCATAAGATGCTGTCACTGGAAAGCATAAGGTGGGCTGTTGCTGCCGATCCTGAGCTTAATCTGAGTCATTAAAACAATCTATTAGAAAAAGAAGCCACGTTACCTCTGTGCCTCTTTCTTGACTCCTCGAGTCCCACTCGCTTCGTTCCTCCTTTTTTCTGTGCCCTGAGCCGTCTCCTCGATACATTGACACGCTACACAGTTTCATGAAATAGTCACTAAATTTGAAAAGCTGTTCCAGTGTTTTACAGCCTTTATTCACTCGTCATCGCAGACAGTTGAAGATGGCTCCGCAGAACATTGGAGAAGCAAGACAGGCCGATCCTGTTGTTTGCTGTAATTGTGTAGACTTAATAGAATAATTGACTTGATCTCGTAATGGGGGTTAAGAGACATAACCTTAGTTAATGAGAGTTGGAGACAAATTTGTTCACGATAATGAATTTCCTTCAAACAAAGCATGTAAGAGAGCATTGTCTCTGCCATGAAAGCCAAGGAGAAGTCTTTTGAAGAAACTCTGTGTGTGTGTGTGTGTGTGTGCGTGTGTGCGTGCGTGCGTGCGTGCGTGCGTGCGTGTGTGTGTGTGTGTGTGTGT
>JAUESF010000012.1:7432084-7456661 GCA_032274765.1 Malacoctenus tetranemus | reverse complement strand
GTGTGTGTGTGTGTGTGTGTGTGTATGTGTGTGTGTGTGTGTGTGTGTGTATGTGTGTGTGTGTGTGTGTGTGTGTGCGCGCGCGTGTGTGTGTGTGTGCGTCCGCGTGCCCCCGTTGGTTTTAACAATTGAATATGTGCACACATGTAATTGCTTTTTTGTGCATAGCATATTGTATCGTATGATCGAGTTAAAACACGAGAACATTGACTTTATGTGTGTGAGTTTGTGACCTTTCAATTGCAGCGTTTCATTATTTTTGGCTGGTTTTGCAGTGACACCCTTATGTGACAATTTCTGTCTATATCCTCGTTGTTTGTTTATTCCAGTGTGGGTCCGTGTTTGTGTGTGTGTGCACGCGTGCATGCCTTCATGTGTGCATGTGTGTCTATATGTTGGCCATCTTATCTCCCCATTAGCCTCTTGTGCCCTGACCAGTATTCCCCCCTCTCCCCTTCCTGCTTTTTCTAATGGGTAATTTAGCCATGCTCGCCTGACATCTAGCCTATTCCTTGTTTAGTTGCCATGGCTACGCAGGCCTATGGATTGCTCCCTTGCTCCCCTGGCCTTGCTGTGGATGCTATAGATGTCTCAACTATTAGAGGGCAGAACTGCTAAACACAGAGCGCACACACACACACACACACACACACACACACACACACACACACACACACACACACACACACACACACACACACTACAAAAATAAACAATCAAGCACTTTGCACTGAATATAGATTAATCTCACAGCAGAACCGAGTCTGACTGCAGTAACCAGGCAGTTTTAATGGTGATGGTGTTTTAGATAATGGGTTAATCACGTAAATTCCTTTTTGAGGAGCTGTTTTATATTTTTGTGCGCGTGTGAGCACAAGTGTTCTCAGTGAAACCTCCCAAGTGATTTCTCAATTACACAGGTTATTTCTCTGCATGCTCTCCAAGGTCAACAGCACCTCGTTGTACTGATTCCAGCATAATTCATCAACAAGCTGATGAAAGGAGATTGTGAATATGAGCGGTTTCTTTGGATTATGCTGCCGTGTCATCTCAGGAAACACCGCAATATGAATCAGGCTGTGTTTTTTAGTGTGACATCAGTAGTCTCCTGTAGAGTCAGGCTAAATGAGGAGCGCCAACCAGCTGATCAATGGGAGGTGTTGGTTAAATCCCTCGAACCCAGGAAGTCGCCATCGGACTAACTGGAGGAGCCAGAATGGATGTGTGTCAATCGCTGCATCTGTGTGTGTAATTATATATATTAAATGTGTTTGAAAAGTTGCTGCTTCTTTGCCTCACTCGAAACTTCCCACTTTGTCATCACTTTTGTGAGGTCATTGTAGTAGTTGCAGTGGCGTATAAGCCAGGGCTGCTTTCTACAAAAGTTACACAACAGTAGCACATGGAAGGATGAAGGTAGTAGGCTGGCAGAGTGAAAAAGAAAGAGAGAGGAGAAAAGTGAAAGAAGCAGCTCTGGATTTTGGTCTCTCTTCCTCATGTATTTTGCAGGACCGGCAAGTTGGAGGTGGAGGGTTGCAGCAAGGGGCTTCAGGGTCAAAACAAACAAACTGCTTGAAGTTTCCATGCTTTTGCAGAAGATCTTGTTGTCTTTGAAGTTTTCACTATCGAGAGCCGCGGAGAGAGGGAGAGGCGAATGGGTACAGAGAGAGTTAGGATAGGCAGAGCAGCAAGGGAAGGAGTTATAGAAGTGTGAAGCCCTTGAGTTGAAACTGTGCCTGCCTGGGCCTACAGAGAGCAGATGACAGTAGCTTTGGTTCCTTCTGCGGAGCTCACAGTACTTTTGCCTTACATAACCCCTCCCATTGTGCTTTTTCAATTATTTGGGGAGAAATCATAAGTATGCACTTTAAAATTTAATGCTTTCATGTGCTCCGAAGTTGGGGGAAAAGAGGGGGCGCATCACAGATCACACATAAAGGAGACGGCTCCGTCAAGTTTTTCAGAATATCGACAATTATAATATTCTATAAGGTATATCAGCGGGGTTTAACAGTGTGCAGAAGTGTTTTGGGGGAAGAGAGAGAGAGAATGGAGTTGCTCAGGCAGACGTATAGCAACGTTGGAGCAGACGCGAGCGCTGCAAACTTCTCATTTCTTCCCCTTCCCCCCACTGCCGATTCCCCCTAAGGTGCCCCTTGTTCCCCCCCACCCTTCTCCCCTCCTTCTGCTTCTCTGCGAGGTTAAAGCGCACCTTCCCACTAAAGGGCTCTGGGGTCACGCATCTGCATGTGAAATGTGAACCCGCTGACATTCCAGGGCGGCCCTAAGCCGCGCGCTCCTTTTGTTCACGAGGGTGCCAGTGTCAGGCCTAACAAGGCCGGTGAAGGTCTCAGGGAGAGGTTGGGGTGCTGTTGATGCCCTCTGCAACCAGTTAGTGTCAAAGTAAAAACAGGAAAGTTGTCGCTTTTTTTTTTCTTAGATAAAAAGTGATGCAACTTTTAAATGCAATGTTGTCAGGAGCTGAATCTATAACACCGCATGTCATTTCTTCATGATGAGTAGAAAAGTGACGGGTCTTTTTTGACTAAGGTGAAAACAAACAATAAACAAAACCATTAGATTTTCTTCATGACGGCTCACATCCTTGTGACAGTGAAAGCAGTGTTTGCACCAGCGCTGGTTTTTTAACGCTGGAAAACACAAGACTCCTTAGCTTCCAAAGGGTCGACCCCGCGATTTTCTTCCATCCTCAGTATTCGACTGAACCCGCAGTGTTTGACCTAACTGCCGGCTTTCAGGCGGACCACGGTGGACATGCAAACTCCTTTAAATCAGGCAGCATACAGAGGTGCAGGGCCGGGGTCCTTTTCAGCCTGTGAATTGAGTTGGGAGGCACAAAGGGCAGCTATTCACCAGGCAGTGATGGACTTCACACTAGCCTTTATGTCCTCAGAGAGAGAGAGAGAGAGAGAGAGGGAGAGAGAGGGGGGGGGGAGAAACCAGGAACAAAACTGAATGCTTTTGAAACGTGATATGGAATGAAAAAATTAGCAAGAGTTTTAACTTTACTTTTTTGATTCTAACAATTGACATTTATATTTGGTGAGAAAATAGCAGGTTTTTTAGATGCTTTTGCTCGACTAGGAAAGTTTGTTTGAAACTCATGATCTCTTTTTCAAGGAAAAGCTCGTCGAGACAGCAGCAATGCAGCACAGTGTAATGACTGCAAAAGTAGCAAACAGTTGAAAGCAAACAAGTAAATTTTCATTCATTCTCTGGGCTGATTCTCTAACTCAGCGTCCCGGGGGGGCCTGGAGTCGATCCCACCCCCCATTGCGTGAAGGCAGGGTCCGTCCAATCCATCCCAGGGCAAACAGGGAGGCACTCACAGGCGCATTCACACTTATGGACAATTGAGAGTCACTAAGTGACCTCATAGGCGTGTTTCCCAGTGGTGGGAGGAAACCCAGGCACCCACAGGGAAAACATGCAAACTCTGCAGACCCCATACGGGTGTTGGCCCAGGGTCTTCTCCGAGTTAACCTCACATACAGATAGTCAGTTAAAGATCAGTCTGTGAACTAATCCATGGATTTGAACTCTCTCTTTCATGTTCATTTCTAACTTAGGAAGCAACTAAGTGTCAACAGCCCAAAGAACTGACTGAGAATATACAGTCCTCGTTTCCCATCTAATAGACACATTAAATATGAAGCTGTTGAAATGTTGCACGAGTACACGAACAGGTGCTATTGTATTCTCTTATAAATATACCCTCATGTATTTAAGTACATAGTAAATACTGCAGGAACAAATGGGTATTTTGACAAACTACCATCAGTCATCACACGAGCTGTGACAGACTTTATTGTTGAAAAAAAAAGAAAAAAAACCAACAACCTGTCAGCAGGATTAATAAAAGTGTCACTCGCTGTAAAACTGAGCAGAAAGTTCACACCTGTTCTCACGATCTGGAATTTGACTCATTTGGTTGCGTACCTCATTTGAGATTAATTTTTCACCCTCTCATCCCAGGTTTGCACCTAATCACTCCTAATTTACCACTTAAAATGTAAATAAGAGCAGCTGAGAAAAAAAAATCCTCTCCTGCTTTCTGCAAACTTGCAACAGCTCATCCCAGCACACCCTGTCACACACTCACGCGCGCGCGCACACACATACACGCACACACTATGCTACACAAGTGTGCATGTGCCTCTTTGTGATTTACTTACACTAACATATTGTAAGTGGGGTCCTACACTCCCACCCCACATTCCTCCCCCCAGGGAGCCCGGTGCAGTGTGAGTGATTCGGTTAGCGTTACTACATTAGGGCTGTCCATCCATCCGGTCTGCTTTTCCAAACACATCCATCCCAGTCCTAGTTAAAACACTGGGGGATCTCCTCCACTCCACCTCCACTCCCCCCCCCCTCAAAGTCTTTTATGATGTCCATAAAATGGAAGAGTGCAGCTTTACTTGAACTAATAATATCTGAGCTTACGGGCCTGTGATTGATGATCTTTAAAGCCAGCCCGATCGGTCTCATCTTTCTTCAGATTTTTATCACTGACTTGTTTGCAGTCATGTGCAATCACAAGCACCGGGAGAGGTAACAAGTGCTTGATGTATGATGCTTGAGCCACTTTTGTCAGCTGCGCATTTCCCTTCTCTCCGTCCGCTTTTGTTTTTTTTTTTCTTTCTCTTTTCTATTTTATCCTCAGGCTTCTATTTCTTGCCTCTCTCAGATTGTTGAGGATGGTTGGTTTACTGCTCTCTGTCTCTCTCTCTCTCTCTCTCTCTCTCTCTCTCTCTCTCTCTCTCCCTCTCTCTCTCTCTCTCTCTCTCTCTCTCTCTCTCTTTCAGATGGTGGGAATGTCTTCTCCTGGGGGATGGGGCAAGAGGTGAGCCAAACATTTTTCCACTTTTGGCTCAGGCAGCAGAGGCAGACTTGCAACTGGACTTCAGGCTTTCTTCATATTATATGTTATCTTTCTCTCTCTCTCCATCCCTCCCTCCGCCTATCTGTCTGTCTGTCTGTCTGTCTGTCTGTCTGTCTGTCTGTCTGTCTGTCTGTCTGTCTGTCTTTATTATCTCCGTCCTTATCTCGATTTTGAGACATTTTCACATTATTTTGGTAAGTTTTTGATGAGATTGAAAGGTTTTTCTGTGTGTCCAGGCTCTCCCTTCCAGCACTTGTCGTTTACGGCGGGCCAAGAATGCAGATCTTTAAAATTCTATAAATCACCTTTATGGGATCTGCAGTTTATCCATCTCGATTCCTCTGCCTCACATGGACAGAGCAGGAAATCCTCTTTTCTGGGATCCTCTGTAGTTTATGTACGAGCATAGCCAACAGTGTGTGCTGGTGCCTGTGTGTGTGTGTGTGTGTGTGTGTGTGTGTTGGAGTTGGCCCTGTCCTGTCTCTCCTCCTCTGCAAGATAAAGAATCCCACCTGTCACCGAGGATTGTTCTGGCCTTTCATTTAAGATGTTCTTTAAAGAGCCGCATCATTACACAGCCCTCAGACAGGGACCGGAGAGCGCGAAGCCTCGGCCCACCTCGATCCCTCTGCTCCAGAAACTCTCTGAGTCTTTCCTCCTCCTGGCTTCGGTGTTTATCTGCAAGGCCAAAATGTGATTTCCTTTTTTACAATGCGACAGCGATGACGCTTCGCCAGGACGGTGAAACAAATACGTAGGTGAAGGTTAGAGTGGGGGGTGGTGGGAGCAATGAATGTGTTAGGCGTCAGTGGTTATGAGCTTTGACGTGGCCTTGGCTTTGCGACGTCGCCGGGTGGCTCCGAGTCTAACGAGACTCATTGGGTTTTCATAAGCGTCCTCACGGCTTTATAACTTTAAGTTAGTCTCCGCAAGGACACAGTGGCGTCCTCCTCATCGCGCTCTTTCTCCCATCTCATCTCCTCCCTCACTTCTGCCTCTCTGCCCCTCTTTCCCCCACAATTTTCTCCCCCTCACTCCTTCTCTGTCGCTCCTATCTTCCTCCCCTCCCTCTCTCCTCTGTCTTGGAGCCATTCTGATGATTGATTGTTTCTCTGTGCAGTCTGACAGGATGTAGCACACTCTCGGCCCCTGGGGCCCCCGACAGACTGCACCACCTGATTAAGACTCCCCCTGTAATCAGTTGCACAGTGCCACACCGAAACCACTCCCATCAACATGTAGAAAAATAAAAAAAAAAGAAGGGTTCCACCTCCACAAAGATAACACTGTTTTTTTATTCAGGAGGAAGCGATGAAGGGACATCTTGAACTTTCTTTTTTAACTGGGCTGATGCCTTCCTCTCTCTGGAGCTTTGAGGCGCCTGGGTATCAGTGGCGGCAAAAAAAAAAAAAACATAGAACAAAGTGAAGGTCTTCAACTTAATAAAGCTCACTGTTGTCGTACGCAGGTGAAATTCAGGCAGCTCGCACCGTGTTAAGCCGGCCAATCGTGTTACCGATCAAAATCTCGTTGTTTTCCTCCTGCTGAGACTGGAACACGGACAGCCTGAGTTGTATCACATGATTGAGGTGAGAATGAATTTGCATGATGTCAGAGATCATGTGTGGGAGCCACAGTCATGGCCGTCCCTGCGAAACAGAGGCAGGAGAAGGATGTCAGGCGAGAGAGAGCTGAAATTCTTTTACCTGTAGTCTCAGTTGATATCTTAAGAAATTATATTATTTTATTGTTTTTAAGTCATCATCTAAACTATAGGAATTCAAAGTGTTATTGCACAAAGTAATAAGATACTTTTCTGTCATTTTGATGAAATTTGAAAGTTCCCAAATTTTAAACTGCTTGAAATTTCATGTTGTAACTGTAGCACCACCAATTTAGTGTTGTGCACCTGTAATATGTTTTGTATTCGGATGAGAACCACATCAATCTTAATGTAATAATGAAAAGAATCAATATTCAATGTTGAAGGATTAACCTTCATAGCCTCATGTTGTTTGTTATTGAAGCAGCCAGTACAACTCACACTGTGAACTCAATGCAGGCAGCCACACAACATCTGCAGTCCAGAGGCATGAGTTGATTCCTAATGTCAGCTGAGCAATAACAGGGTCAACTGTATGCTAAAGTTGTGTCAGAGAGTTCATCTGACCAGAGACCTGAACCGGCAACCCATCCAGAGGATTTCTATGTGAGGTCTGAACACAGAATTGTGATTTTATTCATTGGGTTGTTTCACAGAGGGAGCATCAGGGAAGCGTTGGACTGAGGGGTGCTGAAATGAAGGGAAAGACAGCATAAAGAGGAAGTAAAGAGCACAACAGATCAACAGCAGACCCACATCACCAATGATGTTGGCAAAAGGCAAAACTAAGTGAAAAAAGCTGAGAAGCTACAATGTCGTGTACAGTGCCGAGTGTTTGGTCTCCAACAAAATGCAGAAAATCAAGATTTCTTTGAATTCGACTAACTTCTGGAGCTATATTTTGAGTTAGACTCAGATTCAGACTTCGACTGAGATCAGACTTTGGCAGGAACAATCTCTAGATTTTAGCTTCTTGAGGAAAAACCTTTTAACTTGGACCCTTCAACAAATGTTCACTCCAAGAGATGAATAATTCTGCAGAAGTGAAAAAATAGGTTCAGGGGAGAGAAGTTGTGTTCCCACCATAAACTCTAGCAGATTGCATGCTGTGGGGTTTTTCGCACTGTCAAACAGCTGTGACTTCGACTTGTTCAGTGTGAGAGGTACAGTTTGAGAGCAGGGCGGCCATTGAGCCTGTCGGGTGGAATCCCGTCTATAATGTAACCATTAGGGGGGCTCATCAGGCATGGTAAATAATAAAGGAGCCAGCCTGATGGTGGTGGGAACCCCGGGCCTGGTTCCAACACGGTTCAGGCCTCATCGAACCCTGGGCCTGCTTCCAAATTGATGCTAATATGGTTTGGGCTGCAGCAGTAAACTGAACATTATACATACTGTGGATGTACAGGTCCTCCCTGGTGTATAAGAAAAGAACAGGACGGGGGGGGGGGGGACTCACTCTCTGTGCATATGTGAGAGGGACCATGCAAGGGAATGTTTGTGTATTACTGTGTGTGTTTATGCATGCTCATTCTCTCAAATGTATGTGTACATAGTGTAATAATCTTTGCCTGTGGGTGTGTTTGGTATTTTCACCATGCTCCCATTTGTATCTGCCTCTGTTTTCTTTTCCCTTCCTGCTGATGCCATCACTACGCACATTGTGACTGATGACAGTCGTTGCCACAGTCTGATGCTCTGCTGCTTAATGTCCTTTTTGTTTATTAATTAACTCCAGGACATATATGCTGAGAGACACCTATTGATTCCACAGCTGCATTAATTGATTTTGTGCTTCACTAATCATATTGTTGCTGCAAGATCATTACTAGGCCTCTGTTCTTGTTGATGCTCTTGTCCTTTTTTGTGGTGGAGGATTGTGTGTTGATGTCCTACGTTGTGCGTGTTTTATTTGTGGCTGAAGTGCTGAGAGTGTTGCTTGTCTTGCAGTTAAAAGAAAACTCACGAAAGTCACAGATGGACTTTGATGGAATTTGCAGGATGGGTGAGAGGTGTTACAAGGAACGAGTGATTCAATTTTAGTGGTGATCTGGTCACCTGGTAATCCAAAAGGATCAAAACAATTGTCATTCCAGGCGTCTTGAGGCCTGCGCTCTACCGAGTGCTGTTCAAGTTTTGTTATAATTTCATATTGTGATGGAAACATGAGATATAAAGAGAAAAATGATGAAAACTGAGGATCAAACACAAGCTGCATCACTGGTCAAATTGACCTCATAATTCCTATTGTGGGATTGTAATGCAAACAACCACAGCTGGATGCAAATTCCTTAAGAATTTCCTCATAAAGGAAACAAAAGATGGAACTTTTTTCTTCTTCAAGTCCACATGAATGAAGCTGGAACAGCTGTGTCTGTACAGAGGAAGGTAAAACAAAAGCTGGGAAACCTGAATTATATTGTTGGAAGTCTGCACCAGGCCCTGACAGTGAATGTTCTCTGATATAAAACACCACTTTTCTATCATCGAAACAAACAGACTCGAGTGTTTGTGTGTATCTGGCTGCCAAAGGTTCCCCAGTGAGTCTGACCGGGGGTTACAGTGTAACCAAAGCGTCTGTCTCTTGCTCACCAGCCAGATCCGCCGGTTCAGCTTGACTGAGCCCAGTTGTCTTGGTTTCATACTGACGACTGTCTGGGAAAGGTCTGTCTGGGGTTCAAGTACATTAAAGTCATCCGCTCCCCTCCCGCTGAGCCCCAACACAGATGGCTCCAGATGCAGCTGGCACAGCATGGAGCAGCACCTGACAGCGCTCATTCACTCAGACGCACACAAAAAAAAAAACCACACACAAAAAAAGCCACACATATACAAGTATAAATACATGCAAATGCACAAACGCGTGCACGGCAGCAGGTATGGACACATCTGCTCACATTGTGTACCTAAACGCAAGCAAACTCACACACACGCATCGCTGCGAACGCAAGCGCACACACTCACACCTTCAGCACTTAGACGCACATGCTCACAGCAGGAACATATGCTGCCACGCATCTACAAATCCTCACAGTAGCGCACATATGAATAAGCAATTAAAGAGTCAGATTACTACATGGCGCACACACACACGCACCCGATTGTAAACCCATACATATTGTGCTCGCTTTCAAACATATGCCAGAGCATGCCGATGTGCACGGTGCAGAAAGCCTTTATCTCTGCAGGAGCGGGCAGGAAGGAGAGGAGCAGGACAGCTGAGAGAATTCAAATTGAACACACTCTCCCATTTGTTAGCCAGCGGAAGATGTAAATGGAGAACAATGCGTCCTGGTGTAGCGTGTGAAATACTCTGGCTATTAATGCTCTGATGCTGGAGAAGGGCGGTAAATGAAACATGAAACAAAGTAGACTTTTGCAGGGGTGGAAAAAAATACGCACTGCGCCTTTTCAAATGCTCGTTGAACTAAGATGAATGGCCAGTTGCCAGTGTCATTTACAGCACCACGCGGCGGATTCCATAACAGGGCTTTGCCCAACTGCACTTATGATACTTGTCAGGTGATCTACGAGTCCTCTCTGACAGCCGTGTTTTCATTCAGAAACGGCAGGACAGCTTGAATTTGAGATGAACGATGGACTAGACTTACTGGTGCCGCACAAAATGGGAAAAATGTTTCTCTCTCCGAACTCAAATAGCCTTCTGAATAGTCAAATAATGACCAGGTCCCATCTCTGAGCAATGAAATCGCTGGGATTAGGCTGTAATTTGATTGTCTGACTGACGCTATGTCATTCTTTCTTCTTGTCTCTTTTTTTTTTGCAGGGACAACTTGGACTTGGAGAGGACAGGACTCACATCTCCACTCCTTGTCCTCTCAGCCATTCTCAGCTCACTGAGGTCACACAGATAAAAGCAGGAGACAGCTACAGTGCAGCCGTCACAGGTGAGGCCAGCATCTGACAAGCACAACCCCAATGATGTTGGACATTCTTTTGACTGGTATAAATTGTAAAGCACAATTTGAGTACTTTTGTTTGTTTTGTATAGGACAAAGTTTTGGGCTTTTTGGCTATATTTACTGTTCTTTTCTGTGTAGTAAGGCTGCATGTGTGTTCCCAATCTGGGATCCAGGACCCTTTGGAAGAACATGGGCGATCACACAGGGGCCTGAGGCTTGCTTCCTGCTCTGAGGTCAACATCAGATTTGTTACATGTCAAAAAATTGACATTGATGCACAACTGGCTTTTGCGTCTATGATCTAACATCGATTCCTCAACTCAAAACGGGCTCTTTTGCCTGTACACTTGCTCTGAGAACAAGTGTCAGACACCATGACTCTGGTCAGCTGGTGGACTGGGTTGTCTGTCCACTGATCCAAAGGTTGGTGATTCAATCCCCACGTCTACCTGGCCAAGTAGAAATGTTCTCCATGCGTACAGTTCTCTCACAGTTCACTTTGGTACAAGTAAAACTAAAGAAAATAACTCAGTTTCTGACATCTTCTTGTCACTGTAAATATCTCTCATTGTGAATAAAGAAATGTTAAAAGTTGTATTCGCTCTACATCATATATAAAACAACTTATTAACTTGAAACCCTTATTTTCCCAGTAGTATCCCTCACTGTGGCTTTGAGCCATGCAAATTTTTCATCTACATCATTTCATTGAGTTTTAATTAACACAACAAGGATTCAGTGTCCTCGAATGACATCACTCGGAGCACAAATTCAACCTCATTAGCTCTCAGTATCTCTCCAGCCAAATGAAACTGAGCAGCGCTGCACCCAGTTTCAGTTTTATGTGTCAGATGATGTACATAATGAATTGATTTGTTGTTCAATCAGCTATGCCTAAACTATTCTGCTGAGATCTCTCAGGCTATCCTTGTAGCTACTTTGTTTTTATTAGGAGTGAGCGATAAGGGGACACACCACCTCCTTATATCATCACCGGCCTAATTGTCTTTACAGTAATTCCTAAAGAGCCAAACTCAGAGCGTCTGGGCCTGAAAACAGGTAGTTTCAGATCGTTCCTTTTATAACCTTTCTCTGCCTTTTTTTCACCCCCTCCAACTTGTATGATTTTCAGCTGTCTGACTCGTCTCTCCTCCGCTCCATAGAGAGTCATTGAACTGCCACAAAACTAGTTCTAATACATTTACACCATTACAAAGTGTCAGGCAGCCACTTCTCCTTCAATTGCTGCTTGCCTTCTGCCAGACAGCTGGAATTAAAGTGGTTACACTACAAATGTAACATCACCCACTTAAAGAGAAAAAGGCACCGCACTTGTTTCAAGACCAGGGCACATTTACAGTCGACTGCTATACTGCAATATTTTGCTGGAAAGAATTGCCTATTGTGCGGCAGAGACGTCTGCTGGCTCCTGTGTGCGTCGTTTTTTAGGCTAGAAATGCCACCGCTTCATTAAATGAACTGCCGCGGCAACATATTGAGTTTGTCCCATTGGAATTCTTGGCGCATCGAGGACGTATTTGGTGAGCGGGGCGCTACCTGACCGTGGTACACTTATGTCTTTAAGTGATCTATAAAATGTTATTATTTAAAACAAGCTCTTTATGGATTGCTTACGAGACATGCTTAGCACATGATTGATCTGACCTTTCGCAGACTGTCGTTCTTTGGGAAAACAGCAGCCTTAACCTTTTTTAGCTGGATTACTCTGCCAGCATCCCTGTACGCATGCACGCTTATGGGTGTGCGTATGTCTGTTTTTGTGTGTTTGCACGTGTTTGTGTTAGGCGTGCATGTGTTGCAGTTTGCAGTAAAATGCCATCTCGCTACGCCCGTCTCATATGCTTTTATACCATTTGCTTGACAGAGATGAAAATAATGCATTAGTGATTGATTGATCAGTCGTGTCTGAAAGGGTATCTGTGTGTGTGCGTTTGTGCGTGTGTGTGTGTGCGCCAGTGTGTGCCTATGTGCGCATGGAAACGCTACGTACAGCTTGATGCAGAATAGAGATTGATGGAGGCTTGCCGTGAGGAGGATACTCAGTTATCTCCTTGTAATTAAAATCCACCTCATAAAGATTATTGACTCCCCCACCACACAAACCAGCATGCTCCTTCGCTTGGCAGGGTTTGCAAAGCGCTTCTTAAAAAATGAAAAATAGCATATTAAGCAGCACATATTTCCCATTTATGCGGAACATTTAGATGTGGTTAAGTTATCGTAATGTGCAATAAAACCTGGATGTGAAATTTGTAATCCACTTTGGAAAATTGCTTACTATATTGCTTTAACATCCCCTGAAAGAGCTTTTGAGATGTGTGTGCCAGGTTTATTGTACGCCATAATTTAAAAGTCCTCAATGCAGGCAGTAAATATAAATTTATTAGTGGTGGGTTTAAAAAGCCAGACTGAGGTAGCATGAGTGAGTGGATGCTTGAGTGTTTGCGGGATGTAAGTACACACGATGTGTGCGTCTTTTGATAAGTGGCACGTGACAATGTGTTTCTGTCTCTGGGTGTACATGTGCAAGCATGCTTCTTGTTCCAAACTGGTGTGGGGGGAGGGGCGAAACATGGTCACACACTTGCCCATTTGGCAGATATGTGGGTCTCCACTGGGCAATTCAATACCCCAAAATAAACATTTGTGGGGTTTTTTAAAGCCTTGTTTGAGGAAAATTCGATTTTCAACTTTCAAGAAAACACAATAAGAGACTTGCCTTTTCTACCTACAAAACAAACTGCAAACCATATTTCTACTTTTTACATTGAAACTGGATTGGAAAGTGTATTGTTTGTGTCCTTTTTTGGGAGGTCCAAATGGGCCTGTGGTAGATGGGGATCTATTTCCAACACAGAGCCTCTTGGAGGACTTGGCGTTGGTATTCGAGCAAAACAACAAGCAAAAACAAACTGATGTAAATCCAATAAGGGACACAAAATCAATAAATCTTCTATGGTGAGACAAAGAGCCAGCATAAGGTCACTTTACTTCCCGTCGCGGAGGTAATATGTGACACCGCATGCACTGCTGAGGGAGCTGTCTGAACTCGTGCCCTTTTGTTTCTATCTTCAGCAGGTGGAGAGCTGCTTCTCTGGGGTCACATCCCCTGTGCTCGTCGGGTCAGTTATCACGCAGGCCTCAAAAGACTCTGGACCCCCCAGCCTGCTCTGCCGGCAGGCCCGAAGGTGTGTGCGAGAACGACTTTGTGAAATGATGTCTCCGGGCTTCTCCAGAGAGCAGCAGATGAAAGCCCGGGGATTTCCCCAGTATGTGAGGTTTTAGCTTGATTATGCCTGAATTCTTAAGGTGGGGAGGAGGGGGGGGGGGTCCATTCTGAATCACACAGGTCAGACAAACGAGTCTGCTTCGCTTTGCATGAGCTTAGAACACGCCAGTCATATTTCGCATGATGAGGGAAAAGTCAATGATGCCAGTTTGTCTGTGCAAAAAATGAAAAAAGTGTAACAACTTAAAAAACTGTAAACTATGTAAGACTAATACTACCCCCCCATTGACTGAAACATTATGAATCTTGTGATGTTTCTTGTTAATTTGTCTCAGAAACTTGAGAATCATACTCTTATGTACTTTAACCCCTGAAATTACTGAGTAAACCAAAACAACACATGTTTTTGCAGGGATTTTTTCATGTTTATGTGTCAATTTCTTTTTCCCATTTTAGTCCATTTGACTTTTTCGCAGGTGACTGACGTTGCCTGTGGCTCGTGGCACATGATGGCTCTCACCACAAGTGAGTGTGATTTCTCCCTAAATGTCCGTCCGCGTCCGCCTGATTGATTTCAGGCGCGTCGTCTCTCTGTGAAGGAGTCAGATCCAGGTTCAGAGTCTTATTAGTCTCCCCCTTTCCGCTCTGCACTCACTGACTCCTCTTCCCCTCTTCCTCAAATGATGTCTTGTTCCTCCTCAGAGCCCCTCCTCGCTCACTTTCTCACTCATCAAGCCATAATTCACTTCAGAGGGAAGCATCATTAATGCACAGTAGGACCCAGCAGCTTGATGTGTGCTAATTATATTGTGTGTTTTACACGCTGGATGACTTTTGCTTAGTCAGTGATGAGCTCAGTCTCTGGTAATTGTTTTTGGGATGTGATGAGTTTATAAAAGCCCGTGTGCGCCTGTGTGTGTCTGGACATGTTATGTGTGTGCGCACTTGTCCGTTTGTTCATGTATGTGTGGTAAAATTTGCATTTTCTCTGCGCCTGTGCTTATAGAGTCCTACATTTACACTTTCTTACACATAGCCAGGAAGCCAAGATTATTCCACAGCCTCACAAATTATAAGCTTCTGTGAACTTAATAATGATTAGCAAACAGTCAGAATCTGGAGATCATCCTGACACTTTAAAACTGCATGCAATTTTAAACTCCATCATTCCCGCACAAAACTTTGACACGCACATTCAACCATGTCACTGCGCGCCATTGCTCGCTGGCATTCTTCACAACTAATGTGATCCTTTTAGCACTGTACATCACTCAGTGCTATAGCTAGAAATGTGCCTCAGCCCCGGGCTAATCAGGCTGATTGGAGGTGTCCTTTGGCTCACCTGGGGGCTTCCAATCCTATTAGGCCAACAGTCCTGAGCCTAGCGTACCCAGCAGCCGCTCGTGTTTGATCACTGGTGCTTAGAGCCCACACTTGTCCTCTTATGTTGGTGTTAAGGCATGGAGGAGAGGAGCAGCAGGGTGGGGTTTGGAGAGGGGGGTTAAAATGTGATCTCCTTAACTCTCTAGGGGGGCAGAGGGGAGTTTTGCTGCCCCACCTCCCTCGCTGACACTCCTTTGCTCCTCCAGCTGGAGTTTGGTCTTTTAAACTTCTGATGCCAGCTGAAAAGCGGAACACTGCAAGTTCTCCTCAGGAGGAGCAGGAAGAGAAGGAAGAGGGGAAGGGAAGATGGAGAGAGGGGTGCCGTGGAGACGAGGCTGGCGGTGTGTCGGTGGTGCTTCCACAGTTAGAAAGTCGTTCTTTCAACAAAAACAACTTTCATACTTTCACCCAAATTTTTTTCCAGTGTACATTTCTTTTTCTTTTGTCCTTCCTTCTCTCTCACACCGCAGGTCTGTCCCTTCTTTCTACCAGCTTCTATCTGTCACCTGAAACCTTCTCTGCCCCCACCAGCCGTGCTCACCTTCAACGTTGCTCCTGACTGCTATTCTTTCTCGCTGCTTGCCCATCACTATGTCTCTCTCGTGATGCTCCTTCTTCATCACCTCCAGCAACAGACCCCCCCCTCTCCACCTCCTCCTCCTCTTTCTCCTCCTCCTCCTCCACCACCTTCCTCCCTGGGCCAAGAGCGGCCAGGAAGAGCCATGTGTTTCCAAAGTGGACTGGATGGGAAATCGAAGCAGGGCTTCTGTGTTTATCAAGCCACAGCTCCGTCACCTTGCTCCTACTCCCGTCTGGAGGCCCCAGCAAATTGGTGACAGCAACAACAACCCTGTAGCACACATGCCCTTTTTTAAAAGTGCACACGCACACACACACACAGACACACACAGACACACACACACACGCACACACACACACAGACACACACACACACACATACATGGACGCACGGACGCACGAACACACACAATATAGCACCTTGGCCTGTTTAGTTTTATTGCTGGTGTCAGGTGAGGAGGTGGAGGTAGGAGTGCTGTCTAATGTTCAGCTCACACACACACACACACACACACGCACGCGCGCACACACACACACACACACACACAAATACACTCACACACAGCTATTTCCACCCCTGCCGACACCTTGGCTAACGAGACCTGTGAACTGCAGTGACAGAACTCGGAGACTTGTCAGAGTCCCACTCATTTAATGCCAAGACCCGGCCCCTGCTCTAACCCAGCACTGTTTCTGTATGCACACCGAGCCACAACAGGCTACACAGTGATATACTGACACACAGGTCTACTGAATACCACTGCTCCTTGGGGTTAATGTTCTTTAAGTAATAGCTTTACAACCGCGAACTGCAATAATTTTCTTCCCCCTTGAAAAGCAGCTAAACACTGGAAAAACGTATGTTACATCAATGTGTGATTGAAGAGGAGCTGAGATGTGTGTTGAGTCGCGTGCTCTTTCTGTACCATGTTGCGTTCATGTTGCAGGACTCCTTTCCTCTTGAAACTTCCGAATGTTTGCTGTGACTCGTTCCTGTCCACCTGCCTGTGTGACAGTGCAGTTATGTGCCGGTAAGCCTGCTGCACCCACAGGCATCCTCATCCTCACCCGAGCTCTCTAATCGTCTGGAGCCATTACCAGTAGTTTTTGCATGGAACACTGGCCCTTTTGTTGCACGTGTTCAGGATGCTTTCTGCTCAATATCTTTTTCAGTGTCCCCTCTCTTTCCTTTCACGCCATCATGTAAGTGGAGGATAAAGGAGAGTGGACTTGGGTTCGAGCCCTGCATGGCCTTGCTACCTTGGAAATTAACTGCACAAACAACGTCTGGCCATTGTGCCTAAGCACTTACAACGCTGCCATTTAAGAGACTATTGATCCACGCGTTGCAGGGTCAATCATTGAATCAATGGTGTGTGGGTTGGTTGGCTGGAAGGCTGTTTGACGGCATGAATGGATGGATGGTTGGACAGTGGATGAATAGACGGTTGGATAATGAATGGATGAATAGATATATGGATCGATTCATGAATGGACTTTAAGACTGATGCATGGAGGGCAGCGATGTTGGCTCTGCACAGAGACTAACTTCCTCGGGTCTGGAGGTTGCACTTATCTGACCTCTTTTGTGCAGTTTCTGTCCGCGCCATCTAACACTGTTTTTTTTTTTTTAGGCTGGCCCCATTCGAGACTCTGTGAGATTTACCATTGAAGTTAATTTGTTGCTTGTCCTTCACAAAGAAGCATTTCATTACACAACGGGATTGTAACTCAGCAGAAACTAACACACTTTATGTAACTTGGTCGGAACTTTTTAGGCTTTTTAATCTGCGCTGAATAAAAGAATTGAAACTTCTCTGGTGTGTTCAGCCGCTGCAGCAAGATTCTGTCGTACTCACCCATTCACACACAGATCGATGCACCAGTGGTCCCCAACCTAGGGTGTGCGGCACTCTGGGAGAGTTAAAATATAACAATAGACTTTCTTTAATCCCTCCCCACCCCCTACCACACACACACACACACACACACACACACACACACACACACACACACACACAATTCTGCAGCGATGAAATTAAAAGCTATACTTGGTTTCTGCAACCATCGCTGCAACATCCACAATCGTCTCACATTTTATTGTGTCTGTTCTGAATTTAGTGGATGTTCACGAAAAAATATTCGGTTTCTAAATATTGCGTTTTGATTAAATCAATATTTTCACCCCGCACTTCCATTTTCCCGACCTGATTTCATTGCATTTTGATGTTTGGATTTTTTTTATTTTTTTATTCTTATTATTTAAAGAAGAGCCGTAATCCGAGAGACGTATAAAAAGTCATTGTCATTAGCATGTTCTTAGCAGATTGTTGTGATGTGTTTCCACCAGGGCTGATTGACCTAGTTACCCAGCTTCTGGCAGTGCAGCGTAGAGGAATGAAACATAATGCAACTCAGGGGAGAGGCGCAGGTTCCTTTATTATTCTTACACGTGAGCGAACACATCGCGGTGATCATCGGGGGCTCACAGGGGTCGCGCCTCGCGACTTATCGAACAAAAACTACAGGAAGGGAGCTGCTTTAAAATTCCGTCAGAGACGTCAATTGTGCCCTCTGCATATTTCTATGGAAAATTTGTAAATAGATCCTTTGTAAATAGCGTCTCTCTTGCCAATCACCCTGTCTGCTCTGTGCACAGCAGCATTAAAAATTGATCCTTAGCCGCACCAGGGTGAAATGCTAACATCGCTGCCAAATGACTGATTAAAAAGAAAAACCTTTAATCTTTGCTTAAAAGTGTCTACTGCCTTGGCATGCCTTTCCCTGTGCTCCTCTATCTTCTAAGGCTGCGGAGGGGGGAAGGAGGGGGTCGCCGTGGGGGAAACGGGGTCACGCTTCATGTAGAGTCAGCGCTGTACAGTGATACAGCTCCAGAGGTGAGGGATTTGGCTGAGAGAGGATCGAGGAATCTGCATGCACTGCTCTCTTCTGAATTTAACCTTAAGCTAAAGGTTAAAAATACATCTGAGCATTCAACAACAGGGGGTGAATGTGTTAGCACTCCTGCTAATAGCTGGTTTCATAAAGAGAAAAAAAAGTGTCTTTTTATCCAACTCAACCGTGCAAGTTAACAAAAACCACAACTGTATCGACAATGCGGCGCGCACAATAGCTTGACATGCCTTGAACTCACTCAGTTGCACAACAATAGAAATTGACACACTCCTCTTGATGATATTCAAATCGCGGCGCGGCGGCTGAAATAAACCATGAAATACAGAAGCAGAAACAAGAGATTCAATTAAAGGAGATGAATAACGGCACGACGGTGCGTGCTGGAGCTGCTGAGTGCTGTGGGGTTTTTTGTTACAGGGAGCAGAGAGACGAACAGACGCGGTGCTCGCCCTGAAACGGAGGACCTTGTCAGCGAAACCTCACCGATGAGACGCACAAGTAAAGAAAACACGGTGCAAGTAAGATCAACAGACCTCCTCCTCCTTGCTCTGCAGACCCTTTTTTTATTGACTTGCTTGCGCACTGCACAGGCTCAGTCTGTAACTCACTTGCTAGCCCGTTGCAGCAAATCAGTCTGGAGTGATGTCTTCCTTTGCGCAGTCCCTACCTGACTTCTCGACCTCATTTGTTATCCGTCCTTTGCCTCTAAATTCACATGTTTTTTTCGATTATGTTCCACGTGCTCATCAGTGGTGAATGATCCCCCACAATGAATTGCGCTTGAGTAAACGGTACAGCCCTCCAAACGTCAAGTGGTGAATATGCAGTCACTCACCTCTCCGAAACATCAGTGAGGGCCACTAAACTGTCACACGCACACACACGCATGCACGCGCTCTGGCCCCTCCCCATCTCTCTGTCATTCAGGTGTTTACTGTCATTCATACTCAGGGTTTTGTATAATCCTCTCACCACACCTGAGTGCTCCCCACTCAGTGTCACTGGATTTACTCCCTCCCCCCCCTCCACAGACACACACACACACACACACACACACACCTTCCCCCCCTCCTCTCGTGCGCAGCCTTTTTCATTTTGCATCACAGTCATTCTTTTACACATGCTGTCATTTCTTATGTAAATAACCGCAGATAAAAAGACAGTAACAGACATTTTAAGATTTACACACTGCGCTCAGTGCGTATGTTTTCAGTCATCCCCCTCTCTCATCAGCCAATGTGTTTGTTGAAGTGTCTTTGCCTGTAGCCATAAATTAGGGGCTGTGATTTAACTCATTGAGACAAAAGAGAAAGACAATGAAACATGCATAAAACAAATGATGTGGAGAAGGTGAGGCAGGGAGGGAGAGGAAGGAGAGGAGGGCGAACTGAAGGCAGAAATGGGCCAGGATGTATTTCTGCTCCACTTTCGCTCCACGATGCCTTCATTAGGAAGTCTGTTTCCAGATCACGGTGGGATCTGTACGTGTGCATGCATGTGTGCACAGCAGCACATGTCCATAGGTTAATACGTGTCAGAGCACGCGCACGCTCGTCAACTCGCTTGTGTGCGTGCGTGCGCCGAGAGAGATCCCCTAAATTATTTACACCCAGAACTCTCTAATTGGTATCAAGTTTTTAAATGGGGTCAAATGAGCAGTTTCATGCTGCTTTTTCGCTCGCCTTAAGTATGTTTCGTTACATCTGCAGCTGCAGCGCCGCTGTTTCATTGGACTTGAGTCTCTGAACACTGCGCTTTGCCTTTTGACGGAAGAAACACGCAACTTCACACCGGTTCAGGGTAGAGAAGGCGTTCCTTTTTTTTTTCGGTGACAGAGCTGTTTCCGTCCGTCTCCTCATGTCTTTTACATGACGAACACCTCAAGAAAACTGGTGAGTCGTAAACATCAAACAGAGGTTCAGAGAGAGAGAAGGAGAGAGAATGAGGGAGAGAGAGAGAGAGGGAGCCTAAGGCATTGCACAGAGCTGGTATTAGATTTAAGCCTCCTAATAAAGCCAATTAGAATTATACTGTGCACTGATGATGGCAACCTTACCAGGGAAATTCTCTCTCCTTCCTACACACACATGCAGCCATACATACACACATGCATGTCTTATTACTCTTGAACTTCCTCCAGAATTGCCGCGTTCGAGTCAGAAGTGGATTTATTGTGTCATATTGTTTCCATTCCTTAGACATTTAATACAGTCAATTCATGTGTGTGTGTGTTTGTGTTAGAAATTGTTATCAATCACTCCTTATATAGTGGAAACTAATTAACATTTATTATTCAGACACAATCGTAATTATGGACACTTAACATCTTTCAGTTTAACTTCTTTTCTTTGGTAAATCTCAGGGAGACTTTTAATCAGCCTCCATCTTTATGCCTCCACATCTTCTCTGTTTTTTTGTGTGCAAGTTGGAGAAAAATGTGAGTGGATGGTTGTTGATGGGCTCACTGGCCACACCAGGGTTCTTATCCTCACAGTCAGCTGGAGGTCACAGAGCCTCTAATTGTTAACAAAACCCAATATGATGCCTGAATGAAGACTCACCAGATGCCGCCCCTCAAAAAAAGCACAACTTCTATAAAATAGAAATTTTGAGCAAACAAGAGACTTTTATTAATAACCTAAAGAGACTCCTGTGGCCTCTGAGAGGCTCGGTTGTGATTTTGTTGAGAGAGGCTAACTCCTTTCCTAAACCTGCAACCGGTGCAGCGAGCCGACGCCCCTGAGACGAGTCTCTCCTGTGGATGCAGCGAGCAGAAGTTGACATCAGGATCCGTGGGACTCCTGGTGAGAAGGAGGAACCTTTTCTTTTCACCACCGGAAGAACTTCATAGAGCTCAGACTTCATTGTTACTCCATGTTTTATTTGGAGTCAGTAACTGATGACTGGGAAAGGACTGTAACACTGACAGGATGCTATACCGATGCATATATAGCAGCTTATGTTGAGCCACTGTTAACAGAGAGTCTCAGGTTTCATTTTTATATGAGTCACTCTAAAGACTATAAGTTCCTTTAGACTTTTAACTGAATGAATACATGCGAATGCTCATAATTGTTTGTTCACACATTGGTTTACTCCAGTGGTGGATTCATGCTGTCACACCAGGAATAACTGGAGCCTTGTGCTGTCCTGACAGGACTCCAGGCAGAGTGAGAACAAACTCCCTCCGAGACTGGAAGGAGATGAAAAGCAGCAGACAGATGAGGCGGCCGTGCCTGCAGAGGGAGAAGAGAGACGTGAACAAAACCCACCCAAGCACCAGGCAGCCGGAGGTTTGCACCGCGTCGCGGCCGTCGCGGCCGGGTCTGCGCCTGACACGGACGGCGCGGGAAATGTCCGCTCATTAGTCCAGTGTGAGCGCGTCGACGGCAGGGAGCAGCGCGGGACAGCCGAGCCGCGTGAGCCGGGGAGCAAGCCGCGCGGAGGCAGGCGAAACGGTCACCGTGTGACATTCACAACTGTGCATCTGTTACCGAGGTCAGGGTGGGAGCAGGGCAGCCCCTCAGCCGGCACCTTCCCTCAGCTCGTGACAGCACAGCAGGCTCAGAGCAGGATGTCAACCGAGGCTCAAAAGGTAAAAGGTCAGGTGGTCGTCACTCCATTGGCCGTTTTTTTGTTTTGTTCCACAGAGCTGTAGAAATACAGGCTGTACTGAATCACAATGCTTGACGTGAATGGAACCTTCATGCAGCTATTCACAAACTTGAGAAGCAAAAATGATCAAAAGCTGTGTCTTTCTTTCTGAAGCTCTTATTCTACACTGTTACTTTTTATTCCCTCATTTTCTCCAGGCTAGAAATGCTCGTCTGACCGATGTGCTCCACCAGTCTGCGAGTGAGAGCAGCCCTGTACACAGCCGTGGGCTCGGACCCAAACCCAGACCTCCCGGGAGATGCGGGAGCCCCCGGGGTCAGGGGCCAGCCTCCTGCCACCTCTCCAGAGTGAGACTCCGCAGCGGCCCGGGCTCTCCCAATGACAGCTCTTTTCCCAAGCTGACTCCTGGACATCAAGTTAAACCGTCTTCCTCGTCCTCCCCCCGGGGACCCACAGTTGGACCCTCGCTCTCTCTGCAGCTCCCTCCCTCCTCTGGGTCATCCAAATACTGACACAGAGGAGTGTGGTCTTCCTTGGAAATAATAAAAAAAACGCCGCAGAGCCACAAATCTACCAGAATCTCTTGATGTTAATTTTTTTTCTTCTTTTTTTGCACATTTGATCCAGGATGCAAACGTGATTTATATTTTCGACTCGTTTTCTTTGCGACTTCTCAGTGGAGTGTTTGTGGTTCCAAGGTGACTGGCGAGCAGCCCCCCCCCCATCACTGCGCTCGTTTGAACTCCGGCTCAGCCTAAACAGCCTCCACTTTGCCTCACACTGAGTTTTTGGCAAACGTGTTGCTTTCTGCGAACCATCTCAGCCGACGACGCTCGTGAACCTTGGCCTCCTCCGAAGGAATCAGACTCCGGTCTCGCAGTCAAAGCTGCGTGTCGGAGTTGCCGAGTCCTTGAATCAGCACGTTTGAACAGAACTTGAGGTTTGATTTTTTTTCTCTCTCTCTCTCTCTCTCTCTCTTCTTCCTTCTTCCAACCTCATCCCTCTATATCCAGTTTAATACTTGCAGTATGTTGTTTATTAAAGACATAACGCCCTCTCACATCTTGGCCTCTTGTACGACATTTCACGGTCGAGCATTTCCATGGCGGCCCGTCTCGGCGCTGTGAGTCACATGTGCGCGCTACCACGGCTCTTTCAAAACGTGAGGAAATTGATTTGTTGCAGAGATAATACTGTATGATGAGGTTTTCTCCAAGTAAATAGGATCATTACAGGAAACAGGGCTTCCTTTGAGCCTGCGTCGCCCCGTGCCTCTGCTGTTTTGATTTTCCTATTTCTTGGAGTGGTTCTTCATTAGCCCTGCGCTGGATGCAGCCTGGGTCTCTGCCACAATGGAGATCGCTACCACATGGTTCTCCCGCTTGTCGGGGTTTTATTACAAAGGAGTCTTATGACGCTTCTTTCATCATTAGCAGTGTCAGATTCGACACATTATTCAAAATCTAATCAAATAGGAGTGCAATTATTTCTTAATATTCCTCCATTGCGCAGCACAGACCCAAGTGAGTCTTCAAAAAATCACCAGAAGACGTTTTTATACAGACAAGCTTTCAATTAACGTCCTGTTTTATGTTGTTTATGTTGGTCGTACACGTGACGCTTGTCTTTGGGCTTATTGTGAATGGTGCAACCTCAACTTCAGTATGTGACTGTCCTTTAATCCTTTAAACTGTGCGACATAAAGGAACTTCTTTACTTCCAGGCTGTCTTTACCTAGTTTATAACACCACTCTCAATGTGGTGTGAACTTGCCTCATGCATGTTGTTGCTTCAGACACCCTACCACTAACCACCGCCGCCCCCACGCCCCCCGACGACCACCCCCTCTCCCTCAGTTGTCGCTGTTTCATTTGGACTGAAAGCATACAGTACGGACCACAAATTGCGGCTACATTTACCCTGCTAATGTTATTTTGTGAACCTCTGCACAGTTATTTAAAGGCGTATTGAATCTCAGCTCCAGGAGTCAGGCGGGTAAAACAATAAAAGTGCTTTTGAATTGAGTTTTAAATTTGTTTTAGCGAGTTACAAACTCAACACCGACTCCACGCAGGCAGGCGGCCCTGATGGCATCAAGACATCCACCTACATCCCTCTTACGCTCCCCATGGTTTGTTTTGGTGTGAGTAATTGTTGGTTGTGTGTATCACGTCTTTGCCCTGCGAGACTCCTGCCAATCGATTCAAGGTGAGACCTGTCGATTAAACACCCTGAGCCGTGCTCTCTACCTAACCCCGGGGCGATTCAATCCCACCCCTCGCACACACACAGAAACACATACTTGTACACGCGTGCGCACACACGCACACACACACACACACACACACACACACACACACACACACTTCACCTGTCATCCATCAATACCTCCATCAGGGCCT
>JAUESF010000012.1:7362340-7372480 GCA_032274765.1 Malacoctenus tetranemus | reverse complement strand
CACACACACACACACACACACACACACACACACACACACACACACACACACACACACACACACACACACAAATACATTTAATGCTTGCAAGTGTCAACTCATGAATGAAACACACTCACACATATATTCACATTTACTCTCTGCACACACACACACGGGATTTTTGGACTTATGGGGACGCCACAGTGACTTCCATTCACTTCCTGCAGCCTTACTCTGAATTCAGCAGTGACTGCCACTTCACTTAATGTGATTCTAATGGGTGTGAAAGACTCGGCAAGAACACAGAAATGTACTCGTGGTCTCCGGGATGCAAGGACAAGGAGTGAGCTTTGGTCAGGACGTTTAATACCTTATCAGGAACTCAGGTGCAGCAGCCGCTCCTCTGGATGACCCCAGGAGAGCCACGCTGACCACGTCTACTTCAAATTTCTGACCAATCACACAACTGCAAAAAGACACTAAACAAAAGAAAAGGTTCTGCACAGATTATGTGTCGATTTCGCGCTGCGAGAACTCCCAGACTCCAGCTGCAAGAATGAAATGATGTCATTTTCTCTTGCAGCTTCCAGAGAAACACACTTTCTCTTTTCTTGCAGAATATATATAAATATATAAAGTCCTTAACCCTAAACCACAAAAGACACTACAAAGCTAACAACCAGGACTTACTGCAGCTCCATGGATTACGTGGGGATAAGGAAATACAAACTTGCACCTCGACACTTGTGGAAAATCTGAGTCAACTAAAAAAAAACCCCCCAAAAAAGCCCAACATATAACCGAGGATATGAATGACAAAAACAGAGCGTAGGAGACTAACTTAGGATCAGAGGGTTGCAGATAGTGTGTGTTGGCGCCTGCGTTGCCTTTATCCTCCTTCCAACTACTCAGTCACAAGACGAGGCAGAGGGAGTTACTGAGATAGTTTCAATCACTGAAGATAGGCCGACTGTCCATTTTCATCCCCACAGTGACCTGGAGCCACGGAGTGGAACTCGGTTCGAGTCCCCGGCAGCATAGAAAAACAAGAAACACACGCTCACACCGTTGTTATCGTTGGCGTGCAGTGAGGTAAGGGAACAGAGGCGGAGAGTTGGAAACAAGGAAACTCCTTCATAGCTATGGGCCATGCTTTCTTCCCCCCCACCCCCACCCCCCCACACCAAACGCTGCATGCTGTTACAAATGGTAATCGGCTCTGATTGTCACAAATTTCAAAACAAACGCTAGGTGACTGAAAAGCCAAAGTGACGCCCCGAGTGATACTCCGACAGGAAGCGCGAATCAAAGCATGCCGACTATAATTAGGTTCCATCTGGGCTACATTATTTAAAGCCGCAGCAGTTAATTGCTTGTGTACAAATGGCCTATTTTATTTGAATCAAACTCTTTTTTTGTGATTCGTAATTACATTGATGTGAAGGGGGGCCATATCTCTTTACTTCATTTATAATATAAATACATATTCGAATTATTAAGAGCACTTTTAGGCAAGGGCAACGTAAAGTGATGATACTTTTTTGTGAGCGAATTGAATTTTCTTTAAACAATTATGAGTGCTTAATCAAATGTACTGACATTTGGGTTAAACATTTAATGAGCTTCAATTAAAAAAAAGGAGATGAACATTGATAAAAATCATGGAGCAAAAATTACAAAAACAGAGCCGCTAACAGGACTAATATACATGATATTATTGGACACAGAAGCAAACATTTTCTCATTTCCTCTTGTCAGGAGTTTTCATCAGAAAAAAAAACACACACACACACAAACAGTGCATCATCTTATCAGTTTCCTATCGTCGGTAACCTAAGCTTTTGTTTTATCTGGCTGTGAGGCGGCCCCGTGCGTGGCGGCGCGGGCCGCGGCTGCTCGTAACCTTAGCCGCGCCGCTGTTTGTGGAAACTATCTGTTGCATGGATCAGCGGCGGAGAATCGCTATCTGTATCCTGGTTGTCAGACGATCGGATTTCCGCCCCTGACGCTCCTTGATATTAGATGATCTTCCGTGGCGTGTGTGAGAGTATGTGCACGGTCGTGCACATGCACCACCGTGTGTCATTTCAAATGTGTCTGATTGTCCATATGCAACACACAGACACACACACACAGACACGCGCACACGCGCACGCACAGTCAGCTATGTGTCTTGTCAACGTGCTTGCCGACACGCGTAAAGGTCAAGAATGTCATTTTGTCCCACATGGCGGTCTGTCGAAAGGGGGGCGCGACATGTTGCCACTGGAGACGAGGTCAAACAGAGCCCAGGCAGGTGACAGGTGGTCGGCCGCGCTGCCAAAGCAACTCCGTCCCACGGCAACAAAACATGGAGATCTTTGTCTTCAGTCAAAAATTTAATTAAATTAGAATTGGCCCTCCCCGCCTCTCTTCCCACACGCCACTCCTCAATTTCCACTCGGGGGGTGACGAGATCCACATCAAACTCGTGGCGCGGCGCAGGTATAATCAGCCTGTGATGAGCGTCTTCATTTTAAATATCGTCAACATGGCACAAAGCCTTCGCAGGTTTGTTTCGGCGCAGAAGAGACACGCATACGCCACGCAGGACAAAGAAAAAAAAAATAAGACAGAGAGATTAGTCAAAACAGAGCTCATTCCATCAAACCAGCAACACCACTGTTGCTTCTTGAATGAAATTCATTTTTAACGCTTATTGGTAAGTGGGCTCTGCCATCCCCCCCCCCCTCATCTCCCTCATACTGCTTTTAATTACTTTGCTTATTATTGTGTGTTGTTGTTAGACAAAAACAAGCCAGAACTCATTACACATCCGGAGACGAGGAACCTGAATCACTAGCTACAGGGGCCGCTGAGGGGACTCTGTATTTACTGGGAAAAAAACACAAATAGAAAAGAGACATAGAGAGACAAAATAAAGTGAGAGCCTGGAGAGGGAAGCATATCACATTAACCGGTTGGAATCGTCAGCCAACGCGGGCTACTTTACATTCCATACAATAGTTTGATGGGGAGAGAAACTTGTGGCAACAAGGACCACGCACAAAAGACAGCGCGGCACGGCGTCGTCGTCTTCCTCCTATGTCTTTCTCCTTCAGTTAAATAAATCCCTCCTTCCTTCCCTCCCCTGCTGCCTCTCCACCCAGACACCCAGAATGCAGTGAGTGCTTTTCTTTTTCTTCTTCATTTTTTTTTTAACCCCCCCCAATGTGAATGAGTGGCCTTGGCCGTCATAAAGGACCCTCGCTTTTATGGACTTGGAGCCGAGTATTTACAAGATAACCCTGGTCCAAGGACTGCGCAGGCTATTTGATACCAGTGTCACACTCTCCCCTCTCCTCTTCAGTGAAAAAAATCGAAAGCCGAAACATGGCCCTCGTCTGCACGACACCTCTCAATGTCAGTTGTTTTACTCGGGGAAGAGATTGGAGACACTTCAAAATGGGAGATGAGGCATTAAACAAAGACTCACACGGTTGTGATGAACTAAGTTTGTTACGAATGAATACAGGTATGGAATGCTGTTAAAAGGCCAATAAAAACTGGGGCTGAAATCAACCAGGCTGTGACAGAATATTTAAGGAGGAGTCACTTGAAATCTGTCTGAAACGTGCGGGAATAAACACAACAACAGCAATCTGTGTGGGCAACGAAACCACCAGTGATCACAATAAACTAAATTAAAAAGAAAAGAAGAATATTGTAATAATGGAAAACAGAAGGAGTATAAAACAACTTTAACCAAACAAAGTGTCCTCTCAGAGTCATCCATCACAGTACTGTCAATAAACTATCAGGCTTCCTGTTTCAAACACAACTATAAAGAAAGAGAGAGAGCAAAGAAACGGTTTTATCAAATTAGTTTTGAAAGTACAAAACTGACAACTTGCGTATGTTTCAATGAGATCAGCCAAGACTGTCTATCTTTAGCATGACCAACATTGTCCTTCCCATTATCAGATGCACACATGACAAAATTGTGCTTTTCCTCTGCTCATAAATCATCCTGTTTGTGGCTTCCAATGACAGACTGATGCTCGGCGTTATGAAGAACAAATGTTCCCTCGTTGCATGTCCAAGATTATCTGCCAGTTCCCTTTTAAAGACGCCACGAGGTCTGCACATGTACCTGTTGACGAAGAGCGTGTATGCGACCAGCAGGAGCGTGCACACACATGTATGTGTACGGAAGGGCCTTGTTGGGAGTGCCACCCGGACATTAACACTGTAAACAGTGCAGGCCTCCTTCCCTGTCCAGGGCTTTTGTTCCAGCTGCGCCACCATTGGTTGGGACTTAAATGGCAAACACTCGGGGGCTGCTAGCTCGCCTGACACGGTTTTGTTTTTGGCCTATTGAGGGGCAATGGAGAGCTTTTGTTTCTGTGCCCGGGCACAATGTGTCTCAAAAGCAGCATGGCTGAAAAGAGAGGGCCCCACAAAGACTGTGCATTAGTGGAGGCACTACACTCATGCACATACGTGCACTCACATCAACACACACGCACACGCACACACACACACACACACACACACACACACTGAGGCTTGGGCAAGGGTCGGGTCAGACAACCTTTCAGAAGACAAGACGGCCAAGATGAAGTGGTGGCGGAGCATGCGCAGAAGTGACACACACGCACGCACGCATGCACTCCAAATATTTAAATCTGACCCAACTCGCACGCTACACTACACCACAGTCACTCACGGCTCACATAAAAACACACGTGTTGTCTACACCACTTCAACACAATGAGGTCTGGCACACACACACGCACGCACGCATGAGCACGAGCACGAGCACGAGCACGAGCACGAGCACGAGTACGCACGCAAGCACGCACGCACACACACCTCCGGGACAATAGCGGGCATAGAAAAACACACACTCGCACACCCACACTTCTACAATATCAGACGTACACACACCACAAAAGAGCTGGAGGAGGAGGAGAAGGGCAAGAGAGGCCCCCTTGCACCTGTAAGAAAGACGGACCGCATTCAGAATCAATGGTCAAATAATAGACAGCCTTGAGTGTGAGGACCCCCCCCCCCACGCCGACCCCCCACCCCACCCCATCCCATCCACACAAGGCTCTGGTGATCGCACACACCTTGCATGCAACCTCCTTCACTAATCATGTTCTCGAGGCTCCACTGAAGAATTAGCCATTAACACGGCTGGCACATGCAATGCAAGGTACAAAAGCAAACTATTTGAAGGTATTGCACATTGGCACCGTGTTGATGGAATGTGAAAGACATGGTAACGCTTTGAAAGGATTCACTCTTTCTCTATACATTCTCTTAACACACGAATCCACACCCTCGTTGATTCATATCAAACAACATGAAAGCCTTTCAATCAGAAAAAAAAAATACGCGGCTTCTTTACAATGCGATGGCCGAAGTTTGGTGGCAGAAACCTTGAAGTGAACAGACAGTATAGTGGTGACAACTTCCCATTACCAGCACTTCACCTGAGGATGCCTTGAGCACTGGAGGCAAGAACACACCTTTCATCTATGCACGTAAAATTAGATATTAAAAGACGTGCTAACCTCTGGTGCAGCTGAGGAAATGTATCCATATGAACTCAAAGCAGAAGACTTCAGTGGCACGAGGCACAAAAAAAGGATAGGCTCAAACTGGGAGACAAGCACGACTTTTATATTTGTCCTCAGACCGCGCTGTAATTGAAGTTTCAAACAGAAGTAAATGCACGTACACGTGAAGGTTTTTCAGGCTCAGATTATGCAAAAAAACAAACAAAAAAAAACTGATTTCCACTGGGAGCCGGGTAGCGACAATTTAATCACTTTTCACTGTGCATCTCCGAAACTCTGCAAACACTTTTATGTCAAAAAACTGACAGCATAAATATACACTTCTAACAAAAAAAACCCCAGACATACAGGAGTCTGCAGACAAGTGTCGAGATTTGTGTGAACTCTGCTGCTACTCACATTTACATCGAAAACTCAGAGAGAGCTCAGACAAGGTGACCAGTGCACTGATCAAAAAACGTGGATTCTCGAGAACAATTTTTGTAGGAAACGTGTGCACTGGACAGAGTGACAGAGTTTTAACAACGCCAACAGATTTCAGACTACAGGAAGAATTCAATGACTCATCCTTCAACTGACATGTTGCCGTATTCGTCACTTGCTGTCAAACAAACACACATACCTACACAATGAAGTACAGAGCTACTTGTCACATGTGACGCCACATGCAGACAAGAGGGGACAGCGTGTGTGTGTGTGTGTGTGTGTGTGTGTGTGTGTGTGTGTGTGTATGTGTGTGTGTGTGCGTGCGTGTGTGTGCGTGTGTGCATGCGCGTGTTGGGTGAGATGAAAAGAATAGACCTGAGGAGGAGAGAGGAGAGAGTTCAGGTGGGGGAGGAGAAGGCCAAAGGTGGAGATAGCAGAGAGTGGGTGTTGAGGGTGGGGCAGGTCTGAAATAGATCACTTAATGGAACAAAGTGTAATTAATGGGTCACCACAGATAACAGGGCTCTGGCCCTATCTGGGAATGTGCTAATAGAGCTGACACACACTCAACAAGATCAGTGGACAGCCCCTCTTTGTATGTGTGTGTGATGTTTGAGCGTGTATGTGTGTGTGTGTGTGTGTGTGTGTGTGTGTGTGTGTGTGTGTGTGTGTGTGTGTGTGTGTGTCGATGTAACACACTGAGGATAAATAGTGGGTGGGGAAGGCTGCAAAGGTGACAGGTTAACATGGTTTCCTCCATGACAAAGATCTGTCATCCCTGCAATCAGAGAAAAAAAACCCAGAAGGAAACACACACACACACACGCACACGCACTCAGAATGTTCCTCTGGCCGCACAGGCTCCCCAGTCAGCCGCCCTTACTCACGTAGACGTCCCGCCTCACATCAAAACATGACTGATGTTATTACACTTGGCGAGCCGGCACGCCTTCAGTCGCAGGGATGTGGTTGTTTATGGAGAGATGGAGGAGAAGGAAGCCGCCTGGTCAAGAGAGGGTCAGACCTGAGGTGTACTAAGAGAAGTAAACTGACACAAACCTCTCCTCAAACTTCCTGTCTGTGTGCGTGCCTGCGTCAGGGGAACCCGACTGGAGCCAAGGGGCCTGTGTGTACGCTTGTGTGTGTGTGTGTGTGTGTGCATGTGTGTGTGTAAAATCTCTTGGTTTTGGAGCCTGGCCGGGGAGAGCCCGGGGGAGGGTTTGCAGACAGCCACATACGCCGGGATAGCGAGACGGCCAGTGATGGACAAGGCAAGACAAGGAGGATTTCCCCTGTTTGTCTGAGCGGGCGAAGCTGCCGCGTCACACACACGCAGAGGGAGAAGTCTGTCTCCGGGATGGATTTCGTGTGTGTGTGTGTGTGGGGGGGCGCGAGGCGAGTGGGTCATGCAGCCGCTTGGTTTTGTGTGTGGATGTGTGTGTGTGTGTGCCTCTCCCAGGGTCACAGACCCAGGGGCCATCTACTTCAAACTAGTTTAGTCAGACAAGCCAAGGCCACATTAACACACTGCATGACTTGGTGGTAATGAGACTCCTGGCTTGGCGGTGCTCAGACGAAATTAAAATCAAAACGCCTCAACACATATCTTACATATCTTTATGGAAATCAACTATTTCGTGCCATTACAGTCACCTTGACAAGTCAATAAATATGAAATAAAGTCAGTGTAACAGTCCTTAAACACAAGGGCATAACCTCGACAATATCAAGCTGTGCAGGGAGCTCTAGGTGAATCCTAAATTGCGCCGCGTGTTGTTTTGTGCGACCACCGCAGACTGATAAGGGTGCTGTTTGTGTGCGAGTGTGTGATGTAGCATCAGGGGGTTAAATGAAGAGGGACGAGACTCCAATCTGTTAGGACAAGGGGAGAACAGCTTCAAAGACTCAACATCAACCTCACTTTCTCTCTCTCTCTCTCTCTCTCTCACACACACACACACACGCGCGCGCACATGCACACACACACACAAACACAAACTGACGGACAGTCCATTGCTCCCAGCATATCTCTACTTTGTCCTTGGACTGTCTGAATACCACTGGAGGCGAGCATGATTTGAGAGAGCAAGTGGGAACAAGAGAGAGGGACGCAGAGAGAGGAGAAGAAACAGGGAAATGATAGAGGGAAGGAGAGGGAGAGAAAAGAGGCGCCCCTCAATGACATCTAACGAGATAACTTACTCTCCAGAGCTTCTTTTCTCTTGCTATCACTTTCCCAGGCAGCACTCATTCCACATAAGGCCAGGAGTGTGTGTGTGTGTGTGTGTGTGTGTGTGTGTGTGTGTGTGTGTTAACTTGTCTGTCTGTATGTGCGAATGAAAGAGTGATAGTATTGAACGTGGGAATGCAGAATGTATAAAGTAAGTGAAGGTAAAAAAGTGAGCAGATATTTGATTGTCAACGATCCATCGTACTCACAAACACGATGACAAACACGACACAAAAATGTTGAATGCGCTTGTAAAAACCTGTTCCAAAGACGACAGCAGGTTAGATATTATTGATAAAACTTATTACCGAAACATGAATACAGATTTGTATGCCTGTTGATATCAGTGCCTAATGAGATAAGGCTTCAATGAGCTGGATGTGTTTATTCATGTCGGAGTCATTTTTGCAGTGTCTCTGCACTCAGATGGCTTGCTTAAGAGATGATGTACAGAATGCAACACAAACAACAGCTGGCTCGTCTCTTGATTGAAAGTTAACTTTGGGAAAACAAAGCGCCGGGCCACTGGCGGGTCACCGCGATGTTGAAAACACCCAAACAAAACAGCAGGAAAACACAAAGTGGTCTGACGCTGCCACTGTTGTCGGAAATGCTCCCCTTTTGCAGACGCAGACAACTGTGGGGAAGAGTTAACCTTTTGATAAGCTGCTTCCAGTCCCAGCTGTATGCATTTTTCATCGAAATGTGTGAGTCAGAAAGAGAATAATTATCTCCTCCCGCTCCGCGGAGAGGCGAGGGGTTGCAGCCCCAGTCTGGTCTTCATAAATCAACTAAGTCCTGAAACGAAGCCATGCTGATGAGCACAGGGAGGAAGTGAACTATGCTAATTCATAACTCAAAAATAAAGACAATGTAAACACAAAAACTTTACAGGTTAAGCATGTTGGAAGCTCACCCAGGCGTTGACACTTCAAGATGTTGCCTCCATGAAATTACCATCAACACATCGGGGATAGGAAACTTATTCCTGAGGCTTTAAAATGACTGTTAAACAAGATGAAACAACCAATTCCATCCATTCATCTGTTACTGGACAAAAGGCAGGACACCTTGGACAGTCCACGAGGTAATGGGACACCAGAGAACCCATGCATACATGGGGGGAACATGCAAACTACATGCACCCAGGACACTGAAGCCTGTAACTGAACCAGGGTTTTTTTTCTCACTGAAGTCATGTGGGTTTCGGCTGAGTTACCAAGCAAAAAACCATTGCAGCAGAGACGGCACTGTGCTTGTCAGGCATCTCAATAATGTGTCGAGTTAAAAAGTTAGTCCAGCAAAACCCTGAACAACAGTTGTATTGAGTCTAAAAAATGTGTAATTAAAGCGTGTGATAGGTCCCTCTGGTTCCAATCTGATCTCTGGAACAGCACTTTCAGCAGTTGCCAGATGACCCGATGTTTGATACAGTGAAAACGCTGCTCCGGAATAGCTTCGCCAAGGCCGCTCTGGATGACTTTCCTAATCAGTACGAGAACCATTATGTAGTCACATACACAAACAGGGACACAAAAGTTCAGCGTCTGCCACACGGGGTGAGGTCACTGATCCCTGTGTCAGGAAGGCCACGATCTCCTCTCAAGGAGACTACCTACAACCATGCTGGCACAGCCACACGTGTACACAGACGGAGAGAAAAAAAACAAACCAAAACAAAAAAACAAAACAAAGCAGAGCAGAGCGGCCGCCCCAACTGAGCTTAAGACCTTTATCTGACAGCATCAGCCAACACCAGATACTCACACAGGCCTGCCCTGACCTTGCAGCACTTCAGGATTAATCAAAATTGTAGCTGGGGATCAGAGGTGTGGGTACAATGGGCAGAGAGAGTCATTCATTTTGTGTGTGTGTGTGTGTGTGTGTGTGTGTGTGTGTGTGTGTGTGTGTGTGTGTGTGTGTGTGTGTGTGTGT
>JAUESF010000012.1:7345956-7362240 GCA_032274765.1 Malacoctenus tetranemus | reverse complement strand
TGTGTGTGTGTGTGTGTGTGTGTGTGTGTGTGTGTGTGTGTGTGTGTGTGTGTGTGTGTGTGGGTGTGTGTGTGTGTCACGGACGAGACTGAGTCAGAGATTGAGGGAGGGCAGGTCAGGGGAGGCACTCGCCCTCTCAATCCCCCACTATTGACTCGGGAGCAGCGAGACGGTGGCGAGCAGTCAATGACAAATAGAATAAACTAATCAATAATCTTGCACTTGTCGCCGGGGACGGAGGCACCTTTAGAAAAAAAACCACACACACACTCACACCCAACACATCAGGCCAAGTTGAACTATGCACGAGGAGAACATTGATCAAATCACACAGACCTCTGCCAGCATGCCGACCACCTCCACACACGACGTGTGGTAAGTAACTTCTCAATAACACTGAAGAAGAGACCTGGGAGGAATTGAAGGACTGTGGACCACAGGCCATAATCAAACTATCACCAACTGTAGAAGAAATCAGTAAAAATGGTTTTATCTGCATTGTGTGAAAAAGGAAGTGGAAATGACTGTGTAGTGTGTCTGTGTTTAGAAAATGTATCATCAAATACTGTGGTACTCAACTGCTATATCATTATTACCGCCGACAAAGAAAAGTCAAAGGGCCCTCTACAGATTCAGATAGATCTGCAGGATGGGTGAGGTTTGATATAAGGAACAGATAATTGAATTTGAGTGGTGATCTGGTGATCCCAAATTATGAGAAAACTGCCTGATCTGTCAGCAGTCAGGCAGCCGCAGCAGAAAGGTGAGGAGAGGTAAGAAAGTTAGTGGGATGGGAGCGATGATAATAAAGCAGAGGGGGGAAACTGTGAGTGAGAGCAGCAGAAGGAGGAGAGGAGAGGAGAGGAGAAAAACTACCCTCTGTCATAATTTAAACGAGCCGTGGTCTCCCAACGCTGTGTTTACAATGTATAATTTATGCCTCCCAGTTCAAACACAGCTTTATCCGCACTCAGCTGCTAAGTGATATGATTTCACTTTTTATAGCGGCCCCCCCACATACCCAATCCACCGCCACCCCCAGTCCCTCTGTAATGCTGGCTGGTGTGATTCTGCACGCCTCATGCATTGACTTTCAACTGTACAGCCCCCCAAGGGCCAAAGTAGCATATTAAATCCCTCCCTAACCCCGTCCTCTTCCCTCCCTTAAAAAAAGCCCACAACAAACCTGCCGCCTCCGACAGACTCTTAAAGCACATGCGTTCCTGCACGCATTGGCCACCGACGCACGCCCAGTACGCTGCGGAGGAAGACGGCCGGCCCATATTTTACAGCAGTTAAAGTTTCTTTCTGTATTTATTGCTCTGTTGGTGAGAGGTAATGTCCCATTTCACAGCAGCCCACCCTGACCTCTGATCAGAGACTCTCCGATGACCCCGTGGGTCTGACTGGGTTACGTGGTGATGCATGGCCACTTACGTTACCTCGGTTTAATGACTCCTCCTTGTCCCCTCCACTCAGATCCATCAAGCACGCACGCACGCACGCACGCACGCGCGCACGCGCGTGGAGTGCTCTGGCGTCAGTTCATAACTTGCGATGTTTTTGGTCCAGTTTCACCAGTAATATACTCGTTGCTGTAAATGCATTGAAACGTGTTGTAGAAAAGGACCAAGTGTAAGTGCCAAAATCTGACAGAGTATCACAGCACTTTACTGTCCGAGTGATAAAAAAAATCATTGTACGCTTGTGGTTGTACGATAATGACACTGTTACACTTTCAAACTGAAGCTTTTCTCGTCCCATAAGGGGATTTTATGCTTCATTTATAACAGTTAAAATTAAACATTTTTACTGAATCACATGAGCTCCACTTTGATCCCATTGTTAAAACAAGGACTAATTTAGGTGACTTCTGAAAAGTATTCCCTTTTTTCCTGCTTCACACCTCTCCTTTCACGGCAGTACATCTATCATGTGGCTTCCTCCAGCATCCCTCTTTTCTTTCTTATTCTCTGCCATCTCCTCCCCTCTTCTTCCTCAGCGATCTGCCTACGAACTGTTTGCGCTAGCAGAAATTTCCCACTTCATCTCTGGGGACAAATGCATTTTTCTCTGCTCCACTCATCTCTTGTATGTTTTCCATGCTGGCAAAGCCTGCTCCTCCTGCATGCAGCAGGGAGTGTGCTCCGTCTGTGGCTGTCCCATAAGGGACTCCACAGTGTGATGTTACAATCTCCCATCCAGAGGGATCCTCTCTCTATCGTCCTCTCTCTCCGGCTGCTCTTTTCTCTCTTTCTGCATAACACGCTTGTGGCCTGTTTTTTTTTTCTCCTCCTTCTTTTTGTCTCTGACTACTTCATCTCTTTCTCCATCACTTACTCTCTTAATGTGTTCCTCTGACTCTTACTACTGTGACACTTTGCAGCCCACAAGTGCTCTCCCTCCCTCTGACAGAGACATTCCTCAAAAGGTTGCCTTCTTCCTGTTTACTTTTCTGGTTTCCTCTATTCTTTTCCAGAACAACACTTTTTTTTTTTTTACTCTGTCAAAATTCCTCAAAAATATAAAAAAAAAAGAAACTGGTCAGAACTGAAATCTTTTTATCTTTTCTTCTTATATGATTCATTGTACAACTGCATCAGCACTTCTCCAGTCGTATCTTTAAAAATGACACTGTACGGTCGCAGGGAGCCACATACAGACAAGCTCTAATTCAAGTGGGCGCTGCCTACAATATTAGAGCAAAGCAAACTTCAACGAATAATCCCTTCACATTGCCTCTTAGTTTAGAGCTGAACAACTTGTCACTTTTGAAAACTTTATACTTCTTCTCTGGCAATAACATAGCTAGTTTTCACTGATCTCTTGTCTGTCGGTATTGCTGCAACCTGCTGTTCAGTGTTGGATCTTGCAACTGAATATTGCACTCGAACCTGACTCAAACGCTCTAATTCAAAAGTAATAACAGAAGGTAATTATATTAAAAATGTCAGATTGTCTTTTTCACTGTCACTTCGAAGGTTCACGTCGGGTCCTCAGGAGGCCCAGTTCTGGCCCGTGGGCCGCGTGTTTGAGACCCCTGCTCTATGGGGTTCCTTTGCTTCTAGTACAACAGCCTGTGAAGCCTGAAGCTTCAAGACTGCAAACCCCAGCTGTTAGCACACAACCCAAAGCATCACGCTTGTGTCTCCGGGGAGGTGGGTGTTTTTGTGTGTGGCACAGTCCAAGAGCGACTGGCCAGCCAACAGACCAGGGACCTCCACCATATGGCTCGGGGCTGTCCTCCTCAAGAGTCCCTGAAGGCACACACTATGATGGGCCACCCCACAGACCCTCGATTGGGCACCGTGCCCTGTGCTACATAAGGATAACAGAAATGCACACTCAGGCTACCAGAGACCGGCTGCAGATGTGAATCTATGAAGAGAAAATCTGAGGTTGCTCATTTACAAAAAATGCTTCTGATAAGCTTGAGATCTCTTTGTTTCCATAGACTTCATACATATGACTCCAACTGGTTTAAAACAGATCATAAAGGAGCTAAATTGTCACACTGCTAAACAGCTGAATCAGTGATATGTGTGGTGTTTGTTCAGTGATTTAGACTTTCAGCCTCCTCACTGCAAAATGAAAGAACATGTCCATTCGTCAGTGTAGTGTTTCAGATTGGCTTTTTTATTATCAAACAGTGGACATAGTTATTTATTTTTGGACATCTTTCATTTTTTATAACTTTTTTTCTTGTAT
Source organism: Malacoctenus tetranemus (assembly GCA_032274765.1). Lineage (NCBI taxonomy): Eukaryota > Metazoa > Chordata > Actinopteri > Blenniiformes > Labrisomidae > Malacoctenus > Malacoctenus tetranemus. The sequence continues at coordinate 7,358,532 of JAUESF010000012.1, read as the reverse complement.
TTTTTAGAGAACTAATCAATTCATTTTATATTTGTATCTTCAATTTTGTTACATTTTTTCCTTTAAATAACAGCTTTAAATGGTATTGATAATCTTTGTTTATTAACATTGTTTTAAGCAACCTGAAAAGCAACACAATGCACAGTTAATACAAAACAAAACTACTGACCAAAGCTATCGTATATAAAAATCAGACAGGCAGCACGGCGTATCGAGCTCATTCCAAACCACATTTTTCTTGTCACCAAGCACAGCCTAACTCAGAAATTTGGAACTGGCCACTCGCAAGCAAAAGCTCCAGATGGGAAAACAGCAGTGATGACGCCTATAGATGTACAAGGAAATACCAGCGACTATATGGAGGAGGGGGAAAAAAAACAACAAAAGTTTGAAAGGTTGAGACAGATTTTCAGTTGGTAAAAAAAAAAAAAAAAAAAAAAAGCAGAGAAATATCTCAACGAGAAAAGATGAGGTGCCAAGTGGGTGAGACTCCCTTGACCTGCCATCTATGGACAAGGTCTCTGGTTAATTAAGTTTCTTGTACATCCAGCTGCATGGCCATTATGTTCACAGCTCTCGTTGGAAATTAAAACGGAGGCCTTTAATTCCACCGAACAATTTTCTTTTATTCCACTGAATTTCTTCCCTCTTTTTCTAAAGATTTGTGTCGGCCATGTGATATGGAGGCGTGAAGCAGCATGTGTGTTTGCGAGTACGTAAACGTGCGTGCGCGTGCATCCCTGTTCTTTACAGTGTGAATTCTGCAGGCGCGTCTGTGCAGCGGGCTCTCTTCAGCGAGCGTTTTTTGGCACGTCTGTATGAAAGACAGGGAGGTGTTAAACTGAAACGCAGGAAAAAATGCGAGTCAGGTTAAAGCTAATTCACCTCTGGTAATATTGCTCCCGGCTGAGTGTGACACGTTTGTCGGCGGCGCTCTCAGCTGGACGGAGACGAGCGGGGACGCCGGGAGATGTCAGAACCTGATGCCGGCGTGATCAAGAGCAATCGCAAGGTGAAGAGCCAGCCGACAGTCGGCACAAAGGCAGACTGACACGTCGAGGTAACACAATCCTTCAGTGTAAATGATGAGCACAGAGGGCATACAGTGTAAGTATGTTGGTGACTCACACTTCTGCCAGGCATATGCAGACGATCATACATCCGCGCACGCACGCGCACACACACACACACACACACACACACACACACACACACACACACACGAAACAAGTGATTGGTACTATAATGCTTGTTTGGGTGGAACTTGAACCTGTCTGAGCCTCAGGGCCACAGCAGGTGTTGCAGGCTGAGCGTGGGCACACACCTAGACAGTAAGAACACCTGGACACCTGGAATGGGCTGCAGAGCGCTGTCAAACTCACTCGAGCTGTCACACACTGCTGAATGAAAGTGACCCGAGAGCTGAGGGGGGCACACCTGTGCCACGGGAGGGCCCCTCTGTCTGTTAAGGACCCTCTCGTAAAAAACACTCACACCGACAAAGTTGTAGGCGTGTAATTGGCACTTAAACTCGCTCGCTGCTAATAAGGGTGCTAAAAACATCTCTCAGTCACCCAAACAGGATGAAGCAAAAGACTTGAGTTGCAAATGCACATGTTCGCGGAAGTCAGATAAATTAACTGGGTGTTTGGCGAACGAACACGTATCAGGTTGGTGGCAATGGCTTTGGTACCACGTAAGTCTGTGGGTCTTCACGGGGCGGCACAGTGAGCAGCTTTGCACTTTCCGCTGCAATGAGCAATCATCAAAGCCAATCACACATACACACGAGAGCCGAGGTTCATGAGTTCCCTGCTCAGTCGCCTTGCTCGGGGCAGACTGTGTGTGTGTGTGTGTGTGTGTGTGTGTGTGTGTGTGTGTGTGTGTGTGTGTGTGTGTGTGTGGGTGAGTTTCAAGGGATCAGGGCACTGTTTGATCATTGCCCAGCATTGTTCAGTCCAGCCATTAAAGGGCACTTTTACCTGTGAGCTAAAAGTTTGATGAGAGAGCGAAACGGACAAAGAACAGCAGATGCAGACGGACAGTTAAAAAAAAAAAAAGCAAGGCGCGGAGCCACAGTGCCGAAATAAATATGATGCAGAGCCGCGACGACTGAAAGAAACAACAATGCAACATCATAACAGCGAAGCAACAAACCCACGCTGCGCGGTTCAGATAAATGCGGGGAGGGGGTGGAAGAGAGGGGAGTGGGCTTGAGGGTCCTGTCCTGCCCTCGACCTGCAAATGCTGGCACACCCTGTCCTGCTGGTGGCTAAATAAAGAGCCCCAGGGTGGGCTGGGCAGGGCGGCAGGAGAAACAGACACAGAGTCGGCATTACCCAGCTAATCTCATTAGGGAGGCAGCCCTGCCAAGCTGCCAGGGGTCAGCCAGAGTGCCACGTCACTCATCGCACCTTTGGCAGTCCCCCTGACCCTCGAGCAGGTTTAGAGTCAGATGTATGGCCGGTCGGGGCGAGGGGCTACCGAGGATTGGGGTAGGTAGTTGAGGTGGAGGGCAGGTAGTGGAGGCGTCGAACCAGCTCAGCAGCTGAAATCCAGTTTAACTTAGAGAGTGGGAGTATTTAGCAGTATTTTCAGTGTGGGACGCCAAAATACATTGAAGTGAATAAAGGGCAAATGAGAAAGACATAAGGAGGTAGGGAGGAAGAGACAAACAGAGGAGATGCAAGAAAGGGAAACAGGGATGGAGAAGGAGGCAAAGAGGACGGATCAGCAGCAACCTCCTCTGCAGCTTGGTTTAATGTATTTACAGCGGATTGCATCAGGGTGCTGTAGTTAAAAGGGCTGCTGCCGTCCAACAGGGTCATCTCTGGTGTGATGCGCCTCTCATAACGGAGATGTGTGTCACTGAGATTACAGAGAGGCACACAATCACAAACAGACACAGGGCAGATAAATTCATACATCCACAGGAAACGCGCACAAACACACATGAGTGCGAGCGCGCATGCACGAGTGGTCAAATCAGAAAAAAAAAGAGCCGAGCCAACAGCGTCATAAACGGCCGCTCGTTCTATCCGACGGAGTGTTCGACTCCTCCCGCCTTCTTATCTCTCGTTCTCTCCCTCCCTCCCTCCCTCCCTCCTTCCTTCTGTGAGCGCAGTTGAGAGCTGATATGATGGAGCTTTTAGCACCAGCTCCCTGCGCCGGCCTGACATTCAGCAACACAGGCGATGCTAGAGGTTTAGCACCTCGGAGCACCGCCGGCCTGTCAGCACCTTGGTTACATGCTGCTTCCAGCTGATGCTACCTGTGAACTACCAGCACACTGTGGCCTTGAGCCACAGCCACCAGCCGTTCCCCAAAAATATCTCCATACAGGAGAACACATCAGCATCTGCCCTTGAAATGCAGTCCTGTTTTATAATGTTGGTCTCAAGACCTAAACTGATTTTTATCTAACAACAAACAAAAGAATTGGAAATTACAAAAAACATTTACAGATTGTATTTTAATCAACATCACTTTCCAAAACTGAACTCTATTTGCCACCTTCTTGCGCAGTGAAGTAAAATTCAAACTGAAAGACTCCTCCTTAATTTTGGACTTTTTGACTGGAACAAATCCATTTAACGTACTGAATATATCGACCCTCTTCCTGTATGTTTCCAGCATCATAAGAAAAATATGTTTTTGCTGTTTTTTTGCATGAGAAAATGAGATCAAAACACAACAATGGGACAAAAGCAGAGACTGGCTTAATCTTTTATTTCACACTGTACATGGAACGAGCCTTTATCCTGACCCATAAATGTCACTGCAGAATAAGCAGATTGGGGCTATGGAGGCGAGGACTGCATGACCAGTGGCACCACACTACTATGAACTGAGCCCAGTTGTTTAAAATACTAATCTCATTATTGTAACTCTCAATACTCTGGAAATACGGTGGCTGGGAGGGTGAGAGGAAGTGAAGGGCAAAAGCAGGGGTCTTGTTGGTTTGTGATGACTGAAGCAAAGGCTTAGGATGTGTTGGATTGGCCTCCATCATTAGCCTCAAACCGGTGCCAGTTTACATACTTAGTGTCCTTAGAAATGAAGTAAGAAAAGGACGCTCATCATCTTTCTACTGGGTGGGGACCGTTTTAGTGCTGTCTTAGTTTTGCGAAGCTCGTGACGGCTGGCTGGCGGTCGAGTGAGGTGACTGCTGCGGTTGTTTTACCAACAGCTTTATGACTCCAGGACTATAAACGACTGGCCGGCTGCCTGGCTGGGTGACTGGTTCCTGCACAGGTTTCTGTCCGGATCACAGCTGAGATTTTGTGTTATTGCTGAGCTCTACTCGACACCCTGAGTGTGTTTAGATGTGCCCTGTAAACTGTGCAGAAGACCATGTGCTGCGCACTGAGACCAGCGTCCAAAAGCCTCCTAAAATAGGCAGAGATGGAGTCTGGGTAAAGGGGGAGCCAGCTAACTGGAGAGGGAAGGGCGCTGAGAGAAAGGTTGAGAGTTCACAGCTGAGTTCAGGCGGGCCCTGCACTGCTTTGGGCCCCCGGCCAAGGCTGAGATTGGGATAAGCTCCTGATGGTTCCACTGTGAAATGGGATCAGAGGAGGGACAGAGGGAGGGATGGATGGTAGGATGGAGGGAGGGCTGGGTGGGTAAGTGGGCGTCCTGGAGGGAGGGTGGGGGTGGTGGGGGGTTGCTAACTGTATGAATAGGCCGGAGTTGGCGTTGAGATTTGAAATTGTTTAACAAGCTGGTTTTAGAATATGCAGCAGAGAGCAGAGCGGACTGAATCGCAGCTGTACGGGGAGGGTCCACGCTCCCAGGCACTGTGCCTCACTCTGCAGTGTACAGATTGTTCGAATTGTGTGATTTGATTAGCCTTCTAAAAAAAAAACAAAAAAAAAAAAACCTGACCTGCACCGGAACTAAATTATCTTTCAAGCATCAAAGTGGAAAATATAAATGAATCTCCTTGGACAAACCAGTTAATGGGACTCCTTCCTGTTGTATAATTGATTAAAGAATGGGGGGGGGCTGCTTTGTCACGTGGAGAACAGTTGGGTACTTGAGGTAAACACTGCAAGTAAAAGTTCAGATACAGTACACCAAAGTGCCTGAGGGCCTCTCAGGCAGGTGCCAGAGTTTCCAAACTAAAAGCTGATCAAGCTAACCTCATAGTTACCTCAGTATAAATGCTCCACAGTTGACTAAGAGTGGGAGTGCCCTTATCCTCTCAGCAGGGGAGTGAAAGAAGTAAAGGAAGTGAGAGAGAGGGGTGTGGAGATAAAAAAAAACGTCTTGAGGAAAGCAAAGCCCCCTGATTAATTTCGGAGGGGTGAACAGTACAGAGTTCGGCTTTGTGCCAGAGCACGAATCGCAATAGAAGTCTATGTACCACAATGGAAAATAGTAACATGAGACGGCTGCAGTAGCTAGAATGGCGACTGAGGTTATTTTAGCAACACAATTTCCACTTCTGAAATCATTTTTCCATCTTACAATCAACTAGAATTCAAAACAGGATTCTTCTTCCTTAAGAATCTTTATTTTTCTCGAATGTCCTGCTGATAATTACTGAATGTAAACCTGTAAATCAGAATTATAAACCCTGCATCCAACTCAGATGTATGTTATAGATATAATGTTATAAGATCTGCTATTTGGGTGATTTCTTTATGAGGGGATCATGTGCATGTGACAAGTGTGCACGAGACTTCTGTGCATGCTTCAAAGAATCTGTGCATGTCTACATTCTGGGAACTCATTACAGGAAAAATCAATGCATGACACTGGTTTATAGCGGACGGCTTTTCATCAGCCCAAGACCTCATTCCATCCTCTCTCATTTCTGCCACGGCACAGACACCAAATACACAAGCACAGACACAAACACACAAATCAATACACTCGGTGTAGACAGAAGGCACAATCATCCTTATGAGTATGATCAAACACAGCTGAAGATGTGTGAATGCTTTATTTGTATATGTCTGCGAGTGTGTTTGCACTACAGAGACACAGATAATATAAACAGCTGTGCATGTCCGTGAACTTGCACATGGCAGTGTGTGTGTTGGCTTGTCTGTAAGCATGTCTGTGTAATCATACATTTGTCTAAGCATGCATACGTATCTATTTTGTGCCTCTGCCATGCATCTTTGTGTGTGTGTGCACGCATGAGTGAGCATGTGTGTTTGCAGGTCTGATGAAGATATCAGTTAGCAGCAGCGGGACAGGATTGGAATGCTGAGGAGGAATAAAAGGGGGGGTGCTCAGCAAGCAGAAAAAAAGGATGCTGTCTGTCTGAAGTGCACACACCCATACTCACGCGAACCCTCCTCCCTCCGTCATGGCCTCTGCTCCTACTGTATGTGTGGCACGCAGCACACTTTAAAGCCAGAACTATGAGGCACAACACGGCTAGCCTGGGGAATTCTCTACCTCCACATCACTCTCTCTTCCTCCGCTCATCCCTTTCTGCCTCACCCCTTCACTCACTCGCACACACTCCCCACTACCTCTGACGCTACAGAAACCCTGAAAGAACTTTTGCTTGCACAACCTTCCCACAAAAGCAACCCCCCCTCCCCCACCTCGTACTCCCCCCTCCCCCCGCTCTCTTTCCGGCGAGCAGAAGCGAAGGCAAGCCTGTGCTCAAAAGTGATCAATTTTTAATTTCTCACCACTTTCTCAAGTTGTGTTAGAGAAAGATGTCAGCAAACAGGAGCCCTTGGGAGGCTGGAGAATGGAGGGAGAGGGGGGGTCATGGTAGATGAGGAAAGTGCAGGTGAGGAGACTGAAGAGGAGCAGACGAGGGAGAGAGGAGCAGAGCTGGTAAAAGAGCCTAATATTTGTGATGTGAACAGACAAGGTTTTTATTATAACTGCTTAAACAGATGAACACAATAAGGATCACCTCTGGTTATGTTCCTTCATGTTTTCTCGAGCACATCAATTTCGAACTTGTTTTGAGATTTTACGAAGGTGGCAGCTGTTGTGTTGGTGCCACAAGCTGGCTGAGCTCTGGAGTTTACCGTTTGGTGCTTCGTGGTGACACGGGCGGTGAAAACGAGCAGAAAATCTAACTGTTCCATATCAAGGAATATTTTTACTGCTGCTAATGTGACTTAAATACCTTGTTCCACAGCTGAGTGGGCTAGCACCTGCTGCAAGCTCTGCTAGCCTATTGCAGCTCGGAACAGAGCTGTTGCTAATTTTCTGATTCAATTAGCATGCCTCAGAGCTTTCCAGTCTAATTGCAAACTACTTCACAGTTACCTCTCTGATTAATCGATGCCCATCTGCAAGCCCCCTGCATGCGGGAGTTAGTGGAACAAATGTGTGTATTCTCAGATATTAGCAGCAAATGGGCTTCAGTCTTAAACGGTCACAGAGTGTCCCTGATATTTGAACTTTGTGTCTCAGTTGGAGCTTTCTGAAGGACTTTAATAAACCTGCTTCTGACGCTAAGATAATGACACGAATTCCTACTGTCTAACCTAAAGAGCAAGACAGGACAAATTAGGAACAAACAAATAAATGATTACTGATAAGCAGGGTTCATCCAAAGAGTTTTAAATATGTTTGAATCTCCTATGTTTATTTGTAAATTATATTAGTTTAATATCCATGGCAATTGCAAAACACAAATATTAAGGTTAGAAATGTCAATTCTTATAAACCAAAGCAACTATTCCAGTGCAATGTGCGATATGAATCAAATTATATACCAATCAGTGGTCAAAAAGCACAAAACCTCTTATCTGTGCCACTGAGCTTTGTCAGAACATTTGTTTTTTTTAATTAAAATTTCCACGACTTGTCAGCACATCTGTATAATTTCTGGCACTTTGTTGTAGCCCGGCTGGATTTAAAGTATTGGAAGCTGTGAGCATTGTAGCAGGAGAACAGAGGCTCCTCATGGATCACCACAGCAACGATATTACAAATCTTGGTTTGTTTATTGTGAGAATTCATATGCCAGGAATGATAAAATCATGAGATGTGTGCTGGGTTTCTGCATGAAAAAAGGGGGAGTCAAATTCAAAATACAATAATAAAAAGGCTGTTACTCACTGTGCTGTCTATATAAACAGTCTGAGAAATGGGGCTCAGGCTTTTGTGACAAAACATCCAAAAAATAAAATAGTTTGATTTTGCCCCCCCCCAAAAAGAAACCAATCAAACAAACAAACAAAAAACAAAAACAATGCTACTTCATATCCAGTGCTCGTCAAAGAATACTTACAGATAGCTGGTACATAGCAGACAAAGTCAATCTGCAGGAATTACAGAGCGTCATTGACGCTTAGCAAAGGAGGCAACAACCCTCATCGAGGAAACACTCTTTAATGGCGCTCCCATGATTTTACCTTGCAGACGGTCAAAGGACGAGAAAAGCTTCTACACAGAGTCAAAACAATTGAACCCACTCACCATAAATTAGCATAACTTCCTGTGTCAGTACTGTGTTCATTCAAAGACATTTCTGTAAGTGTGATTAAACAGGGTTTAACTGAGACGTGGTCGAAGGTGATCGAATGATTACATGGGACAGAACACAACTGAAGCAGTATCTGACTTAGACACAAGTGGTAATGACACCATCAGCGCTTTTAGTCCATACATGCACATAATATGTGCTCGTAAACAAAAAAAAATTCCAACAGCTTATGACTGTTTACATTTTTTCTCGACACGTATACTTTTAAGGATGTACATCTCTGATAGAAGCAAATATGTGTTTAACACAGGATGTGCTAGAGTTATATTGTCATTTGCAGGGGACAAAATACAAGTTCTGGTGCCCTTACTGGTGTTACTGGTGCAAATGTACTCCTTCAACTCTGTTCACTACAAACTACAGTATGAATTGGCTTCAATCACCAGTGATCACAGATTGTTTGGATTCAGCATCAAGCTCAAAAACGCTTGGACATGTGGACAGGTCAAGGTGGGGGATCGAACCGCCAACCTTGTGCTTGGAGAACAAACAACTCCACTGGCTGAACCGTTGTTGCCAGTGAAAAAAAAAAAAGACCCGGAACAAGCATCCAATGGATTCATAGCATGACAGGAGCCCAAATGAAAAACAAGCCTTCCAATCATCCAAAAAGCAGTAAGGCCAATATTGACAAACACACGTTATGAGGATTATGCTTCAGCTTTCATTAAGCCCATTTGGACTGGACAGGTACAGAAGATGGATGGAAGGACACCAACATGTGGGACAACTCAGAGGACTGGCGGGACAAAAGTGGGCACATTGGCACCAGTGAGACCAAACACAGGCCACGTCCCACACATGTCCCTAAAGCCAAGAGCCATCACCACACTGGTGTGTAAAAACAACAAACAACAGAACTGTGTACAGTCACCCTGACCGTGTCTTCTATGTCAACAGGTAAAGTTAGCTCTGACCACGTGCATTTCCGGCCCTGCTCACAACACAAACACCGATCATACACTTGGCCTCTCTCACTGGGCAAACACAAAAAAACCAGTGTAGAGCCACACTGACCAGCCACTGGCGCGGCCTGACACTTGGTTGGACTTTTTTCCCCCCATCTCCCTCAAATGAAAGAAGTGGGATGGTGCAGCTCAATCCTGAAGGTCATAACCCTCGTCGAGACCCACCAGAAAGCCCCTCACCTCTCCCCCACCAAATCAGATCAATAACTCTGTGTTGTTTGGGCTGTCGGCCAGTGTTTACTCGCGTTGACCTCTGGAGCCTCATGAAGTCCGGCGCTGGACAGATGACAGCGGGAAAAGAGAAACACACCGGGGCAGAGAAGATGAGGGCAGACTCTTGACAAGCCCCCAAAAGAAGGGCCGCGCCATTACAATCACAGAAGAAAGAAATGGGGTCAGTGAAAAAAGACACACGATAGGTAGAAGGAACAAGAGGGGAGACCAATAACAAGTTTTACAAGAAGCGGACCGATATCAAAACACAAGAAGCTCTGACGAAACCAGAAATGTACGCGGGAAGATGGTTGAAGGCATGCAGCTTGGGTCAGAGGTAAGGCAAAGAGATCTTGGGTTATCACAACAGTCAGTCATCGAGAGACTTCCAACTATCATAGCCAGGGCATGTTACTCTCAATCCCACACAATCCTCTCCTCTGTTCTCCAGCACAGCCCTATTGACAAATCTAAAACCAAGGTCACAGCCGTGTTTGCACAGCCTTTAGCCCAAATTACATCATCCAAACGCGGGCCTGCTGCTGCTGCTGGATGCATCACACTGTCACTGAGAGTAAATGACCTGGCAGCCTGCCGGCCTGCTGAAAGAGGAGAAACGGCGAGCGTGTGAGACACAATGTGTTGGGAGGAGGGTTTGGAGGGGTTGGGGGGCAGGGTGGGGTTGGGGCGGAGTCCCATGATGAAGAAACTTGGATTAAAAAAAGGTAAACGTGAGAGTGAAGCGGGACAAGACTTTGAGATGACGAAATTGTGGGAGAGTGCTCAGTTTCTACCCTCGATACAAACAATTCAATGCCCCCCAAAAAGCAGACACAATGTTATTGTCCCACTGGCAGTGTTTCCCCTTTATGAGTCAACACACCGAACAACAAGGGAACATAATGCATATTGTTGCTGGGTCCCAATAATGATGCATAACCCGGTGGCTGCACAGCAATATAATACCAATATGTCAGGTCTCTGATTTGGCCACAATTTGCATGGTTATAATAGCTTATCGACTGGCTCAAGGTTGAGCAGGGCCAGGCGGCTTCACTGTAATGACTGGCCATGTGCGTCCGACAGTTTATTTCAAGCCTCTGTGGCTCAGTCACCCGGCTCCCTATCTCATCAATACCCAATCTCGATCCCACTATCTGTAGCCTGACAAAGTCTACACAAACACCTCTGCCACCCACCATCCCTGCTGCCCTCCCCCCGCCCCCCCCTACGATATATTGCCAACAACCTCACCTCTGCTGCCTCTGTCCCCTCTATTCAGGAGTGCTTTTTTTCTCCTTTCCCTTGAAATGATTCCTGTATCATACAAGCATTTCCCATGGAGATCAATACAGGTGCAATTCATTAGGGCCTCCAAAAATCTGCTTGTCTCCGAGCGCTTGCCGCTATAACAGCTATCGACCCTCCGAGGTTGGTCTGGTGCCTTATTTATTCAGTCTGAGCAGAAGCACAGCAGGTGAGCTCGAAAGACAGAAACAAACTCTTTGAAATTACAGATTTAGTTTGAGTTGAAGAAAAAAATGGGCTCCTGTGAAACCTCTTAAAACAGATTTTCACATACATACAAAAAGCTAAACCATAGTGCAAAGATTATGTGGACTCATCTCCAAATCACTGAATTCAGGTGTCCATTGTGACATGGATAAGTGAGTTTGGTGTGGACAGCCTGCCCTGCAGAGTGTCCTCATCTCAACACCACTGGGAAGAAATCATTTGAAAAGTGTGAACCAGACCTCAAGTACAACATCGGTTTCTGATTCTACCAGTGCACCTCTGACAGAATGGCTCTATATTATCGAAGAAAGCTTTCACAGAAGAGTTAATGTCGGTAAGCTGCAATGGGACAACTTCAAATAAATCATGTGGATCGGGGATGTGATGTCAACTCCATGGACGAAACACCGATGCTTTTGTTGAAAAAAACTTATTTTGGCTTCAGTTTCGAATATCTCTGAACTATGATGATCTGGATTGCAATCCAGGAATAATAAAACTACCACGCTTTTCAATTTAATAACAAATGTCTCGGTGACAGTTTTTGTTTTGGCTATTTTGACAATTATTTTTTTTTATCTTGTTACATAAAATTAAGTGTCTTCCATCCTCCCATTTGTTGTACACAGCTTTGACAGAAACAAATTAATTTCATGATGCTACCTAGGGTGTATTGTGAACATCAGGAAAAATAATATTGTTTTAAGATTGTTTTGATCAAGAGGTGAATAATAGAAAAAAGCTGAAGCCCAAAAGGCATCCCACTGCTTCTCTAATCACAAATTCTTCCCAATGCTTTGACAATTCAATCCTAAAATGTCACCGTCTTTGGCTGTTGTTAAGCCCGAAACACAAAGAGGAGGAGGAGGCGAGAGAGAGAGAAGAAAGAGGTAAATCAAAAGGGGAGGTGGAAACAGGCAAGCAGTGGTCCTTGGTTAAGAGGTCAGAGTGAAGGCAGCACAGTCATGCCCACTGTGGGCACTCAGCTGGAACTAAATGTGGACACTGAGACGCCAACTGTTGGACTGCTGCCAAGGACCTCTCACCCCGCTGCGCGTTCCCCCCCTTTCTCTTTTTGCCTCAAACTAAACAATGAGCGGGACCTCATGCCTCCCACTTGCACCCACAACTTCCCCACTCTACACCCTGCAACTCAAGTTTGAAGTCACTCAGGCGTTCAACACACCATTTTGATCACAACTAATGAGTGGGGGGGGGTTTAAAAACAAAGTAGGTACATTTGATCATCGTGTCAACTGACATATGACTGTTTCAGCACCTTGATGGGCTCCTCACATATGTGTGTCTGTCCAGGACCACCCTCTCTGGGGTGTGTGTGTGTGTGTGTGTGTGTGTGTGTGTGTGTGTGTGTGTGTGTGTGTGTGTGTGTGCGCGTGTGTGTGTGTG
>JAUESF010000012.1:7344239-7345856 GCA_032274765.1 Malacoctenus tetranemus | reverse complement strand
TGAGGGTTGAGACTGAGGGTTGAGACTGAGGGTTGAGACTGAGGGTTGAGATTGAGGGTTGAGACTGAGGGTTGAGATTGAGGGTTGAGACTGAGGGTTAAGGGAGGGAACTGGGATTGGGCCGTGGTCTGCCAGCAGCCACTGGAGCTGGAGCTCACCTGCAAACGCCGGCCTCATGGTGAAGTCATGCTCGTCGATGCGCAGGAGGTGACTCGTCTTCACCTTCCGGCTCTTGGTCCCGTCCACTGCTTTCTTGGTCAGAGGGCTGACAGGAGGCAAGCACACAGAAGGGGAGACGTGTCACCAGGACACAGTGGGGTGCGGCTGCAGACGGGCACTGAAACGGGACTCACAACCAGCCAAGAGGGGCACCCCCCCCCTTCATGGTCCACATGGCTTCTGAACATGCAATCAAACACTTTGAAAAATGTGCACACAGCAAGTCACAGCAGATGCATGGTGGGTGTGAGGTGTGTGTTGCATGCAGCAGTGGTCAGGAGATCTCGTGGTCAACTGAAGGTGGGAGGAAAACACGTTTGTGTAGGTGAGTGTTAGAGGGATGAGATGGTTCTGACTGGGTCAAAAGTGTAACAAGCTGCAGGAACAACATTTGGGGGTGGGGTGCAGTCTGAGAGATGGACCACCAGTAGTAGTAGTTACACGATGTCAGATTTTTGGGACCCCTGAAAAAATCCACCTGTAGATTAGCGATAAGCTCAGGCTGTGGCTGCCACCCTGGGGCCCGGGGCCCCTCCTTGGCAATGTGCCACAATTCACAGAAGAGCCGTGGGGAGGGGAGGGAGGGAGGAAGGGGAGGGGAGGGGGTGGGGAGGATGCTGAGGATGTCAAAATCAGAGTAGCACATTTCAAAGAGAAACCAGCAGAAAGATCAAAGAGGGGCTGCAGCAACTTTCCTGGAGGCGGTGTGGGGCCTGGAGGAGGGAAGTAGGGTGGGAGCCACTGGCCTGAGCTCTGAATGCACCTGGGAGCTGCAGGCAAGAAGAGCTGGCACAAACAAGTCTGTGGATACTTACTGTATCGCACTGATACCAGTACACTGTGTACTGGTATCACCGGCTGACGGTGCCATTAGATTTGGTGATAAAGTGTGGTCCAGGGTGGGCTCCTCAGTGACCCCCTCTGTCCAGAGCTTCATCTGATCCCTCCTTTGACTATTCACATCAGGGCCATGTGGATCTATTCTGATTCCACTGTCAGTAGCTGCCCCTTGTTCAGCATCACTGGAATCACTGAGAAGTCCCAGGGCCACTGTGACGACCATATATGGGCGCAAAGGGTTTCCTGGACAGGTCTCGGTCTCAGGTTTCGCCTGGGAGTCATGGAGATGAGTGAGGAAGTGTGAGCAGTGACCAGACAGGAGCCTGGACACTGTGTGGCTTTAAGGGAGCTCATGAAAATGATGCAAGTGTGAATAAAAGCAAACATGGCAACACAAAAACAAGACAATAACAACACAACATGCTCCTTCTCACATCATGCTTTTGTTGTCTCATGAATTCTTCCACATGCTTTACACTGTGTGATGAGAATGAATTTATTAAACTCATCCCAACATGAAAGCAGCTCTGTGATCAGGTCTTTGCACCTCTGACAGGC
>JAUESF010000012.1:7334239-7339239 GCA_032274765.1 Malacoctenus tetranemus | reverse complement strand
TGAAAAATAATCGGGACTACATAAAATATAATGACTGCTGGACCATTCAAACGCCACAGTAATGGTTTACAAAGGAACTGGTTGAGTAGTAAAATAAACAACATAGTTGCACACTGAGGAAAACAGTACTCCTCTGTTTATGACTCATTTATTGCTCTTTGTTGCTTCAACTCAACGCCAAACCATATTCCAAGCTGTAAAGTCAGCTGACATGTGGGTCAAGGGTCACCCGGTGTTCCCTGGAGCAGTGACAGGCCAGTGACGGTCAGAGGGTGTTGGTGGATAAACAAGAGAAGCAGGAAAAGAGGGCTGAGGATTAGGAGCCATAGCATCAGTGAGGGATCAGCGCAGCCTATCTCATTACTCACAGGCACAATAAGCACAACAACTCTCTGAGCACTTTATAATTGCTGCTTCCTAGGCCACAAACAAGCTGTGTTTATTACCCCTTTCTATTCCTTGGTGCTTTCACTGGGGAAAAAAATCATCCTCTAATTGCCATATTTCTCTAATACTCGCGCACATTGGTTTCACGGGCGGTTTGTCTCCTGTCCTGACGATAGCTGGTTAATAAAGTTTTTATCTGTCAACAGAGAGGAGAGGAGAGGATTCAAGGTCAACGGCACATACTCAAAACCTTGCTGGTCATGGAATCCACCATCACTTTTGTTGGAATAATTATAATAAAGAAGATATTGTGTTTATTTTTTCTTTAGGGAGGAAAAAAAGACAAACATCATCATTTGAGGCTGATTATGACTCAAGGACTTTCAAGGATGATTTTTTTTTTAGTTTCTAATGATCTCTTTGGCAATTATGTGCATTCCAAACATATTCTCATTGTATCCATGTTTGTTCTCTTATTTAATTCATAACAATAAGAATAAATGTGCATTTAATTATAATCTAATTGTGCAGGAAAGACGACAGGAGAGTATAACTGCTGCCATAACATATCACAATGACTTAGCTAAAACAGGAGTCATGTGTTTCACAGTACTTTGAAATATTAATTCAAACCAGATGTGGGATATAAATGAAAACATTTAATTTAGGCAAAAATAAGAGCTCGACAAAGAATATGTCTAGCAACAAGAATACTGCTGCTAATTACAGTTAATAGGAAATTTTATAGTAAATAAAATATTTTCAAGTCAAAAGTGCAGAACAAAGAAGTTCTGCTTTGCACTTAACGTATTTACTGCATCTGTTTCTATTGTGTCACTTCACATTCATCATTCATTCATCATTTGTTTATTCATAAAATAAACAAAGACAAAAATAACTTAAAATCACACACTCGTCTTGAACTTGATCTTAGCTGGAACACAGCAGCCTAATTAGATTTTATTTTGAAAAGTCACATTTGAGGATTACACCTTGTTTGGGACTAAATGAAATCCAAACACATCGGGATGAAATGAAGTCCAACCAACAAGTGAAGTGTTTATCTTCTGTGCTTGACTCGTCAAACACATACAGCTAGAAAACAATTAGCAAAATAAATGCAGGATATATTCTTCATGTCAAGTGAGCTTCGTGTCGTCCTTTTATTTATTTATTTATGGGCAAGGATTTATGTTGACACTCTTGCACGATTACTCATTAGATTAACCTCTATCTGCCCTGATCCACTTCATCCTATCACCTGAGTTCACCTAGTGTCAACACATGTGAGAAAAACAGCATTTAATGCCAGCACACCAGTGAGACTAAAGTGGGATTGTGGACTTGACAAGTACAGTGTAAACAAATGTAAGCAAAGGAAAAGTTTTACTGCTCGCTGTGGCACCGGCTCATCTTCTCACTGATGAAGCCAGGGGTGAAGGGAAGCATCGTCAGAGCGGGTCTAGTGCATGGAAAGCTTTACTGCGACAACTGCTTGATGGCGACTTGCGCCTTGTTAATGAGCGCACAGTGATACTGACGGACCATGGGATGAAGGCGATTGCTCAGAGTCATAATGCTAGCAGAGGCTAGGATTTGCAGTGCCCCTGGGGCTTATTGGATTAATTCCACACCAGGAAATGCACCTAAAACCAGTTCACAGCCATAGGAGACCAGCGTGTTATTCTGGTATTTCCTCACCTTTGGACTAAATCGGAACCGGAAAAAAAAGAGGGCCTGTAATCCTAAAGCTTCTGACAATCACTAAAAACACTGGTCTTCATCTTATTTTCATCTTCATCCTTACATTTGATCCTGTCGATGCAGCAAATGTTGTATATGGACTGTTTCACTATGTTCCTTTTTCTAAGTCGTTTGCCACATGTCGAGGTCATGGGTAAAGGCTGGGCGGATTAGAGCCTATATCGACTCAATGAGAAAAGGCCATATGGGCAAATGAGATCCATGTCTGTGAAGCACTAATCTGGGGATGCCCTCTGAGTGACCAAGGATGGACACTACCCACAGCAGCTAAGACTAAGAGGCTTGGGGATTCAAGCTTGCGGCCTTTCCTACTGTACTCTGGACGTTAGCGCCCCCATCTGACCCTGAATAACCAGAAAGGAAAGAACTTTGATTGTGAAAGAAGATTAAAAAACACTACTGCAGTAAACAAACAGTGTAATGTGAAGCTGTTCTGGTGCCATTCATCCCAAACTTGCACAGAATTAGCAGTCATGTGAAGCTTACCACGGATGCTGAAAAAATGGGTCTTTAAGTCTTGCATTAAATGGATTCAAGCAAAAATGTGAATAATACAAAGGCTCACACACTGTATACTGCAAATACTGATGTGTTTAAGAGGAAATTACCCTCTATAGAAAGAAATTTACACAGTTATTATCTGTACAACGCTTGGTGCGTGTGCCCCAAGCAACAAAAAGTAAGAAAGGAAAAAAAAATGTCATAAATAAAACTGTAGGAGGTATGGCAAGAGAAAAAATAAAAAGTGGAGATAAAACAGGAAGGAGGGGGGTATTTATTAGGAGATTCTGTCCCGGTGATTGGCTGCGAGGCGAGTAGCAGAAGGACAAATGGACAAATCTGAGGAGCTAATAAGAGTGAATACGGAACGGCCCTCATGGGCAAATCTGGTACTAAGATGATAATGAGATTATAAAACCCCACTATATTGCAGCAAATTGTATAAGTGTTTCATTGAACCTTGTTGAACTTTCATTTATGCATGCCAGGCTCTTTCCCTTTTTGTCTCTCTTTTTTTCTTCTCTTTCCCCGGGATGATGGGTAGAGCAAGAGTAAAGAGGGGAGGATAAAATGCCTCCTGGATAGAGTTTACCTAGTGCAGGGGTGAACTAGAGACCACAGACTGGGCTTTCCAGACACGCTTCTAGTTAGCATAATCACAATACCCTAAACTGTTTAAGGGCTCTGCATATTAGATGCGATTATAGATTTTGCTTCACATCTTGTCAGTATACATGCATATGTCGCGTGCACACAGACACCGACTCCCCCAAGCTAAGAGTAGTGGACCGTTACACAAACCTGTACTTCATTACTTAGGCTTATGCTTTGATGTTTTCCATTCTAATGAAACCATTATTAACATTAACACAGTGTGGCTGCACACAGAACAAGCTTTATCAAATTTCGCAGCAAAAATAAAAAAAGAAAATCACCAAAAATTCTTTTTCTATGGAAAAATATATCATACCAAAAATGACACATAATCCAAGAAGAGCTGTGCTTTGTAACAAAAACAGCATGTTTAAGATTTTTGTTGCTTGAAATATGTACAGAACTCTGGAAGTTTTGAAAAATTGTCCTGATAACACACTCGAAACCAGCATAACCACCACAAACCCGGACTGCACTTCAAAGGCGGGTGGGATACTTTCCTTGATCAGTTTGTGCTTGAGGGCAAAGCACACTATAAATGGGATCCTCATACAAATTCCTCCTCATATCATATATTTACATATCTGATGCCACAGCATCAATGTCCTTTTTCTTTAGGGAGAAATCTCACCTTCACACGAAAATATATATGTTTCTATAAGGACTGTAAAAAAAAAACATTGGATCATCTTTTCACAAAGACTGATGGAGATACGCTAAACATGTAGATTCGTCATTCATTCCTGTGACATTAAGTTATCTCCAAGTCAGATAAAAGAAGATACAAACAAATAAAAGCAAAACAGAATCTCACAGAAAGCAAAGGCTGTATTTTTACCACATTTCTTTTGCTAATGTTCTCTGTTTAACTCTTGTAAATCCATCTCTTGGTAATGAGCCAAGGAAGCACTCCAACTGAGGCATTTGAGAAAGAAATACATTTAAAAACATGCAGTTTTGCTCCCAGAGGACATCACCACTCCAAGAGTCCTGTTTGCCTGCCATGTCTGCCGGTTCACGTTCCTTAATTTTCCAACTCTGTTCAATCAAACCAAAAACCTGCCAAAACTGGCGTCTACATTCAGATATCATCAAGATTTCAACTTTTTTTTTAGGATTTTTAAAATTGGATCCACACCCACTCTCAGTGTCCCCAGTGTATTCCTTCTGCACACACACGGAAAAAAAATCCCTAAAATGTGATTCTCTTTATCCAATAAGACTTGTGTCTGACTTCATACTCCTTTGGCCCAAAATTTGCGGTTTAAGACTAGTTTGACTTCTTATTTTGGTTACTCCAAATGATGCAGGAATTAGTTTTTAATGACGACCCACGACACAGAAAATCTGTTCAGAAAGGAAAAACTGTCAGTAAGTATTTTACAGACCTGCACAATCGAGAATCTGTGACCTCAGCAATTTCCACATCATTGAGATTTGGTCTGTCACCAATATGACCCAGACAATGCCTGATCCGGCCGCAGTGACTCCAGGTCAGAGGTCAGGTTCCAGTTCACCAGAGTTTACCTGTCCACTTCCTGCAACACTCGCACAACGTGTGCCAGACAGGCTAACAAAATCCTGAGGTACATATGTGAAAGCCAGCGCGCACACACGCATACACAAACACACACACACACACACACACACACACACACACACACACACACACACACACACACACACACACACAC
>JAUESF010000012.1:7297259-7308604 GCA_032274765.1 Malacoctenus tetranemus | reverse complement strand
ATCCAGCTTCTTAATCCCCCCCCCCCCCCCCCGCCCCACCATGAAACAAGGCCTTCCTCACACATTCAGCTCCAAGCTCGCTGAGACATCAAACGCTGCTCCACATCAGGAGCCGCCTGCTCGCTCTCCTCGTTCCCATCCTCGCTCTACCTTCCTTTTGGTCTTTCATAACCCCGTCGTATTTCACAGCACATAAAGCCTTAAAATGGCACATAAAACAGTTCATCTCTTTTCACTGTCAGCTTTCCAGGCTTAAAAAATTAAATATGTTTTACTGCAAGTACATAACTAAAACACACCCCTGGAAAAAAGAAAAAAAAAAGCTGCTATAAACGATTCAAACTGAGATTCCAGAAGGCATTGGAGGCGATGGAGAGGAGAATAGATCAGCTGGATGGTTGGGGAGCCCTGCATCACCATTACGGGGGAAGTGAAAACAAGCTCCCTGAAAAACTGGGATTGCCTGTTTTCCCATTTGCCATCAATTATGTGTTTTCTTGTTTAACCAGTGCGGAACTGTGTGTAAAAAAAATAAAGCTCACAATCTGTAGGTGATGCACTGACACAGAAAAAAATAACACCCTTGCAAACGAAAAAAAAAAAAAAAGAGGAAAGAAGAGCTGTGACCCTGGTTCTGAGGGTTTGAAGTAGGCAAAGCAAAAACACCATAGAATACCAACACTGCATTCAGTGAACTTTAAAAGCAGCGAGACACAGAGAGAGTGATAGAGGCGGGCATGGATGAAGAGGCAGAGTTTGAAGGAGAAAAAGCAAAAAGGGATAAGAGAAGACGGAAGGCAGGGAAGCGGTGGAGGGAGAGAGGGTTTAAACTTCAACCTCGGAGTCACCGAGTTCACTGACATTTGCACCAGGATCCGCCTAGCTGTGCCTCACAGCTTTTCAAAAACAGCACTTTCTCTCCTTTCAAATCCCGAGACTTATTCTTCCTCCTACATTTGCCACAGAAAGACGCCATTCAGGGTGGAGGAATAAAAAAAAAAAAAAGGAAAGAAAAACAGAGACGCAAACTGGACTCAAAGTCCTGAATTCAAGTGACGATTGCCTGACAACCTGCAACGTTGTGTGTTCTTAAGATTCCTCTCCCATATTGTATGTATTGTTACGGCAAAATTAAAAAGGGGGGAGGGGAGGAAAAAATGACACATGACAAGTGATTCATTTGAGCTGTCAACATGTCATCTGCACCACATTCAAACTGCATGTCAAGCACTTGTATTCCCTCCGTGGTGAAGGTGACCTGGGTCGTAACCAGCTGACACACCCAAGCACAGCAGGTGAATGCATGGAAATACCACAGTGGGAGCAGCTCGTGCGAGACAATGGCCTGAAAGTTGGAGCGAAAGGACTCGTGAGGAGAAGAAAGAAATCCAGGGATAGTTTAGACCGGATAAGCCTTCAGCACGTAATTCCTTTGACATTTTAGATGAACTGAGTGATAAAGTTTGGAGAACAATCTCAGTCTGCAACTAAATAAATGACACTTCAGACATCAATTCTTTTAGGTGTAAGTGAGAGGTGTGAGAACGATGAATCACAAGGGAAAAAGGAAGGTTTTGGGCGGAGGTGTTTGTCAAGGAAGACAGACATAAAAAAAAATGGAGAAAAAGGTGTGAAGGAGAGAGAAGTGAGGTCAGTCTCAAGTTCAGGATTGGAATAGTTGGCAAAGAATGCAGTCCAATGTGAAGTTGAGGTTAAGAGAGAGGAAGGATAGAAAAGAGTGTCTCAATCGGAGATTGAAGGGAAGAGCAAAGAACAGGCGAGCATAGCGTACATGCCGGGGCGCGGGAGGGAAAAAGAGAAAACCAGAAGAGATAAGTTTACAGACAAGTGGCAACAGAGAGGTGAAAGCAAGAGGGTGACCACGGCAGCTCGGAGAAGTGAGAGAGTAGAGGAAAAAAGGACGGCAACAGGGAGTGGTTCGGCTTTTTTTCCCCCTAAACACGGGGCAGTAAGGGGTGAAGGCAGAATGACAAAAGGTGAAGGGGAGTTCGGTTGCAAGTTAAGAAGAAACGAACGAGAAAACAAATGACGGACAGGAGTGAAAAAAAGTGGACAGCAATGCCCAACGCGTGGTAGGGAGCGAATGAACAACCCCCCCCCCCCCTACTCCACACACACACACACACACACACAAACACAAAAAACCAGAGGTCTGAAGTAGAGAGAGGAGAGAGCGAGACCTTGCCGCTGAGGCAACGAGCCGAGAGGATCGAGAAAGGCAGACAAAGCCGCACGCTGCTTTCACAAAGCAGAACAAAGAGAAGAGGTGCATCATGGGAGTCTGAGCCATGCGCCACCACCGACGCCATGCTGGATAAACACACAATGACACCGATGACCGAATCAGAATGCAAACACGGAAGCCTTCATGGAACGCTCCAAGACGTGGCGACGAATAAACCCTCAGACCTTCAGAGGAAACGAGGATGCACCGCCATTAAAAACGCTGAGAATGTACAAAAACTAATCACATTTACTGTGCACCATATTAGAACACACAACGCAGTCACGTATCATGTGATCTTAGTCGTGAACATAAATCTAAAGCAAGTCAGCAGCATGAATTGCTATTGTAGTTTAATTAGTAGGAATAAAAACAGGCTGATAAAAGGTGGCAGATTGCAGGGAAACCTTGAGCGAACTGTGACAGAATCTTTTCTGACATGGTGAAAAGGTGAAAAGGAGAAAGTCTACAACACAGTGTTGACAAGAGATTGAAAAATAAAATAGAAAAGAGTGGAAAGCAGCCAGTGTGAGAGCTTTCTCTGTGGCACACTGATACAAACAGACCAGGGTCGGGGGGGTTATTCAGTTTTAGGAGTTTTTACAGCTGCGACAGAAAATGGCAATAACTGTTTGCGTATTTGGAGAGATGTCAACTGTTTTTTTTTATATTATTATTGTATATCTGATTATTTGCGTCAATGCTGTATACGTGTGGACTTCTGTGTCTGGCACTTTATTGCATTTACCGACTGGTGCAGTTTGCTCGAGGAAACATGGGCTAAAGGAGCAGTGACACCAGAGTGGCAGAAGGACAACGGTTTCAACTTCCCCAGCTTCAAAATTCAAACAAGTAAACAAAATGATCAAGATATTGGCTCTAAAGTTTGGCATCTATTCACTATGACTCTCTCTCTCTCTCCCGCTCTCTCTTGCTCTCTCGCTCTTCCTCCGGCAGGTCTGATATGCCAGAGCTGCAGCTGAACTCTGAGTAGCACTGTCTCCGGGAAAAAACAAAGTGATCAATGTGAGAAGGCACGGGGCGCTCATGGACAGGCCAATCAATGGTGGAAAGAACCTTGCCCAGGGCCTTATGCAAATGGAAGCACGTCCTGTAACCTCGGGAGTGAACATGCGCACTAGATCAATGGGACGGGGGTAGAACCTTACAGCAAGATCAGCCTCAGCCAGTAAATATGTAATGATGAATCCCCCAAGATTTAACTGAACTCAAATGAACTTCAACTAGCTCCTCGTCTTATAACATGAAGTGGCGAATAAGGAGACCTCTGCGTTGACAGAGGTAGGGGGTGTTCGGGCTGGGTGGGGCAGCACAGGAGAGATTAAAACAAGCCGGTGCACCGAGGACACATCCTACAATCCTTTTTTCACAGAGGAGAAGTAAATAAAACCTCAACGGTAGAAAAAAAAGGGCGAGAGGTGAGGGTTGAACAGTCGCCTAAACAATACTTGTTGGGGATGTAATGATTTTCAATTACATCGCCATGGCAACACGTTTTGTGTTAAACGAAATAGGGAAGTAGGTAGCAGCGACAGTCGGGACACTTGAACCGTGTGTGCTTGAGCTCAGACCCACACAGGAAGCAAGTTTCACCATGAATAACGAGATTTAGTAAAAGTGAGATGAATAGCGATGAACTTTATAGGTTTTGAAAACAAAGACGGCAATAAAAAATGATTAAATGACAATTTAAAGCAATAGAAAAATCCTATCGTTTATTTGTTATAGCTGCATTTATTCATTAAAGGTGCTAATCAGGCTAACATCACATTGCAGTCTGAAAGTGGTGTCAGTCAAAGACTATCACAGACTCGCCATGAGCAAGGTCTTTCATTTGTACAAGGTAACCGCAGTGACAGGAGTGTTGATGGTGCGTTTCAAGCTCACAATTAGCACATCTATCAGAAAAAAAGGGCAAACAGTGAATTCTGAACAAGGGAAAACAGTTTTAAAACTGAAAGAATCTCAGTCTTTTCTTTGCGTTTCTCAAACAGATATTTTACACCTGTGATCCATGAGTCGATCTTGGCTGCTTTCACCTTTAGTCTCAGTCTACAATGTCATTTCAACTCTGCAACGTTTCCCACATCCTTGACCTCCACGTCTTCTTCATCATGCTACCTTGTATGAACTTATTGTATGTATAGGCACTGTAGTTTTCTTTGCATTTCATACATGTCCTCGAGATATTTCTTTGCTTTCTTTTCATGTAAAGCACATTGAAATGCCTGGCATTCAAACTGTGCTACAGAAGCAAACCCGCTTTGCCTGTGGACTCAAACGGCTCCTACAAGTGAGACAAGAGGGGAAACGGGAAACAGAGGGGAAAGATGGAGATGTGTAAAAGGGAGTGAAATCTATGTAACGTGAGAAGAAGGGATTGTTAACCGATGATGGAAACAACAACATAGCAAGGGAGTGAAGTCTTGAAGTGCATTGGATCCACCTGCACTGTAGCTTGAGGTGAGAGGAAACAGCTCCCTGCCTGCCTCTGGGCTGCTCGCTGCACTATAGGAGATTTTAATCAAAACAAGGCCCATATATCCGCAAGTTTTTAGAAAGTCTGAAACAAAAAAAGAGAGACGCCTTGACTCGCCGTTGGTTGCCGGCGATGTCTGAGATAACCTTTTCCAACCAAACCAGGGACCAGAAGAAATGAAAAAAACAATGTATTGAGGAAGTCAAGTGTGTAGCTCAGAGTGCTGCTGTAAGAGAGTTCAGGGAAGCTTCGAGGAAAGCACTGAACACATCACTTTTCTTCAGAGCGTCTCTTGACAGTCTGGGATTTCTGTGTTGTAACAGCCTCCTGCATTAATCCATTTACTGGATCCAGATATTACGGAGGAAACGGAGAGAAAATCAACGGATACAAATGATGAAGTTTAGAGTCGGGCTGCTTTTACACCAGGATCAAGGTCGATTGGTTCGATTGGACAGGCAATGCTGAAAAAAAAACTGAGCATCACTTTGCAGACGTTTTGGCTTGTTCCAGTAACACACCACAGTTTTTAAAGCATATACAACCACACAGACAACATCATGCAGCATCATGCAGGTACAATAGATTCTAGTTTGAGATGCTATCGCCACAAACGAGCACTGATTAAGAACAAGGGAGCGTGAGGAACAACAAGCGGCTCATCGATTGGCTGAGAGCAAAAAACAAGAAGCTGCAGAGTAAGAGCAGCCGGTGAGTATTACTATCAATATCTGCGTTAGTTAGGATAGTTTGTTTTCCATCAACAGAAGAAGCAATTTGCGCCAAGGTTCACTAACACGACAAAAACTCTTTCGGGGTGTGTTAGCCGGGTTTTTGTTCCTGCTTCATGAAACACAAGAAGCAGGTTGACCAGGAGATCAAATAAAAGCAACCTGTCGAGATGCTAGCAGGAGACAGGACACATGAGAAAGGAGAGCACCTCGACGGACAAATGGAAGCCACTCTGTATTCTGGCACACCAAGGCCAATTCCTGCTGCCCAAGCACTTCTGCACCGCCTGTCCTCTCCTGCTACATCCCCCTTTAGTTTACTGAGATGGTATAAAACAGTCAGAGAGGACTAAAGATGCAGTTATTCATCACACAGTAGCAGTAGATATAATACACAACATGCAGGCAATACACTAAGATAAAAAGGTGGGATACATACACTGATGTGCGATAAAAAATACGAATGAAGGCAGTTAAAAAACAGCAAAAGACACAACCTTCCTCCAAGACCAATTTCTCTAAATACTGAATTAACAGCACGAGAGAGACAAGAGGTGAGTGAAGTATTTTCAACCTCACACTCCTCTCATGCCACAAATGCAATCTAGAAACCAAAGATGCTCCTGAAACATAGAGAGAAACACCAACAAAGGTGAGAATAATGGCGACGTATTGAAGGGAATACTTCACAAAGCCTATTGTGCGAGTATCCTTTTCAGGCAGCAAACCCGCTGTAATTTGGTCTGCGTCATCTGCCTCCAGTCACAATGCAGCACTACAGCTTTGAAATGGATGGCAAATGAAGGCCATTTGTACATAATCACAGCAGATAGAAGAATTCAGGAGCCCTACAATGTGTTGTTGAGGTGGAAAGAAAGACCTTGGTCTATCTGTGGCAGCCAGCGCAGCTCAGGTTTGGCAGGGGAGGTCTTTTTTTTTTTTTTTTTTCTCAAGAAACAAGCAAATCAATTCAAATCAAATCAGCTTGCTAGCCGTGACATTTAAACAGTTCAATTTACATCCTTATGTTAAGAGGAGAGCCGCTCTCTAAGATCCTATTCATTCACAAAGAAATTAGACGGCTATATTTCAGCCGCTTAATAGAGCAAATATGCTGTGGCTGTACTGAGGAAGGAACCGTGTCTTTTCATGGTGCACAAAGGGCCAGGCATTGTCTGTCATTACGAACAGGGCACAAAAACACAGCCAAAGATAATATACATAATATAGACAGGACTGGAAAACAGCACCGTGCATGATATGCATGCATTACCGCATACATGCGCACGCGGGTGCGCACCAAAACACGTGCACACATGCAAATGTGCATACACACTTTGTCAGTGGTGATGGTGTATGTCCTGAGGGCTGCTGTCCTGCTGTGCTGGCTGGCAGGCACTTTTGTCATGGTGGTCCTTTTGTTTCACATCAAACAAAACGCCACAGCTTTGCATACGGCTCCACTAATTTCTGCTAGTGTGCCCCAGCCATTTATCATCGCCTCTCACCCTGCTCCTCCTCTCCTCCCCTAACGTGGCTCTGATAGCTGCTCTCCACCGAGCTGTTCTGCTCAGGACGATACAGGCTTCTCCAGGCGAGGGCTGACACACACAATATACGAACGCGCGTGTGAGCACACGCGCACGCACACAATCGGGCCGCCGCAGACCCGTACGAGGCGCGCGCGCCCCACTTGCAGGCACCGACGCACGCAGGAAACCGCACTACAACTGCACCGCTTGCAAGCCCGCCAGCTATGGAGAACCTTGAGATAAAAACAAACCTTCTCTTCATCCCCTCCAGAAGCAATAGACAGGCCAGCGCTCCGAGTTTCCAAGGCGGGCGAGACGTGCATACAACATTAGATCAGGGGATTTTCAGAGCCTTCGTATGGATGACTTCATAGCGCAGATTTTTGTCAACAAATTTAAGTGATTTTTGTTTTGCGCGGTGATGAACTCAGGTGAAGGTTGCTTTCATTCAAGACGAGTTTTTCTGATGGACATAAATGTCAAACCTATTTAGACACAGTTTAAATTAACGCTGCAGCACCGACGCGAGAGAAACTCGCTCGGCGTCTGAGTGGGATTTGGATTTAGCAACAAGATCAATGTCAGCTTTTGGTCTGCGCAGAGAGGAAAACAAAACGAACTGAATGCAAGGTGAGAACGGACAACTTCTAGCTGAAGGACAAACATGGCACGAGGTCATTTGAAACCGACAGTTTTCGTTCTACTATCAAGATGATTAATCACAGAACGAGAACATTTACGGGTTTGGATGCTTGGACTGTTTTCTATAAGCACATAGATTTGAGAAGCATATATCCAGACATTTTATTTTACAGTTGGTCATGTAACACCGCTGATACAAAACGTATTTCCAAAAAAGCCACTGAAGCACCAAAAATATCATATTTTTCAGCCTAACATACTGAATAGAGGAGAGGATACACAGGACCAACTCTTATGAATGCTTTAAGTTATGGTTAAACGGAGGAGTCCTGTGGATATTGCCACCATCAACATTATCAAATGCTTCAGGTTTGTCATGAAAGAGTGTCAAAAAGCAAGAAACAGGATAAAGAATGACTCTGACCTGTAAAAGGAAGCCGAGAAAATACCCTCAACATTTTACAGTGGATGACTTGAAAAATAATCTCATTTGTGGATAAAAATGCAAAAATTTCAAAAGGAAACTAAAAAGGGTGTGTGTGTGTAAAAAAGGACAGGCACAAGAGGGAATCATGCCATTGTGTGTTAAACTACAGAGACTCTTGGTGTTGTCTGCTCTAAATATGGACACCTGCACTGAATCAACTTCATCTCCACCAAAGGAAAGTGCAGCATAATTCCACCAAGACGTGGAACATCCTCCATCCACATATAAGTACGTAGACTTCACTGTTTTGTTGTGCTTCTTCTTCTTGTCAACAGTTTCTACATTATTTTCTTCTCAAAACGGAATTACACAAAATTCTGCAAGGCTACTGAACACGATGCGGCATTAAATTGAGTGCTTGAGTTCAAAATAAAATAGTCTGTTTCCAAAATAATTACAACAGACCCAAATAACACATGTTTATGACCATTTGAAGTCCAACTAAGTGTTGTAGCAAAACCTAGTGAGTAAACACAGCACCAGACTGACCCACAGAGGGCCGACCGCTCAGTAAACCACAACTCAGGTATCTCAACGTTACAGTTGTACAAGAGTTACTTTTCAAAGTAGCAACTTACTTTTACTCTCAGTAACTGCTGAAATAATTGACATAATCATTGACTGATTTTGAATTTGTTCGAAAACAAACTGTGTGAGTTCACGTGGACATCCTCCGCAACGTGTAACGTTTGGGAACAGCAGCATTTGGATGGTTGCATGCGTCCACTGGGCTGTTACCATGCCAGTCATGGAGCTGGACAGTCCACTGCCAGGCCCAGAGTCTTGCTCAGAGGGCACAGTTGGCACCAGAGCTGCCCTGAGGGTCACCGCAAGTGGGAGAGGGGGAATGAAGAGGACGAAGGAAATGAGGACAGGAACCGGGACAGAAGGCAGACTGGATTTTGGGATGCTAAATAAGGTGCTGAAAGGGTTGAGTGCGAGTAGCGCCAAGCATTTGAAAAAAAGGGGTCAAATCTGAACTGTCATGAAGCAAACTGAGTAAAACTGTTGCTTGTTTGCAAACTCAACTAGGTCCCTGACAACTTGAGCACATGATATTGGAATGCCGCTTGAGGGTTGAATCGCAGTAAATATACTCAACTGTACTACTAAAAAAAAAGAAACAAGTCCACCCATATGCTCTATAGCGCTCCCTACAGGCCACAACATGGATCCACTTAAACGCAAAACCTCCAAGCACAAAAAAACATCGGTTATATTTGATGTGTTGACACAGACGGCCCTACGCAGAACGTGCAGCGGAGTACCTTGGAGCGTGCCCTGCATGGAACTGGTGTGTTCACAGAGGGCACTTTGAATCTGCAACTGAGCTCCTTTTGAGGGGCTGTTGTGGCGGCTGGCTGGTTGGCACCCACACATTTGTGTACTGGGAGACAGATGCATTCTTACATAAGACCTTATATAATGCTGCCCTGTCCTATCCAATAAGAGGGCTCCTTTTTCACTCCGTGAGCGCTCAGGTTAGTGCGGGTTAGACGACCCTTCCTTATTGCAACCAACATCACTTACGCGCATGCGTCCAGCCCCCCCCCCAAAGTCCTGGTGGACTGGAGGGAAAGACGGATGCAGGGCCTTCACTCTGAACATCTCATTTTCTTCAACTCTCTCGTTTGCTGTGAGATGTTGTTCTTGGATGAAGCCAGGCTGATACAAAACAAGCATTTAACGTTAACATTGTGTCTATAACAAAGACGGACACACAAGACCAAGAGTCGTGCTGGAACTGTTGGTACTTTGGGGCAAATCAGGGAGCATGTTCCTTTAAAACTATACAACTGAGTGACAAGAAAAAGCAGGGAGGAACAGGCTGGCCGAGCACCAAAGCATATGTCAGAGGAGACTGGAGACTCTGAGGGAGAGAAACAGAGAGGTAGAGCTTGCGCCGAGATGGATGGATGGAGTATGTGATCGCCGAAGAATGATATAAAGTGGAAAAGGGCGAGGGAGGCGGGGGTGAAGAGGAGAACGATTGAGCAGCCTTCCCCTGCAGCGCCAGCCTCTCTTTCTCTCTTGTGCGCTCATTCAAAGGCAGTTAGTTACTCTTTGATGTATCTATAATTAGTCAGTACACACTGTGAAGTGTTTTAAAAGAATCAAATTGCATTGAAACACTTGAGCGCTCTAAACAGGGGCTAACATGCTCTGCAGCGAGGGGAGCGAGCAGCAGAAATTAATGGCGGGCGTTTTTCTTTTTTTTTTTTGATGTGCTTGATCAGAAATGTATTTATTAGCTGCAAAGGGGAGTAGTAATTAACCCACAGACAGCTTGTTTTCTCTGGGTCTTCTCATGTGTCAAATGGTTCATCCCGCAAGGCTCCACTCTGCACTCGCCAGCTCGTGCGCACACACACCTCCCATCCCATCCCACTGGACCACTTTCTCCTCAATTAAGTAGACTGTGTGCATATGTGTGCGCGTATATGTGTGTGTGTATATATATATATATATATATATATACAAATACAAAATGTGTGTGTGTGAGGGAGTAGTTGTATGTGTGCATGTGTATGGCTGAAGGAGTGCACTGATACAGTCATAAGAAAGTAATGCAGAGTGGCTGTTTCAAACATAGCATCTACTGTATCTTTGTATAGTACTCCTGTAACTTTGATGTATGTAATAAGGAGAAGTGCATTTGGATTGAAATGAAGACAGCAACGCTCTGAAACATAATGTACATAAAGCATAAAACCCCCAAAAATGATCGACAAAAAACTTTCTGGAGCGATTGACCTGAACGTTCGAACGCTCCTCTCACAATCAGCTGCTGCTTTGTATAAGTGGATGATTTCGAGTTGAAAGCAAGATACACTAATGGACATATGTGTTTGCATTATCGCCAGGCTGCAAGAGGTGAAGGAGTTTTGACACTGACTGACTGAAAACAGAAGCTTGGCTGGCCTCAAGGGAAACTTGACAAGGACAAACTCGAACCAGAAGTGAATGCAAGGATCTTTCAAGCCTCCTATTTTTCCATACTGCTTCTGGTAGATGTGGATCTGTGGTGCGTATGCGTTTATACATGCACACACTGTATATGCAGGCTTCTAAGAGGGTTTTCACGTGACAAGGACATCACATAAAGGGAAGCAGTTAGTAACTCATTGATGCATTTACACACACACACACACACACACACACACACACACACACACACACACACACACACACACACACACACACACAC
>JAUESF010000012.1:7280292-7287078 GCA_032274765.1 Malacoctenus tetranemus | reverse complement strand
TGCGTGCGTGCGTGCGTGTGACAGCTTACTCTGGGGTGGACAGAGGCAGCGCAGTGGAGAGTAACACAGTGAAGGAGGAGGCTCGGACGATAAAGGCGAGGTCA
The DNA here is from genome assembly GCA_032274765.1 of Malacoctenus tetranemus. Lineage (NCBI taxonomy): Eukaryota > Metazoa > Chordata > Actinopteri > Blenniiformes > Labrisomidae > Malacoctenus > Malacoctenus tetranemus. Next base: position 7,286,974 of record JAUESF010000012.1, on the reverse strand, counting down.
CCCACACTAACATCTTGCTCACTTCTGGGTCAGAGGTCAGAATTCAAGAGGCTCCGACATGGAGCCAACCTGCTCACTCATTAATCTTTATCCCGAGTCTTGCAATCCCTGAATCTAAAGACGAGTGTATTGGGCTGGAAAAACTAAACCTTCTACATGACCCCTATTTTTTCAGCTTAATGAGGATAATTTTGTATTAGCCTCCTCATTTGAAAATATATATATAAAAAAGCAGTGTTCCTCCTACTTTTGTCTGCCATATCACAGAATGCACACCAGCATAGATGCCGAAATCAATTATCACTGTGCAACTGCAGATTAAAGTTTAATAACAGGAAAAAAAGAGACATGGACGTTGCACAGGAGTGGTGACGGGTGGTGTTTGTTTCAGTTACTTATTATGTTGACACAATTTGTCCGAGACATTACAGTCATCGTCTGGGTGACTCTGACTCAGCTCAGCATATATTATTGAGAAATGCAAGCACAGGCACACATCAGAAAAAGAATAACATTGCACACTTCTATGTAGGTCAGGGACAACTTAGTCGGTATCGTATTTACAGTCTAACACTGCAAAGATTGCCAAATTGCTGGGCTGTTACCTCTCACATGTCAAAAGCGAAACTCACACAAGAACCTTGAAACTCACTTTTATGCCTTACAAAGTTTACCGCACACTAAGTGATAAACTAGTTGAATGTTGGACTTCCTGTACTTTAAATAAAAAATTATTGTTGACAAGAGTTGGCTGTACATCACTTTTATTGATAGGTGCTTGTGGGAGGCTTTTATGCTGTCCCTGTAAGCTACAGTTAGTCCTCTGCAACAACTAAACAACAGCAAAATGACCTTGACTAAGGAAATGGGTTGATAAAAAAAAGTTTTTTCACTGAAACTAACGAAAGACTTCTAACATTTCATCTTCTACTTTCCATTTTTTTCATGGTGATTCCCTCTAAACATCACCTGCCATCAACCACATAACCCTAAACCAAGACAGAATGGGCCCAACATTAACACAGGTTTGAGGTGAGGAACACAGAGTGAGTCGGTTGACAGGAGATGCCGATTTGTAGGACACATCATTAAAAGCGACATGATGGATCATTTCCCAGGACCTTCCCATCAGATACTTCCTGTAAAGCAGGTTCATCAGCTGTATGATGAGGGAAACCTGCGCACATGCAAGGAAGTGCGACAGGCTAAGATAGCACTGCAGCTAATTATCCCTTATTAGAGCGTGTATAAAGGTACTGCCGGGGGGGTGGGGGTGGGGGGGTGGGGGTGAGAAAAAGAAAAAGCCTGCGTTGACAGCTCACACACGGCGCCCGCTAGTCCCACAGCAGCCCTAACTCCTGTCACATACCAGAGAGTGACGTCTTTCACACACATGGAGACACACGGCTTTGCGTACACACTTGCACACATGTACAAACACCTACCCACACACACTAACGTACATCCATTAGTGCCATGCCGCAGCAATCAGCCAAACTAAGACGCAGATATCAGTGATATAGGAAGGCTCCTGTACGAAACCCGCGGAGGGAAGAGGGCTGACATTTGGGACTCTCGCCGTACAAGGGCTACAAAAAAAGTAGCAGAACGCAGTTGAAGGTGCGAACACGATTTGTTGACAAGGCCGAAAAATAAAACATGAAAAAAAGGAACATTTTCTTTATTTTACGTCTCTGATTGAAGTTATTCTCAGAATAAAACGACTTTATGCACCCCCTTTGTAAACTAACAGCGCCCTGTGCTTCAATCCGTGTGTGTGTGCGTGTGTGCGTGCGTGTGTGTGTGTATGTGTGTGTGTGTGTGTGCATGCGTGTGCATTCGTGCATAATTAGCTGGTGTACGGTGAGTATAGCACGATAAGAATGTTGCAGTGTGTTTGCAGAGTGTGTCTAAGAGAGATAATAATCCCAGTGGTCAACAAGAGTGAAGGGCCAGAGCTGCACTGACCAGCCCACCATCTGAGGGAGGAGAGGGAGAAAAAAAAGGAGAGGGAAAGAGGGAGAGTTAGAGGGAGAGAGGGAGGTAGCCATGTGGTTAACACTTGCTCAGTGAGAGGCGACTGGAGCACGGCCAACCTCTTCACACACAGGCTGACCACACAAGAGCCTCTCTTTCTCCCTCTGCCTTCCTTCCATCCTCCCTTCATCCCTTGTTACCTAACATGTCCTTCCCTCGCTTCCTCAGCTCGCTACCTCTCACCCTCCTCCTCCTCCTCCCCCCTGCACCTTCTTGCCTCCTTTGTCTCTTCCAAACTTGTCCAAGTTCCTCCCTCCCTTTTTCTCACCTATGTCTCTTCTCCTGCCTTCTTGTGCGACCCCACAACTGTCACTCTGTCCACCTCCCCCACCGAGCCTCGTACTGATGAACATCCATCAGACCGTCTTGCCGCCCCGGCTGCCCCAACACTTCTTTTTCTGCTGTTCTTGTCTGACCCCCCTCCCATCCCCGCCCCCCCTCCCCACCCTCTCCATCCACGCATCCTTCCCACTTTCTCTCCCCGACGTACCCGTATAGGAATCCGCTCGGTCTCCGTCTCCTTCTGTGGGTTGCGGTATTTCTCGTAAAACTCCCTCTTCTTCTTGCCCTCTCTCTCATCCCGGCGCTCCCTCTTTTCAGCGGGCTCGTCCGAGGGCTCTGTAGGCGAGGGCAGGGGAGAGGACTTTGCCGGCTTTTCCACTTCCAAGTAGTTCTCGTTAGGGTTGAGCACCATCACACCATAGCCCTCCTGAAAGAGAAAGGAAACGTATGTTTGAACGTTAGAGCCACAGCATCAGCTAAACACGTGGAAAATTGCGTTAATTGCTGCATATTTCTAATTACAGTTTCCCTAATTTTAAAGCACTGTGAAGAAAATCAATGATTTCAAACTATCTCTTGATATTCAATATAAAGAAAGTTGGAAAGTTTAGATAAAAACACAGTTTCAGAAAGCTTGATGAAAAAAACACGGATTTCAGATCTTTATTTTTCCCCCCAAAATTCTTACTTTTTTACTTTGAAGGGTAAAAGTTGCTTTTTTTGGTCAAACCTACTAGATAAAAAATACATGTATGTAAATCTCACACCGCTTGATAATCTCTCCCACATGAAAGCTCAGAAACCTTCCCTGTGCTGTCAGGGCCTGGTGGCGCTTCACGGTGTTTAAGAACCAGCTCAGTGGTGGAAATTTATGAGCAAATAATACCATCACAACACTTAAAAGACACAAAGTGTGACACGACGAGGGAGGGAGGGAGAGAGAGAGAGAGAGAGAGAGAGAGAGAGAGAGAGAGAGAGAGAGAGAGAGAGAGAGAGAGAGAGAGAGAGAAAAGAAAGAGATGCAAATCCGGACAGAAAGAAATGGCAGCGAAAGAGATAGGAGGCGAGCGTGTCACTGAGGGGACGAGCCGGAGGAGTAACTGGGGGATTGGAATTCAGCGTTTCAGTCAGTGAGTCGCATTTAGTGACTCTAAAGGCCACGTGTCACTTAATATCAAACCCAATCGATCTCAGCATCACTCACAGAAAGAGCCAGCAGCAAATGCATCCATATCTGTGTGGCTGTGCAAACTTTCAGGTGTATTTCACTCAAAACAGTACAATAAAAAAAAAAAGCACGTATAACTAAAACATTTTAAAAAGTTTTGGCATGAAAGCATTTAGATTTCATGAAGGCTGAAAAAAGGCAGACTACTGAGAAACAGGAGGAAGGCAAGGGAAGAAAAATAAAGCCAAAGGGCTTTTAAACGAGGGAATGACCGAGGTAAAGTGGATTGTGGTGAAAAGGAAGTTTTCTCGCAGCCTTGTGACTTCTTCAACTTTGAAGACATTTTAATTAACTGTGTTTATTGTCTCAAGCACTCTGAAACTAAAGCAGGAAATGGATGGATTCCTGTTTCACTTTGGTTGTTCTTTTCACGCACAACCCCCATTGTGAGTACACGTACACACACACAAGCATGCACGCACGCATGCACGCACGCACACACACACGCACGCACGCACACACAAACACACAAAACATTGAGACTCAAACCTAAGGGTGAAAGAATTAGCAAATGCACACAAATACAGAAAAGACACACATTCAGAAGTACGCAAGATATCAGCGCCGACAAAAAGACCTTTAAGAGACGTGATCGGGAGTTGAGGGAGCTGCCGTCGCTCAGCTTCCTCTGCGGATCGCCAACACACACATACGCACGCACGCACACACGCACACACACATACACACACGCAGTCTTCTCAAGGCGGCACGTCTTCTCTCCCTTAATAAGTGTTAACACAATGTGCTTGTCTTCCGTTGACGCAGCATGTGTGTGTGTCCCTCCTGCGTGTATCCACATCAAACCTGCCACACACCCTTTCCCTTCGCACCTGCCGTGTGTTGACAATGGCGAAATGACACTTGCGGCAAAATGGCACTTTCTCACTTATTCAGATTATAAAATTAGTCTTCCACTCATTCCTTATCAAATGCAGACATGATGTGCTTCCCCCGAATGCATTTACAACATGAAAGTCAATGTACATTTTTCCTAAATCCCTGTAATATTTCTTAAGCAAGGAGAAATTTTGACTTCGTCGCCTGCTAAATTTCAGCGACCTATTCTTAGAAAACTTTGAAACTAATGACAAATCTCAGCGATCATATTTTGAAACTGCTACGTTTGTGGGAAATTCTGAGAGTATAATAATTGAAAGAAGTTCTAAATTTTAATCCAAAGTAGAGGAAATCCAATCCCAATTTACCAAAGGTTTAAAGCTCAAAACACACCGCTTAGTGTGGAAAAAAAAGTTTGCATGTAAAGTAAAGCAGGTCCATGTTTTCTAATCTGTTCTTATCAGTATTTGAGTCTGAAAGTGTGAAACACTGCTGAAAAAAAAGAACCACAGTTTGAGAAGTTATGATGGAGGATCAAATAGCACAACTTAATTCACAAACACAAAACATCACACACACATTTCAAAGGATGAAAATGAAAAAGAAATGAATGAAGGAAGAGAAAGAGAAAGAGGAACCGTTGGAAAGTAAAATGATGTGACAAAGACAAAGAGAGGAGGAAGGAGAGCTGGAGGAATGGAGTATCGTTTGATACACACCAGCTTTGTGCCACTGCCCACTGGTGGTAGCCTCATAAAATAACTGACAAGACCAGTTCAGCTCATGGCAACAACATCATGACTCCAAACTGTGAAATCATTTCCGCACAAATGCACCAACACTGAATCAGAATCGCATGTGCAACACCTGTACGTAACGAGGGGGTGGGCAAAATATCAGGAACCTTAATCAGTGTGACGCAATATAACCCAGTCCAGTAAACCACCAGCTACCACGACTAATAAATTGAATAAGAGATAAAAACAAAAATTAAGGGTTTGTAGAAATTAAGGAAAAATTTAATATGTAAAATTACACCCAGAGGACTTGGTAGATTGAGTAGATTTTGTGAATGAGAAAGCACTGTTTTTTCTTTGCTCTTTCTGTGTTCTTTGACTCTAAACCTGGTTCACAGGGCCAAAAGTTAATGGCTTAACAACACTGACGCACGCGTTCTAAGGTGAACCCTGTGGCCTGAAGCCATGTCCGGTCCTCAGTGCTCTTACTCTAAAGCCTTTACTGGTCAATAACCCTCCGCAGCCTTAAGCACACAGATGCTAACCTCGAGTGGCCCGGTTTCCCAGCTGTAGCATCCTTGTGCTAACCCTGAATGCCCTGCAGCCTTGTCCTTTGGAGAGGCGAACACACCTAACCAAACCAGCGCCGCTCACCCCCTTCAGCTGTCCGCTCACCCAGAAGAACATTGCTGTAAAGGCGACCAGTGTCGTTGGCGTACTTAGACTGGGCTGCCGGCTTCACCTCTGTGTCGGAAACCATCATTCACTGGAACACTGAGAGGTCTGTGCTGGTGTCAGGATAACACTGCTCTCCCTGTCCACTCATTTCCTCCTCTTATTCTTTCCAGCAATGACCAAGTGTATGAGTGGCATGGAGCTGGTGGCCTGAGCAACACCAAGCAATCTTAACTCTTTATTTTACACAGATCTAATCAAGATCAAGATAATATAAACACGCTTTCAAATTCACTTTGAATTGAAAATGTAAAAAATACTAAAATTGCACCGATTGTCTTGTTATTTAAACCCACACTCATTAAAGGAAAAAAAAAACACTCGATAATTTGCTTGGAGACCAAAAATTTCAGCATTTCACAGTAGATCCCAGGACTAATTTCTCCCACAGAGTCTGAGCATCACTTTGTGCGCCTTTATTATCGGCCATGCAGCCTTCTGGAGGTTAGTCTTTGTGCTGCTACCTAACAGTTAAGTCCTATCGCCTCCCTTGTTCAGCTAAATCTGATCTTTGTGTTGTGATGTGCTGTCAGAGTGTGAATCTTACACAAACGCACATTGCAAACTTTAGGTCACCCAGCTTTTTATACCACTAAATCTCTCTCACACACAGTGCTCACACTGGGTCAAAGCCTTTGTCCAACCCACACACACACACACACACACACACACGCACACACACACTGTCTGGAATAAAATGGGTATGCACGGTTCTCCAGCGTTAGGTCAGTAACGTCTTTCTGCTGTAGTATGCAGGATAAGTCTCTTCCCATGCCCTGTGGGTGCCCCTGTGCCACCACCACACTGAGTCTCTGCCCTGGGGCCA
>JAUESF010000012.1:7208092-7221496 GCA_032274765.1 Malacoctenus tetranemus | reverse complement strand
GTGTGTGTGTGTGTGTGTGTGTGTGTGTGTGTGTGTGTGTGTGTGTGTGTGTGTGTGTGTGTTTCTGAGTCCCTGCATTGTGCCAGTAGCACTTCAAAGACAAAAGAAGGTATATTAGGGTCCAAACTTGGTCTCTATCACTATTGCATTGCTACAGTGGATCAACATGCCAACAAAGCCATCATGTTTCAGCTGTCTCCTGTACTTAACGCTGAAAGTAAACAGCTGCAATGCTGTGACAGTTTATTTTTTGTACATATGTTATCATGAGGTTTGGGTTCTTCTCAAATGATTATGTCGGTGTTTCTAATTCCAAAATAAATATGTATAATAGAATATTTAGCTTTTTACAAAGCGTGAATCAACTGTCAGCTTTACTGACGGTAGTCGTCTGAGCCTATCTCATGTGCACAATGGCAAAATATACAAATGGATATGTGAACAGGTATTTATTCTTGGTGGCAGGCAGAGAGAGAAAGGAGATCAAAGCAGGTTTGGAGGAGAAAACACTTATCTTATAAAAGACAGTTTGACTAGCCAAATGCTTATTTTTTTGCGACACCAAAAATAAAACATCCTTACTGTTAGCTTAAATAGGACGGTTAGAAGAGACCAATGTCTGACTTTTATTTGGGGACGAGCAAAAAAACTCAATTGCTGGACATTTTGTTGTCTTTTGTGTTCCCTGGATAGTTTGGGGACTGTAATCTTGCTAAATTTGCATCAAAAATGCAGTTAAGTAGAGAAACACCTCTCTCCGGACCAAGAAATGCTTTGCCTTCTTTCACAGGACTTGTGTTGAGTGGTGGTCTTCGTGAGCTGAATTTATGTTCACATTGACTTGGTAAAGTTGCTTGGTAAAGGCTTGGTCAAGTTTTTTTTTTGCACATCACATCCAGAAGAGAAGATATAGGAGGTGTGTTTTTAAAGATAATTCTCACTTTATAGTCACAAACCGTCATAAATAATGGACTGCAGAAAAATCACACATGCAGATCATACGCAGACGAAGAATGCGAAGCAGAAGTATGCTTTTGTTTTCATGTTTAATTCTAAAACATTCCACCTCATAAATAACAAAATATAGACACATTTGGAAGGAAATATACAGGGCAATCGTGTTACACAAAAAATAAATGTTTTCTCAGTTTCCACAAAATACCGGTACTGATATTTCATAGTGGGGCAGATTTTTTGGGGGACACACTGCAATCAAAACATACATCATGGTGCCTCCCAACCAAAACATCTGATGTTTTCTTTCAGGAATCAGGAGAAAGCACGCTGACACCAACATTTTCACACTCACCACCCCCCCCCCTCCCCAAAAAAAACTTCAACTACCTACAATGATCACACACTCCCAGCTTGTCCCAGGCAAACAAATCCAGGCTCTCCTTTTCCCAGAACTGATTTCTGCAGATGTGCTCCAAAAAAGATGAAATGCACCTGATGCAGAAAAGCACAGAGAGTTTGTCTGAGGCATGTGCATAAAGAGGGAGGCTTCCTCTCTCTCCCTCTCTCTTTGCGTGCTGTCCTTTTTCTTGTGTTTTTATGCGCACACATATGTAAATTTGGAGAAAACCGTGCATGTGCAAACCCAATTATACCTACAAATGTGCAAACAGGCACTTGCATGCTCTATCTGGAGAGCTACAAGTGCACATTACAAGCCAACATTCACAACGTGATGGAAATCCCGGCTGCGTGGACCGTTATTGGGCAGCAGCTTGATCGGACGGTTGTGTTTCCTTCGAGGACGCCTCAGCTCGTGCCTCGTCAGCTGCGGGAGGGTCCTGAGTGCCGTGCGGTGGTCCTGCGCTGCAGCTGCAGACGAAAAAGGCGTTCTGAAGTTCTTCCACCATCGCTCTTTCTCCGTCTTCCAGCTCTGCGTCCTCCGCCATCTCCCACCTGGAAAGGAGGGAGACACAAAACATCAGCTGCGTCCTAACAGCAAACGCTTGTCAGTCAGCGTTAACTGGGAATGCTGGAACCTTGTAAACGTGTCTCCTATATGTTACAATGATGTACGAGGATCGTGCCACCACATGAAACCAGTGTGTCCGCACAATGCGGGCTCGAGTGTGCGAGGAGACCCACACGCGCACGCATGCACACACGCACGCAGCCCACCTCCGAGGCTTTGCGAGCCCCACTTTCTCTCCTAAGTTTTCATATGGGAGTCTTCTCTTATTTTCATGCCATGTGGGTAAGAAACCCGGCACTTTCTCTTGCTGCGAAGACACCATCAGACAGTTTTAAAGTTTCTAATGTGCACCTCTAGGTGTGTGCAGACTGAGGACTGAAGGCTCTGGGAAACACTTAAAAAGAAGAGGAATTAAAAGAAAAAGAATAGATGTTTAGCTTTCCCCAAGCCTGAATCTTTCCAATCCTGTTTCCGGTTGAAACAGAACTGTCTCGGTTTGTGTCGATCATTTTTACGGAAGAAACTGCTCCACATATAATGTTGTCGCTCCGTCTTGTTTAATCGCTTCTACAGTGTGTCTCTCCATCACATTTAGTAATTCTTCAAGCTGCAGGGTGGATAGAGGGCTTCAATATGGAGACATCAAGGGCAGTCATGTTGTAATTCACTCTCAGTATTTCAATTGAGTCCCTTGACGAGTGACTGTGGTCAATCAAATCCATATGGAGAGCTGGCTGAAGGGTGTCTTTGAGCCGCCGCATCACACTCCCACCAAAGAAGAATTATATCTGTCTGACTGCAAATGATTGCATTTTCATTGCAATCTCTGCGTCTTCTTTTATCCCGCCTTCCCCTCCCCTCCGATTTCTCACTGTATCTTCAAACACGTGGCTCATAGTTGTGCTTTGTACGTGTGTGTGAGGCGTACATGCGTATGAGGAAGGAGGAAGAAGGGGCTGAACGACGAATGCATCACGCATGTGTTTCATGCATACTAAGAAGCGCGCTTTTCAATGCACTTTGATGAAGTTTCAGCCTCCGTCGGAGCGCATATCTGGACAAATCAGATGTCCGCTTTCCCCATTTCTCAACCACTGTCAGTGTGGTAATTACCTTGCGTAAAGGGGGGGGGGCTGTTTCTGCAAATATGCATTGACAGAGAGGATTTCTTTCTATGTAGCTTCTCCATTTCACTGGCTAATTATCATGTGAGACGTCTGTTTACGTCACATCGGGAGAGGAGTGACTCTCAAAAAAAGACAAGACATTAAAGGCTAAACTCATATATTGGTCTCTAAGATACACTGTCGATAGATTATTTTTTCACTGACATGAAATTAAAGCCAGTCCCAACAAATATTCATTATGAGAAACAAACACCCACAGAAACAAAACAATACAAATGTCACACTGTGCAAAACAAGAGCAAGAAGGGAGAGCAGAAAGCCAGAGGAATGGCAGCCAATAAAGGGGGGAGCGATAGAGGAAGGAAGACAGGAAGGTACGCTAAAGGTTTTTCAATGTTTAATTTTCAAATAGGATTAAGCAGAATGACATTTAGCTGAAGGTTACAGGCTCAGCATTGTCTTAGCTGATATTGATATGCAGGAGGCGCCCTGCTTGTCACTGGGACAAACACTGTTGATGAATGAGAAGCCTTTCCCCTGGAAGGTGTTAAGTGCAAATTTGAAATGAGAGAGAGGTAGCGAGAGAGGTAGAGGTAGAAAGACAGAGAGAGAGAGAGGGAGGAGGGAGAGAGAGAGAGAGAGAGGGAGGAGGGAGAGAGAGAGAGAGAGCGCAAGAGAGATTGAATTACCTCGATAGTTGCCATGTAAACTGTCACTAGATAGTGTTGCAAAAAGTGTAAATTGTTCCTTAAAGTATAGGTTGCATATTTGTTCAGGCTGGTTGATCTTGTGCTGAAAATGAGCACAAAAAAAATAAAAATCACACAACACTTCTTGCTTGTGTGTATCTAATTTCAACAACTACAATACAACCACGCTTCTTAGAAATGCAAAAGTAGGCTAAAGTTGACAGTAACTTCACTGTATCCTCATTTCGGCAAGTTTTCCCCCGGAATTTACATCTTAATAAGGGGAGTCTTACCCTTTAATTCTTATGGGCTCTGCTCATTTCTCATGCATTAATACTGGAGCTGCTGACTTGGCTCTTCCTCTGAATACAGAATAGGACACACATATTAAGACTCATATATTTACAGGATTGATGCCACGGGAGATTGTCTCAGAGTGAGATGAAAAGGCTGGCTCAGATATATTTCAGTGTGAACATCAGTGTAAGCTGTCCTAATCACGGGATGATGCCAGCACAAGACAGAGAGCATCCATCCTGATTTTCCGACGATAATGAGTAGTGATGTTCAACAAAATTAGGAGCGTAAGCCTTGCTGAGAGATCATCAGGCAATCAACTTAGTTAGTGAAGCTCCTTCAAAACATAATGCAGACAAAAACCTTGACATTTGGTTTTGGCAAAGCTCTTTCTATGGAGAAAGGAGAATGGTGAAACAGAAAGATGCAAAGACGCACAAAGAAAAAAAATCGGCAAGGAACAAAATAGAGTGAGCGGGGAAGAAACAATGATCAGCGGCAAGAGAAAGCAGGCAGTACAAGTATAGACTGTGTGAAAGGGAGTGAGTGAGCAAGAAGAGCGAGTGGCTGAGAGATCAGGGGAGACAGTGGCCAGTGGTTCCTCCTGCAGCTGTCAGTGGGCTGAGTGGTTTCTCTCAGAGTGGTGGGTGTTTGTGCTGCACAGGGTGCCCCTGCGCGCTCTGCCACTGGGACCTCTGTTTGTTTAAAAGGCTCGCCTGTCAAACAGAGAGCGCCACCGACAGCCAGACACTCGGCTAAATGACTCTGACAGCAGCCCTAATCAGAGGCTTTGCACATTGCCGCGGGGCCTGGAGGATCCATCATAACCCAAGCCTAAATATTTAAAGTGCTAAACTTTCCAAAGGTCAGGCCTTTTCCATGCATGCCAGGGCGACATGTGTCAGAGAAGCAGGAAGGGAGCCACCGAGCAAGAGACGGACATGGAAAGAGAGAGACGCTAAATGTCCCCTATCATTTTTAGGCTTGTGAGATCCATTTTCAGTGTTACACCCGCAGAGTCAGAAATTGTGAGGCAAACACACACAATTTTGTATAACTCTCACATATTCAAACGTGTTATTTGGGGTTGGAAACTGAAATTAGTGTGAAACTTTAGTTTGATGAGAAATAAAATAAAAATAAACCCCTTGGCAGACTGTAACAAAAGCCCCCTAAAAGAAGACAGTGGGGTTCACCCTTTGCCCTCCCCCACCCCCGAGAATTATTCATGATGATGTTTCAAAACCATGGAGGCAGAAGAAAAAACTCCAACAGCTGCAAGTGAACAAGCTGCCCAGTGTGAGCCAAAGTCACAAAAGATGGATGAACCTTTTCACTCCCATCATTACCTGACCAGAATATGTTCTCGAAATTCAAGCGGTTCCTTCTCCCCGCTGATGTCAGAGTTCAGAGTTTAAGGTTAGCTGTTTAAAGGTGAGGGGTAGAGGTGAGATCAGTGTACAGTGGGTGGAAGATGGGGGAGCATATTACAATGTGTTGCACTTCTGTGTGGGTCTTCTTCAGACTGAGTTGTCAACCCGAATCCGTGTTGGGTTTTTCTTTTGCATTCTCAGTTTAGTTTTGTGGAGCTCCACTGCAGTGGTTCCCCACATGATGTCTCACATCTCGCATTCATCATTTGATTCATTGTCTTTTTTAAATAACAATATTTTTTTGGAACCTGAAGCTCATTGTATGAATTTCTATTTAAATGTATTTTATGACAAAGTGGAAAAACACAGAAAAGTTTGCACAATTGCAGTAAAAAAAGCAAGAACTTTAAAATCATCAAATACAAAAAGAAATTCGAACAAAAAGATAGAGTGATTGACTGGGAATTGATGTACATTAGAAACGAGTTCAAACAGGGTGACTGGCATGTTCACAATGCAGGGCGGAGGGCTCTATTTCTTTGACTCGATTTCCATTGAGAAGCAAACATCCAATTCAATTTAGATATGTGCCTGTGCTGGGCCATAAGCTAGAGGGAGATTGTAACTGACAGCCATTGGACAGCTGGCTGGATTTGAATATTGACGAGACAGAGACTTGACAGAAGGGATTATGCTCTACCTTCTGACTTACTAGCCGCTACACTGATCCATTCTATTGTCAGATCAACTCAGTGTCAGGTCTACAGTATGTCCGCGTGGTGCGGCGATGCCACTCAGCATTAGACCCTACCTGAGATCCGTCTCAATACAAACTGATGTCCACTCAGGAGCTACACGACGTTCACTGAAGCAACAGGACAAAAACATGGGATATCAGAGCGAATCTATCTCAAAGCAACCATCAGACGGCAGCTTCTATTCAGCTGTTTAATGCGGACAAAAAACATATGCAAACTTTAGAAACAAGGATGGTTGCTCCCATTCATCATTCTACTTTCTAAATACAAAGGTAACCCTGCAGTCACTTTCAAAATGTAACAAGGAGATTTCAATGACGCCCAGGGGCTTGATTTTACCAAGAACAAATTCAAAACACAAAAAAACTGTGAGGCTGAAGTCCTAAAACAGGACAAAACCCTGATCTAAACCACGCCTGGACCGGGTCAAACTGGACGTGGAAGCCTAACATGAGGGGGAAAACCAAACCGACACTCAGGTCAGTGTCCCTCCTGAAGGAATCTCCAGGGATGCATGCAACAGCAACACTTTCCCTACATTTGGAAAGTGTGCACTGTTGTTTTGCGAGGATGAAACGCAGTTTCGCCAACGCTGAACCAGCCAGCCTGTCCCACCTTGCACGCACCCTCCCATCTCGAGGGCCGCTGAGAGCAGGGGAACGCTCCGACGGGTGATCAAAGGGCCACGGACAGATCTGTGAAGGCCCTTTGAAAGGCCATCCACGGCTACACAAGCTGATACGCTTTTTTTTTTTTTTTTCCTGCATGAGTACAGATGTACACACAGCCTCATGGAAGCTGTCACACATAAGCACACTAGCATGCGGACAGAAGCACACAAACACAAAACTTCAAACGCGTTGTGGTCTACAACTCCGAATCCAGGCAACAATTGGCCGAGCATCTCGGAGGGTACAAAGAGCTTTTTTCCTTAAATCACCACACACAGAGTCCAAATACGGAGGGAGGAGGAAGGAGATGGACGACTGGAGCTGTAATGTTGTGATATATTGAACAAATAATCGTGGAAAGTCAGAGGTAATGTTGTAAACGCTAAAATCATGGACAATTTTCTCTCCCTCTTTCCTATTCTCTGCCTCTAAATATATATATAAAACAGACTGACGTGACTTATGTATCTGACAATGCAATCTGATTGACACTTAAAACAACACTTCTGTCGAACTTGAATAAACAGTCCCACACGGATTCTGCCCATAATTGTCAAATTTTAGACTTTAGTTAAACAAATAAAACATAAAGTGATAATTAATGAGTTTGAGAGGGGCTTGAAGGCAGATTTAGTTACCTCCACACAGCCAGAGAAGACGTTTCCTCCTGTTTTAAGCTTTTGTGTTAAGCTGATTTAATTGTCTACTGGCTCCAGTTTTGGAATAAATGTACAGATGTGAAAGGGGCATCAATGATTCACAAAATCTGTTAGGCAACGATAAATATGTTTTCACTTTCACTGATGTTTTTGGATTCCGAATAGAGATGCGTCGTGCACAGCTAAGGGGAAGCGATTGTTTTTATTGAAGTATTCAATACGGAATTTCTTTGGTGTAGAAAACAATTGAGAATTGAAAAATCACATATTTTATGCTGGTCGTTGTGGGTATGGTGGAACTGGTGGCTTCAGCTTCTGTCCACAAATAAGGGCGGGGTGTCCAGTTCATTTTAGTTCAGGGGCCATATACAATGTGATTTGACCTCAACTATAGTATTATATCACGGCTTTTAGAGCAATAGAGACTGATTACATACTGAGCATGTCTGAGCATTCATCCCAAGTTAATACAAAACACAATTCTATCGAAAACATGATTGAATTATCTTTTTTTTTTGCTCATTTTCACTCCACACAAAGACATCTTGAGGGCCCAAGTAGACAGTCTGATGTCCCTGTTTTGGCCCACGGGCTACATGTTTAACACCGCTGAAATAAACAAAAGAGCTGTGACATTTAGAATCATACACGCATTATTGTGTGTGTTTTGTGAGCTAATTTTGTGTGCTGGAATACGACTATACATCATGTGACCACATATTTCACATCCCACTGCATGGCTGTTTCTAGCTCCTAACTATTCTCTCCAGTCATCCAGGGGGAAGTTTGTGTAAATTTGCCGTGGCTTAATTACTGAATAATTTAGACCATGCTCCAAATTAATGTAGACATTTCCATATTAATGTGTTTGCCCACCGATTCCACATTTATTTGTACTGTGGACAGGAGGGTAGCAATTATCACAGCATATCATAGCAGTTGTTCTGGTATTTCAGACATCATTAGGCTGCTTGTCCACCACAGTGTGACTGTGAGTACCAGTCTATAGGACACAGTTTGGTACATTCCTCAAATAGGCTCGCTATGCTTCTGTGGGTAAAATCTATCAGATGTTGCTCCAGGAGAAAAGGGTGAGAAGCCTTGTTTATGTTCGACAAGGTGAGGTCTAATTTAGAAGCTCTGCTGCTTGTGAATGCATTATTTCATGCAGTAAGGACAACAGCAAATAACCAAACACCTGCCAAGTCAACACAACTGTCTGCTGGTCAGTGCAGCCAGTCGCTGACTGCTTCACAGACACACACTGAGCTCTGCATGTATCCCAGGAGGGTGACAGCTCTTTGCTACTCTTATCTTCCATTCTGACCCCCCCCTCCTCCTCCTCCTTTTCTCCCCCTCCCCACCCATCCAACCTCTTCTTTCTTTTCTTCCTCCACAGTCTCCCAACTGTTTGGCTCTTGTTAGGAGCTTGGCTGAGCAGCCTGGCACCTTTCACTGAAACAGCACCCAGAAGGAAGTTGTGACACTGAGAAATGTGAGCATGTTGTGCTTATGTGTGTATGTGTGTGACCTCTCTTACTTGAGCTGCAGTAAATCACTGCAGCGAGGCCCTTCGTTAAGAAAGCCAACCTCCTTGGCACCTTTCAGCCATGTCCTCCGTTTGACTGCCTGACACAGCCTCTCAAACTCCCACCACACCAGGCACAGCAATTAGAGCCAGCAGCAGAACAAGCAACATCAAATTAATTTAAACCCTTATAATCTAAGGGACTGTCACTCACATGGCGACGTGTTGCATTTCTGATGTAACATTGGGAGTAAAACTTTGAAAACAGATGCATGTGTGTGTGTAAATCCGAGCATGACAGCCAACTCTTTTTTATCCAAATGGCTCACAACCACCCTCGCCCTCCTTCTACCTCCAACCCCTTGCATTTTACTGCTGTAACAAGGAGGGGGGGGGTTAGATGGGTAGTCAGAGTGTCAGTCTTTCAACATGGCAGATAGGCAGGTACCTGTTAATGGCTGCTGTGAGTTTGTGGGTCTGTGGGATCAAAAATTTTAGCAGAGGCAATCCATCTCTCTCCATGAGCCAAAAAAGGAGACAGGGACAGGAGGAGAGACATCGGTGCAGGAATATAAATAAGTGGCCAGAAGATGTTAGAGAGGAGGAAAGGGGGCAACTCTTTGACAGTCAAAAGACAAGGACACAGAGACATATTTCATGTATAAACCGAGTAACATAGTTAGGCAATGTTGCCCTTAATTAGATCAACTTCACGGTATTGAATATTTGTAATCTTCACAATTTGGGCCTGTTGGCACCTCATGTGCAGTAACATTGATTTGTTAAAGGCAAATATGATTGTCTAAAAAAACACATGCAAAAAAAATATCAACATTATAAAAAAAATAGCCCAATTCGTCAGGTCATTTTAGAGGGCACTTCCAAAATCCTTTGCTCAGTTTGACACTGGTTTGACAAAAAAAATTTTGTTTGCATGTATCAAGAATGAGCGCAGTTTTTTCACAACCTCAAGCATGATCAGTAAAGACCAAAAAAAGGATTGTCCATTCCTTCAATTGCCAATATGCTGTTCAATCGTCAATCAGCACACACTTTATAATCAAACATTATCTGAATTGCAACTTTGAGGCAAAAAGCACAGCTGTATCATTACAACAACCCAAGTCTCACAAATTTCTTTTTTTTTCCCCCCGTATATACATGTCGGTACAGGAATTTACTTTATGGTCTCCCATCATTCCACCTGTTCCCCTGATTACTGCTTCTTATAATAGCTCCAATCTATTAAGCATGTGCGTGTCCACTAACGCTCATCAGTCCGTGCATTTCCCCTTACAATGTCAGCTTAATTTCATTAACTTTCATTCAACCAACTGTTTAGTCACAACCTGCCTTCTTTGTCCCAAATCAGTCCGCCAAGAACCAGCTCACTCCAGTTTCTGTCCTTTCCTGCAGTCCATCGCCACACAGCGTTCACTCATCCCCAGCCAAAGCTTCCTTGCTGCTGTCATTGGGCATCCCACTGCAGCCACTTTAAACCCCGTTCCTCACGCTGAGAAAAAGGCTGATCTGCACACCTTCAGCTTTCTTCAGAGAGTAGTCATTAAAAACCAAACAATCTATCTCGGCATCCTGTGTCTGTATTTGGATCCACTCCCTTAAACATTGTCACCAGATGCATAAAATATCAGCCATGAATTAATGAACAAAGATGATTCAGATAAATCGTCAGTAGCTTCAGATTTTGCCCTGTTCACACACACACGAGCACAAAACACCGAGAACAATCACTCACTCATGCGAACTCCTCACCGAACAGCCTACAGAGTGAAAAAGAAGTTATTTGTTGTTCTTTAACCTCAATGTGCAACCAAGGAAATATTCTATTACTTATTCAATACTTCTCCCTTTATCATTTGTGCATATATGAACTGTGTAATCTACTGAGGAGTTGAGGCTTGTGAAACCTCAGCTTGCTCTTCGACAAAGGCTTCGCTCTCAGACACTGATCTGGCAAAACTTCAGTTCAAACCCAACTATGCAGAATTTTCACAGCTCTTATGAAAAAAATTGCACTTTTCAGCATATTCTACTTTTTATAGTGTGTAAAGAGGCTCGGTTGTGTAAGTCGAGTGTATTATGGATTCTAATGGGAAGCGATGGAGCCAAGAAAAAAGCAGAAATACTAAATAAGATCTAAAGTGACTGGAAGTCAGTCAAAACGCCGGACTGATGACATTTGGCAATCTGCATGCAACTGATTTGATTTTTCTAAAGCCCTTTCAACTCAAAAAAGAGCAAGTCAAATGGATAAAACAGGTCAAACATGCAGATCAAACGAAACTAAACCACTGTACCCACTACAGACTATACAGTGCTGAAGCAGGAAAAAAATGTCCACTGAAGGTACTGTGAAGGCTGTAGAACAGAAAACACAGAACAAAACAAAAATAACTGAAAAATCCCATTTTAGCTCCAAAAATGTTGCTTTGCATGTTAGAAAAACTCACACACTCACATGGAGTCTGAAAACCCCCTCAAACTATCAGACACCAGTTGGTGCAGCAGTCCCCACAGAAGGCCAAACTGTAAATACAGCGGTACCCAGGCTCTTTCATAATGACATTATTAGCGGAGGGCTCCTGTGGTTTTGCTGGGCCTGCAATGAACTGATTAGCCCATGTAGACATTGATCTCACCTTTCTATGTTGTGTATTTGTGTGCATGTGCGTGTGCAGATGTGTGCACATTAGTCTTTGGCTGGGGGTGCTCTGTTATTGTCTATCAGATCAGGGCCTTGTTCTCTTACCATTTCAAACAGTTCATTTTCCACCATGCTAATGGCAGTTTTAGAGGGTTAAGGAGATAAATAAATCCTCGCTGTCACCTCATTTAAAATCAAATGCCACTTAATTATAGCTGTATGTGTTTTCAAACACTTTGCATAATTTATTGTTCTGCTCCATCCTAATCTCCAGATCCTTATCGCATGTGCTCTATTTTACCCCTCTGTCCTTATAATAAAATTATAATGCTCCCTCTCACAGTTTTTCTTTCTCTTTCTTGCTGCCAACAGCAGTGTGAAAGAGATAAGGAAAGCGATGAAAAGACGTTTTAAAGTTGTGCCTCACCTTGTAGGGATTTGATGCTGTAAAGGTCTATTGTCAGCTCAGGAGAGCATACATGCACACTCTCTCACACTTGCACACACAGCCCTCTGGCAGTGTTACATTTCCTACAAACAAAATACAAACATTGTCAAATTCTGTGAAAAGAGCAGGGGTAACATCATCATTCATGATCGGGTTGTAGGCACACATCCCAGAGAAAAACAAAGTGGGGGGGGGGAGCATGACATGCGGATTAGATTTTTAACCTTTATTCATGTGATTTGAAAAGTTTCTGCTGTTTTGCACATGTACTGTAACAGGCCGATTCTTCCATTTCTTTGTCACTAATGCACCAGAAAGAACCAAGCACATTAGCAGTATTAATGCCCGACTGCATTGAAGGTCATAAAAGGAAGTGAGGGGCACTAATATGCTGCTTTACTGGCTGAGGCTGCCATCATCAACACTAAATGTCAGATCACATCAGTCATTTTTCTCTGAAGAGACAGGATGGAGAACGAGTACAGTTTCCAAGTCATGCTGCTTCACAATTTGAAAAAGCTCCTTTTTCTGTGATTAGGGCATTTCGGGAAGTAAAGTCGAGGACATAAAGTTTATAGCTTAGAGTGCTATGAAGTAATTGTTGATCACTCATCAAATTCAAAGTTGTGAAATGACAGAACTTTTGGACATGAGTGACGTGAAAACAAGTCCCTTCTATAGCATTGGTCTTGCATGAAGTTTGCACCACACACAAAGTTAGTAACAGCGAGTAATTATTCATCCCACTATATATTCATACATTTGCCATTACTATCACTTTGCATGCAGCGGGTGTTATGTATGATATGGCAGCAGCTGCTGAAGGGGGAGTCACTCTAATTGTCCAGCAGCCCACTAGATCAGAAGACAGATGCAGTCTTTACAATCAGTGCATTTGGATTTATGCACATTTTTGTCTTTCAGCAAAGCAAACAGCAAGTTAAGGGAATGTTTAAAGAGGCAGAAACTAAATCCCAAGTAATTGAAAAAGAAACATATAGTAACTGTTGCTGGAGGTATTTTTATTGTTGTATATGATGTATTTATAGGTCAAAACAGACATTTAAAATTATCCCTGGCTAAAAGAAAAAAAACAACAGGAGATTTTGAACAGGCTTGCAGAAATACAATTAAACAAGCAATTATATCTATAACCACCAGCTCCAAGTGCAGTGCAGCTGACTTTATTTTGTCTCAGAAGATTCACAACTTAGCTTTTTTAAACACTTCTCCACACACAGACACGCACACACACACACACA
>JAUESF010000012.1:7193473-7205375 GCA_032274765.1 Malacoctenus tetranemus | reverse complement strand
CACACACACACACACACACACACACACACACACACACACACACACACACACACACACACACACACACAGTAACAAAAAATCACGCACGAGCACACACGCCTCCTCGATGATTCAATCTGATGATGGGTATTGGATGGGAATCTGGAATCTGTGAAGGTCAGAAAAGTCTGAACAGTAACATCCACCACTGCAGGCTACTGCCACCGTCTCAACTCCTACACTGTCATTACTGCTGGCCGGCTCACTCTCATTATCAACTTACTTCATCAAATACACTTCATTATCAGCTTGTCCTTAACAGACAGATGGGATGGACCCTGCAGCAAATGACAGAGTAACTGGTATAAAGTGATTCCTTTTAAAGACTATTCAATGAACGGGTCATAACACATATAGTCCTCTGCTATTAGTTTATCTGTGATTTACACTTGATTGGACATCTGGAGGAAGAAAAAAGTGGTATGTTTCTTCAGAAAATACTGTTTAATTGTACCAATGGCTATGCATTATAATTACAACTGAAGTGATTATAGTCATTATGAAGTCGTTATTTCTGAGACTGTTGAACATATGAAAGGCGGATGGATACACTGGCTGAATAGACAGCTGTTACTGAAGATGTAAGTAACAGACAGCCCTATCATGCTGGCAATATGGACGACCATGAAATTAAGACTCAACGTATAGTAATTACAATGACAATGAGCTTTGTTCGAAGTGTCAAGTATCAATCTAACACTTGCCAGGCAGCTTTCATATCATAGCTAATAGGCAGTTGGTGAGCCAGGTCTGCTGCCAACCACTGAACCACGCTATTCATGAGCTGGCCCTTGTCATTGTGCTTAGCAGTTGATGTAACAGTAACACACCCATCAGATACATGTGCCCCCATGCAAATGAGTGCATTAGAGCAGACCTCGCAGAGCGGAGCGTGGCCAATAAATTCAGCCAGGGTGAGAAATGTAGCCTTTACCATGCGTGTCCAACCCCATCTATTTAACCTAATTACACACACCATACCAGGTAATAAAAGTCTGCATGCCATCAATTCTGACATCTTATCCAGGGCACAGCAAGAAATGTCTATTAGCATCCATAAATCCTGAGGACAGCGTTCTTCTTTAGGAGTAAAGTGTGCGAAAATATGACTCTGTTGGTGGCCGCCTTTCCCCTGGATGTTTGTGGGAGACACGGACGGCTATACACTTAGGAAACGGGTATATCAGATCTCAGCTTTTAACTATATCTGCTGGCAGGGCGTTCGAGCACTCAGGTGAGGCATCACACCCACCTCGTGAGTCAGCCCGAGGATGCGGGAGGCGGCGCACAAACTGTTGAACTCCCAGGTGGAGTTCAACCACCCCGGCTCTCCTTATTGGCTCTAATCCAAAGTGAGGAGACAAAACAACAAATAGCTGATTCAGACAGCGGTAAAACACGGCAGCAATCCGGGTGTTCGCCGGCTGGTGTTCCTATCCAGGTGTTTCATGTCGCTCGCTGACAGCCCCGTCACGCCTTAGGCCAGGCGGAACATGGCTGCAGGTACTTTCACTTTCCAATGTCACGCCTTGCCTTTAGGAAAACAGCGCAGAGTTGCCGAGTGGCCACGGCCCAGCGTTTTAGCCGCAGATGGCTGGATAAATAGATGTAGTCACAGTAGCTTCACTTGTGCTCTCGATCCTCTTTGTCTGCTGTGCAGCTGAATATATGCCTGACCCTGTAAATCGTAGGAAGTGGTGAAACCAAGCACGGAAAAAAGAGAAGGATGACCGGATTGAAAAACAAATAGCTAAGAGGTGATGATTACCATCGGAAGAGGACACTGTGAACCACTTCAACTTTTCACCTCATTGCTCACTTAGTAGGATGAAAATCAATCATGCTAAAGTAATGGCGTGTATATTAAGTATACTGGCCCTTAGGTGAGTGTTTATTTTTTTCTTCATCACAAATCCCTCGAGCTATTTATGAGACATTTCAACAACAACGTTTAAAAAACTCACTTCAACCTGTTTTATTTTCTGAATCAGGCTCTCTCTCTTTCCTACAGACATGTTGCCCAACACATCCCTTTTTTCAGCTCTCAAAGAAAAAAAATGGGGTAAAAAAAATAAATAAAAGGATCACCACACCTGGATTTCCACTCCAGGATGTCATCCGTGGAATACAGCAGCGAAGCTAATCCATCAAACTCTCTAAAAAGAACATGTATGTACGTGTGCGCGCGCGTGCGTGCGTGTGTGTGTGTGTTTTCTATTAAAAAGGATTACTCCATTACCAAAACAAACCTGATTTTAAAAGCCAAGCTTAGGATATACGGTTTGGTAAATTGATTTATGACAGATTTATCTCACCTAAAACACGAGACGGTGCTGGTTTTTGGATCAGTGCTGGCTTTGCGTCACAAACAATTACTGTTTCATGCAGCCGCTGCCGCCGAAGAAAAGATGGCGCGTTCCCAGCAGCTGGTGTCAGAACATCAGACCATTGTGGCCCCGTATCACTGTAGAAAACACTAATTGGCGGTGATTGATAGAGGGCTTTGTTGGGAGGGGGGCATGTGTCTCACTGCACTTTGCGCTCATTTTGAAAAAGCAAACCCTGCCATATTCACACACACAGGCATGCGCGCACGCACGCACGCACGCACACACACGCACACACGTACACTTGCACACTTGCACAAGCAAAAAGACTTGAAAAGACTCTGGCATATACAGTATTTTCCATGAACATTCACACTACAATACCAGTTAAATGCTGATTCGCTGTTGGTTTATAAGGATTATGCTTTTCTTCATTGTCACATATTTAGAGCATTGTGCCTTGACTCTCCACTGAGCTCCCAGCTTCAAAGCTACTCCAGTGCAATTGTTGCCTCAGTCACCTATTATAAACAACACATTTTTAGAGAAAAGGCTGTAATTGTGCAAAAGTGTGGCACAAATGGCTTTGTAACATTACTGTACGCCTTTCTTCAATGCAACCCATACACAGGACCCTGAAAGCTCTCACCAATTGAAGTTCAGCTTTCATCCAGCATGAAAGCTATGTTTGCAATTGAGCTTTGGTGCTATACCTTTCCTCGCCTTCACCTCACCCTCTATGCCTTGTTTCATATGAGTGCACAACCACAATGGCTTGAGTAATAGGTCCAAAATGGTTTTTACCTGAACAAAATCACAGTTTCTGGGGAGGTAACTTTGAGGCCCAGACAACTCAAACAGATGATCGCTCAAGCTAATTCTTTTCTTGCTCTCTTTTTTCTTCGAGTGAGTTCTGTGGTGCTTCACAGTTCCCATCATTTAGCGTGTGCAATACACACAAGAGATAAAAAGCAAGAAGAGTGAAAAAATACCGAGAGAAAAACACAGACGAGGAAGAAGGAGAACACAGGTCAACCACTGAGCTTTTTTCTTGTTTGAAAATGTCAACATCAGAGAGAGGTGTCTCTCCATCACGGGGGCGTGCTGGTGGGTTGGTGAATGTTCCCCCTGTTGCAGGGTAAATCAAGGTCTAAAGCCAAAGCTGAGCAGCCTAAAATAGCCTGATGACTGCTTATGGTCTTATAGGAGTTCCAGCTTTATGCTTTTAGTGGCCAACTCCAGTCCCTCTTTCCTGCCGTAAGCTCTAACTGGGATGTTTAATGGGAAGAGAGTACTTCAAGGTCACACCGGCACCAAAGTTTCGTGCAAAAATATTCTGTCTTTGCCTGACATCTTTTGACTTTGAATTCAAATGACAAACACCTTCTCGTAAACCTCATATCGCTGACATATCTGCTTGCACTCGCTCTCTGAAAGAAAAAGAATCACACTCTGCCATCCAGTCCAACCCTCAGCTTTCACCTTCTGCTGACGTAACATCCTTTGACATGAATCCACCATCACATATGAGAGCACATCGTGGGTGCGAGCCCGTTGTGGGTGTGTGCGCACTTTCATGCGTGTTTAGAAGTGTGAGCAGGCTGCAGACAGTGGCCACTGGGAAATCAAGGAGCACTTTGTCATGCATCCTTAAATGTGTGACACTGCGTCTCATGAGACAGCGCCTGATTGGTCTACGAGGCATCAACGAATGACGGGTGAGTGATGGCCTCCAGGGGATATAGTGTGTGTGTGTGTGTGTGTGTGTGTGTGTGTGTGTGTGTGTGAGCGTGTGTGTGTGAGTTGCGTCTTGTGCTGTGTGCGTGTGTCTGTGTGTGCGTGCTGGCTGAGGTTAGAGACACAGGACAGCACAGTGACATGTCTGGGTGGCACCCTGTCAAAGCCAGCTGGCATTGTGTCGTAATGCCGCCATCAGGGAGTCATACAGCACACTCGTCTCAGTTATCAAGATTCACATTGTTCCAGCCCGTATGCAAACTTCTTTCAGAATAAGAGCAGGAAGAAATTCAGCTTTCTACCCACAAATTTCTCTTCTAGTGTTTGGTCGAACGAAACATCCTATAATGAGCGCATGTCAAGGTCAAAAACCTGTCTCCGTCTTGTCAAACTGTTACTGAAAAACCCATTAAACAATGGTAAAAACCAAGTGCAGTCTTACAATGTTATTATCTTTGGTTGTAATGCACAAGTAAGTAGTTATTACAACTGAATAATGTAGATATTGTTACTGATGACTGAGAGCGCGTT
This sequence comes from Malacoctenus tetranemus, assembly GCA_032274765.1. Taxonomy (NCBI): domain Eukaryota; kingdom Metazoa; phylum Chordata; class Actinopteri; order Blenniiformes; family Labrisomidae; genus Malacoctenus; species Malacoctenus tetranemus. The sequence goes on along the minus strand of JAUESF010000012.1, from coordinate 7,200,741 downwards.
ACACCTGGAATCGGTGGTGGTGCTGCTGTCTCTCTGTTTTGAGCGACTCCTAAAACATGCTCCCCCTGCAGGGCATCTGCAGTTGGGGACTTGCATTTTTCGCACCTTGTCAATGATTGATTAACTTAATCGGACCAAATTAACACGTTTGCTCCATCGTTTGGCTTCTAACTATGTGTCATAACTTAAACTGAAATATGAGGGCCCATGTTTATTTGTAGCTTTGTTGTACACTCACAAGGAGCCCATAATGTGAAGAGCTCTCATGTCAACATACAAAAAAACTGGAAGAATCGGTTGATCAACATCAACACAATTAAGACAATAAAAAGGATATTTGCCAAAAATTGATTGTAAAGTCCTCTGATTGTATCCTATGGAGACTCCTAATACTTAACAGACATGTAGACCAGCCACTTCCTCTTGCTGCAAGTAGAGTACGATAAGAACAAACAAACAAAAGAAAAAACAGCATCACTAATTCTTGAACTTCGAACAACTATTCACAGGTTTGCTTCCCTCTAATAAAATCTAAAATTCAAGGGTAAACAAGTAAAAAACATTTTACAACTAATGCTTTGAGGTTTTTTTTTTTGATTGCTGTTTTTGTGTGCGAAGCCCTTATTCTTTAATTCAAATGGACTCGTGGCAAAACATGCTGCTGTTTGAGATAGTGGAATACATGTCTCCATTCAAATTTGGCTGCAGTAAATACGGCTTTGGTGGACATTCATGTAAGGGAATAAAAGAACATCAACAAGAGGAGCGAACAAAACAGACATAGAATGAGGGAAACATAATGGGGCTGTGATCTGTGGGGTATTATAGGGTGTATGTAATGTAATAATATGACACTCTGGCCCTATTTGTAGTATGTTGAATTAAACACAGAGGGGTTTTTTTTGTTTTGTAATGTTTTTTTCATGAAACAAATTTGCAGCAGCGTCATCGTCTGCTGTATGAATCATGTGTGGTTGCTCTAAGGAAGAGCTGATATCTAAAACCAACAGGGGGCAGGCGTAATTACCAGCATGTCCCTCATATTTACTATCTCTTAATGAGCTGCTGACATGAAGCAGACAATGGCCTGTCAGCGTTATTCTCCCTTGTATTTTTATTCTGTTTAGTTGTTGTATTTTCATCAGCAGATAAGAACTGGCATGGTGCGAGAGAGCGCGTTTAACTTTGTCTCCCTGCTCTCTCGGCTTCTGATCGATGTTGCCACCTCTTACCAGCAGAGAGGTGGAGGGAGAGCGAGAGAGCACGAGGCAGACGGAGAGACGGAGTGAGAGAGGAGGAGGATTTACGCTGGCACCGCATTTTTGTCCAATTAATAGATTGCCAGTGTGTTGCGTATTTTGCATGACAAAGGAGGGTAATATTAAACTGCCATTTGTAATGAAAATGCACTTTGCAAATTAAAAAGTGCAGAAACCCAATTTTTCCTACCTCTTTAGGAAATAAACAGTCCTTAACCAATTAAAGCGCATTGTAATAATTCTGTGATTTATTGCAGGTTGTTTAACTTTCAAAACTCAGCTAACCTATATTAAGGTCACAATCCATCATGTCTTGCATGGAGTGCTGCGGAGTAATGGCTGTTGTATTAGCTGCTTTTGATGATAGTATGAAAGAAGTATTAGCACTTGTCAACAAAACTGCTTACAACATAACATTAGCATGCATGAGCTGCGTCGCCTATTCATTATCTTGGCAGCTCCACACACGCGGTTGCTGCCTTATACAACATTTTGCCAGGCCGAGAGCACACGCACTCTGTTTGGTTTTGAGATAGAGTGGTAACATGCATGGGGCACGCTCTGGTTGCAATGCAAACAGACACGAGACGGATGAAACAGTCTCCATGACACACAAACGAGAGAGAGGGAAGAGGAGCGAGGGAGAAGGAATGAGGGATGAGAAAGAAGAAGAGAGATCACTCTCCATCTCTGCCTTGATCACCCTCAGTTAAGCCTCAGTTTCTGTGTGATAAACACACCAGAAAGTGTCCAAATACTGACAGAGGAAGAAAAAGACAGAGGGCCGCGGAGACGAAATGGATGAAAGCGGTGAGGGTGACAGAGAGCGCGATGTTGTGAAAAAGCTCACCGCCTTTCGAGTTCAGCTGCGGCTCCAACGGTGACTGGCAAGAGAAAAGGTTATGCCGGAAGAGAAATGGAACGGCGGGGATACAAAACAAGCTAAGCTGTGAGGATAACATTTGGGGGGCTGTTGAGGCAGATACAATGTGGAGGACGCAAAAGCTTTTGTGTAAGTAGTAACTGTTTTGAAAGGCAGAAAGATGGACGTGATGAAGGGGTTGAGAGTGAGACGCGGGCGGAAATAGGGAGGCAGAAAGAAAGCAGAAACAGATGTAAACACACAGAGAAAGAGTTACGGCTGAAGGGCACGGCAGGGTACCAGCCAGCCAGAGAAAGATGCAGGGCGGTGTGACATGGTGACATTTGCCTCCACAAATGGGCTCTCTGGCTTTAGCCGCACAGTCTGGTGTGATGCCCCCCGACTGTGAGCCAAGAATGCACTTAGCTCAACAAGAGCAAATGAATGGCCCTGTTTTGACTTCTACCATTACACTCCTTCTCACTGATAGCTGGTGCTGGGCAGAGAGGGTCTTTGTTGGAGCACAGGGTTCCCTGCGTGTTTAAACACCCCTGCACCACAGTCTAATTAGTGTGTTAAATCAGCAGTTGGATAATCTGTGGATTCAGTGCTCAGCTCCAAATTCTGTAGTTTAGATTTATCTGGCTTGTTACAACTGGGAGGCAAATAAATTACTATTGTTTTGACAAAGTGCATTGCTACAAATAACGTTACAAAATGCCGGCTTTAAAAGTCAAAACAGAAACAGGCTCCATGCTTAAACCCTAAATTGAGATTTTCTATGCCGGGACAGACTGTTGTAAGTTCTCATGTGATCCGAACACAGAGCGATGTTGTTTACTTCTGATAAAGAGGAATCTACCCATCTAGCCACCACGAGCCACGCAAACACCTGACAGGCCTACAAACATGTCAACAACAGGCCGTTTAGCAGCCGAAGCCATCACGCCAGCTATTCAATGGAGCTAATTGCAACCGCTAAGGATTATCATATCCTAGGGCAGCACTGATGAACATCAGGCTTGGATTATTTATTTGTGCCTGGAAGTCCATTTGAAACACATGTGATCATTGCTGAAGGTAAAACATGGAAATCTTCTCCGCTTGTTAGAATTAATCAGGAAGAGCAAACCCATTACTTTTTTCCCAGTGAAATATTTAAACTCTTGCCTGTCATATTTTCTCTGTTAACTGAACTTGAATGCACACTGGAGAGGCAAAGAAAAGGGGTTAATTATTCTTGTGACATTTAAACACAGTGGTAGGTGCATTTGGTGTATCTTTCTGTTTATGAACAATAAGAAATGCAAATCTTTATGCACAAAACAGTCTGACTGGTCCATTCATATTGATGTCTGTTCTGTAACACAGTTACCACTACAAGTCTCCATACACTGTCTGTCTCTGATCACCCGGTCCCTCAACCCACTTTGCATGTGTTGATATTCAAATCTCTCTCTCTCTCCCTGTCTTTCTCTGTAGCTCCAGCTCCCCAATGATTATTCATGTGCATTTAACTCTCAAACAGCCCCTCATTAACTGTGGCACGCTGGGCCATACGTTGGGCCAAATTACGCAGCTCTGACATACACAAACCAGCGGGGGGGGGGAGGGCGGGGAGGGAGCAGAGTCGTCGGGATGAAAGGCCTGGCTCTTTACTTGGACCTCTCTAACCATAGATAATGGCTGCCAACGTGTCTGTATGGTCTTTTAAAGCAATCAGCACTTTCACTTTCAGAGGAGTGGGGTTGGGGGTGCGGGGTGAAGAAGGGGGGTGGGTGGGGTGGAGCACCCGGAGAGAGAGGCGGGGGAGAGGGGGCGGGGGGGAGAAAAGAAAGGGTGAAGTGGTAAACACTGAGTCAGGACTGGACCTTCACTATCAAACAGGGTGAAGGCGGGAAGGTGGGAAAATGTGGAGAAGGGAGTTCCTGACTGCACTTGCTGTCAGGGCCAATTAGCAGTTTTAGATTTTTGAAATGCCGTTTTTATCCTAATGAAGCAATTGTAAATCTTCAACAGCAGATGTGCTAGTTGTACAAAAAAAATGCAAATTTGTAGGCGCTATAAATCATTCTTCACATGAAATCTGGACAAGCGATGAGTTATAATTAACAATTGTGCAGTTTAGGGTCAGCAGCTACGGCGAATTGGACGAGTGTCTCTTTTGATCACATTTTTCAGGTGTTGCCGTTCACTTAAAGACAAGTTTCAAAGTCCATTGTTCAACAGAGTAACAATGGTGACATCAGAGCGTTGAATTCCAGCTTTACGTCGAACAGGTTCGCATTAATACATGAAGAACAAAGCGCTCATTGTTGGGATTCACAACTAATATGGAGTAGTCTAACCAGTAAGTATCAGCAAAAGCAGATGTTTTTTGATGGATAAATGTTCAGCTCTTACTTTGTACTTTCTTTGGTCTCGTCTTTATTTGGAGGATCCAGTTTAAACAACGTGAGATCAAGTGATCAACTTTTTCAGTGCAGTAAATTTCCCCTCCCGCAAAAATGTGTTGATCTTTTATGCTTGAATGCTCAGTTACGCGGTGGCTGAATGATGCCAGGCCGTCCGATGGGTTTGATGCCTGAATCTGAATGTGACCATCCAGGAAATGCCCAAATCTGTCCCACTGCGTCAGTCAGCAGTGACACGATCAATAAAAGTGAGTGTGCCAGGTCAGTCGGCCGAAGCCTCTCTGGGACTGCAGCTTCTTTGAGAGATGAGGGGATTCACTTTGGAAGATGAGCTTGTCGTTTTTTGCTGCTACACTTCTCTCTTTTCATCATCTTGATACTCACTCATTTGTTTGAAGTATCTATTCCTGTGTCATAGTTTTGGTCAACAGTTTTAATATGATGATTAAATAAACTATTAGAAAATTGGAAATTGACGTTTTTCAGCACTGAGGTGAATATCTGAGTTTCAATTCCTGCATGCAAACAGATCTCCCAGTTAGCATCGTTGACGTCAGCACCATACGTAACTTGTCTCTTTGAACCTATTCACCTGTACATGGGTCAAGATTTCCTTTCTGCCAGCTGATTTTGTTAAATTGAAAACATTCACTGAGGAAAAAGGCCCTCAGCTTGATGTTATACCTTTCATTCCAGCTGAGACTTGACATGTTTTCTTTTGTTTTTTCTATTTAAAGCAGAGACCCTGAACAAGAATATAACATCTACAACAATTCAAAGCACTTTCGTCTCTCCATTTGAACTTCAAATTTCATAATGCAGATGAAGAGAAACTGCCACGATACCCCAAGAATGTCAAACCACAGCGGATCCAGACTGAAATGGCTCTTCCCACAGATGTAAGAAACCAAACAATGTGCAAAACAACACGAATGGACACACTGGAAGGTTTTGCTGCGCGCTGTAATCGCCACATACTCATTTGACAAACATATTCCTCACTCAAATGGCCAGAGACTGGTTTTAGTAAAATTCAATGACAGTGAAATTCTCGATTTAAATATGTGCTTGGAAGTTGTTTTAAGACCTGACTGACACTAAATATCAGACTAGAATTTAGATGAGGAGAAAAAAAAAACCTCTCTCAAATATCCCGACTAAAGACTTTATCTGGTTTAAAATGATTGATAATCAAAGATGTCTGGGTGAGTAGCTAATAACATCAGCCAAAAGATTAAAAAGATGCAGGAAATCTAAAAGTAAAATGGGAAAATAGTTGTTCGATAAAAATACAGCTTATAAAAGTAGGTATTTAGAAGTGATAATGGCAACAATTCCTTCTCTCGCTGCTCCAATTGTAGCTATATTTGTGTCAAGTGCACAATCAAAACCTTTTTATTCATTAGCAGCTGATGTCGTAATAACAGTGATCACAGTTAAATAGTGGAAGAGTCGAACAATGCGTCTTGGTAATAGACAAATCAACCCTTGAAGCAAATAAGGAATTAACCTTCAGATATACAATCATCGCAACAGCCAGGTGATTAATCTCTGACAGTGTACTGTACATGGTGCAGCACAACACACACACACACACACACACGCACGCACGCACGCACGCACGCACGCACGCACGCACGCACGCAAGCACGCACGCACGCACGCACGCACACGTGCGCCCAACAACCATATGACAAATGTTTAGACAGACTTAAAAAAAAACCAAAAAAAACATTGTGAATCTTTTCACTTAGCAACTGTTACACAGAGCTCGCTCCCTTTAAAGTCTGATGAATTAAACACTGTCGCAATGCAAACACTGGTACCAAGCTGAACACTGTGACCAACTGCATAAAACTTTGTAGTTTGGCCACTTTGACCCGGTGACCTCTCACACCACTGTTTGGGCTGAGCAGAACTCTGCTTCTGAAACTACAACTTTGAACACAACATCTTCCACCCATAAACCGGGGGCCATAATCAAAAGAAAATCAGGTAACGATGGTCATAGCAGCTGATCGCTTGGAAGCAGTCAGGAAGAAAGAATCTAATGCTAAAAATACAGATGAGTTTTAGACTGAAATGTCCAAAGGCTATAAACTACACTGTGAGCTAAAACCAAAGCTCCAAATTTGTCCACATGTGAAATCATATATCATTTAATCACATCTCCCACCCATTACACATCCAGTCAAGACATTTTGGCTTTTTGGAGTTTTTCGAGAAGACCAAAATTACTGGAGGCTCTCAAATCCACACTCTGACACACCATAATAACACTGAGCAAGGGAGGACAAGTTTGGGATGACCTCAGCCATCGATAAACTCAACATAGCCATTACAAATCAGTCTTTATTGAAGTGCAGGCTGAAAATCACTCATCAGTGCCTCTCCCCGCACGTAGTTGGGCAATCAAATCAAAATGCGCCCTAATTTGACAGTTGCTATGAGAGTGACCTCAACATAATGCGAGTAACTAGCCTTTATTACGAAGAAGAATTGAGACTAATTCTACATAGCTTGTCACATCTGACGTTGGGTCTTAAGGTTTTGGGGGGTTGGGGGGTTTCCGCGCCATATGCTCCATATATGACAGCTACATAACAGCAGTGTGACAACACAGAAGCGTATACTCCTCCTGGGATGGCAGGGGGGGGGCTGAGTGTGTGTGTGTGTGTGTGTGTGTGTGTGTGTGTGTGTGTGTGTGTGTGTGTGTGTGTGTGTGTGTGTGTG
>JAUESF010000012.1:7144951-7156643 GCA_032274765.1 Malacoctenus tetranemus | reverse complement strand
TGTGTGTGTGTGTGTGTGTGTGTGTGTGTGTGTGTGTGTGTGTGTGTGTGTGTGTGTGTGTGTGTGGGTGTGGGTGTAGGTGGGGGAGACGGGGCAGAGGCACGAAGGCGACAAAGCTCGTCACAGCACAGCACAGAGCTGCGTACTTCACCCTTATTAGGCCTGTGTCCTTGGCAGATGCAGAGCTTGCCCTTTGTTAGAAAGGTGTGTGTGTGTGTTACAATGGCAGTGATTTAGAATGGATTGGGCGTAGGCGTGGAGACAAGGTGCAGTAGCCCCATAGCTCCCTGATAGCTGGCAGCGTGACAGCTGTGAATGGAGAACAGGGAACAGCCTGAAGTATTGCAATCTAATATGTGTCACATACCTGCATAAATATTTATGCCTGTTGCAGAGCAGAAAGGGGGGAGGAGGGCGGGGGTTGGGGGGAGTGGAGGATGGGACAGGAGTAGTGGACTTGGGCGAAAAAACTTCAATCAGGTGACACAACATCTGAGCCACACAATCCTTTTCCATCTTCATCTATCAGTCCCAGAGTCTCAAAAAGCCCCTTGAGCAGGTTAACTCAGCCACCAATCATACACATGTGCATTCACAATGACAGGACTTCATGATTTAAGTCACAGCATATTCTAGCTCTAAAAATTCTCTTTCTAAAAAGTCTTTCCCCAACTCGGGCTGGAATACAATATAAGCCTGCACCACTGATAGGAGCCCGTTCTGCAATTTGATCGAATTCTAGTTTGGAAACTTTTATTTTTTAAAACCACAGCAATAAAGAGACAAAAAAGAGAAAAAAAATGAAACACACCGCATGCACGTCTGTAACAAGTGGAGTGTTTTACCTGTTGGCCAGCAGAGTTTTGAAGGTGACCTGACTCATGCCCTGATAGGCTGGCAGCAGCCTCGGCCAGTCCCATGCCCAGTCGACCACGGTACTCTGTTGATGTATGAGGATAGCGTATTGTTAGTTATTAATCAGGGTTAATACCATCAGTGCATTACCGCTCCAGCTGGGACCCACTAACAAAGGAGGAGGGGGGGTCTCCAGTGCAGGCCACCGACATCAGGCGATCAATCATGTCCGCACAAGAAGGTTTTTATTCCAATAAGACAGCAATTAATTTATAAATCCATTTGGGGGGATGTAGCCATCATTTATAGAAAGATAAATCAATTTTTGGAGGGAGTCGTTACTCTTCTTGCTATGCCTTTTTTCTCTCCATCTTCAATGGCACCCCGCCAGCCCCCCCTCTCCCTCTCCATTTTTTACTCTCTCTCCCTCTTTCTCTCTCTCTCTCTTTCTTTTTCTTAAACACACACACATGCACACACATGGGCGAACACACTTGGCACTATCACCATATTGGGAAAGCAAATAAAAATCAGATTGCTTTGATTGCAAAAATGTCACTCTTAACTCCAGGCTGAGTTTTATTGACAAAAGGAGGAGAACTCCACTCGTTCCATCCATCCATCCAATCCCCCCTCTGCTTCTTCCTCATAGGTGATTGATGGATGTAACTTTTTTCCTCCTCCCTCCATTTTATTTGACAAACAACACAGGCACCTGAAGCGGAGAAGGCATTTTAATCATTCTCTTAATAGGGTGTTTCTATGCAAAGCTATGCAGCCTCCTGTGATAAGCCGAAAACAGGCCAAGTCTTAGGATTAAAAGTGTCTCTTTGTGAAAAACAAAAGCAACAACACAGATACATTATAAGGGATTACAAGTTTATAAATGTATCTAACTCTTTTTTTGAAGTAGGAAGACTCTCAAGCTTGAGGATAACTTGTTTTTGTTTGTCTAACATGATGTCAACAACATTTCCCTTCAGAGTAGGAGAGTAACAACGGGGGAATGTGTCTGTTCTCCCAGTAAAGTGAAGCTACCTGTAGCTAAACTTAAAAACCTTTTTCCAGAAAAAAATTCTAACAATTAACTGAACATCATGGCTGCACTCTTGGGGATAAGTTTGGGATAAGAGGGTATATCGTTCAAAGCTCCAAAGAAGTGCACTTTAAGACGGCACTCCCCTTTAACATCACTCTTTTGCTTTATGAAAAAGGAAGAACTTCTTTCGTGGCTTCACCTTTTCCGTGCTCTTTTTTTTGCTGCCAGCCTAACTCTGGCTCGGAAAAAGGGAGCAACCTGTGGGGAATATGAGAGCCAAGCCCTAGAAAGACCTGACAACTTCAGAGAGTGCCACAGTATCCAGTTCACCAGAGACTCAACCAGCTCCTAACCTTCAACATTAAGCTCCTGGCCTTGGTTGAGTTAAAGTCACGCCACGCTGCCTGCACAAGCAAAGGCACACAGTACAAAGTCAAATAAAAAAGAACTGTAGGAACCTTGCGTGAATAATTCCTCGAAGAATCGATGGCAGATCAAAGATATTTCATCCAGCGAACATTGGTAATAAACACACATTTTGGGAGCAGAACAAACTCTGATGGTGACCTAGAAAGGTTGGACAAACCTGATCCAGCTTCTTCTTGCCAATGTGGTCAAACTGGAAGAGAGGGTTGAAAGTGGCTGTGCCAACATGACTCTCTGAGCCAAGGTCAAAGTTCACCAAGTGAGGAGGATCATCTGGCAGGTCTGCGCTCCCACTCAGTTTAGACATCAACAGCTCCTGTATCCAAGATGTGAGGGGAGAAATGGGCACAGGATTAAGATGCTCCGACTGGTAAGACTGTCAAAAAATCCTGCAGAAGGAGTCTGGCACACCAGAGAGGGCAACTGAGAAGTTAAACTTAGCTTTTACAAACCTCAAACAGCAACAAACTATAATCAAGAGCTTTCAGCATCAAGATACTTCAAATATTAGTAGTGACAGAAACATATTTTCATGTTGCATCACAAAAACTACAAGAACAAGAAAGTGAACATTTTTTAACATAAGTACAAGCAAATTGAGTACACTTGAGAATAAAAAGAACCTTCCACCCTGAATAGCTACATGCTGTTGGCAACAAAGTTTAAAAAAAAAAATTCTGAGTCAAAGAAGATTCTCTCAAGAATTTTTAGGTTGCTTTCAAAGTGTTTTGTGAAAAAGTGAATCATATGTAAGCTACAAGTTCGCACGGAATCATGTAAACAATGTAAAAAACAATGGTCGCTGTCATTTGTCATGCTGGGAATTTTCTGGTCAAACCCAGTGGGGGTTCAAAATAGCTACACGGGAGAAGCAGGATGTATTTGACTCTCCTGGTCTCCATGAAGATTAAGAAAAAACAGGCGCTAAAACCACAGGTAGACCTCCCGAATTTCTTTCTGCAACCTTTGCAGTTGTTCCTCAGGTGAGGTGGCTGGGGAGAAAAGTACAAAATAAAGTAATGAGTTTGTGTACAGTATGTCTTCGTGCGTGTGCCCATGCGTACATGGGGGCATCCTGGTGTGAATTCATATTGCCATCCGTCAGCTTGACACGGCCTCTGAACCTCCTCTCCATCCACATCACTGCCAGCCCATTCTGTCCCTGACCCGCATGTTCTTGTGATGACCTTGGTTAGGATCGACATGGTGGGGCTGCTGGAAGGGTAGCTCCTTGTGGTTACTGCAGTTAAGCAAGGGCATTACTTGTACTTGTTTGAGCAGTTGTGGCAGTTATACTAATGCTGGTTTTCGCTCATGCATTGACTTCAGTTGGACTAATTCTGCCACACTTTTATTGTGATAAACTTAATCAGAATACAAACTAGTGTATGGCCTCATCACATATAAATGTAGGTCACAGGAGATGATAAGTTTTCGAAATGCAGTCTGCTTTTTGTTAAACCAGTTAAAGCAACACACGTTTCCTCACGTGAAAAAAAACAGGGGTTCTTCCTCAAACATTTCCAAAGACTACATGCAGAATTGAACAAATTTTTTTATGTCGTCAAGAGTGTATGTTAGAGGCTCTAAATATTATCCCTTGATAAATGCTAGTTAAATAAACATGCCCATTTTCTAGAAAACGTTTTGGATTTTGTCAGATTTTTTTGAAGGATAATGAATTTTGTGCAAGAGCTCTTTGCTGAATTCGGTGCCTCCATGTGGCCCCTCTCTTCTACATGTGGTGCATGTCTACCACAGGAAAATCACAGTCGGTTTGCACTCTTGGGGTCACCTGAACAACAGAAGATCAGAAAGGAGCATACTGCACACAGGCAGCCGTCCCGTACCCCCCCTCCCCTCCCCTGAACAGCCTGCGGCCTCAGGCCAGCAGCCACCTAATTGCTGGGGAGAGCGAGTGCTTCCCTACCTCATTGCCTTGGATGATGTGATAGATCTGCCTCAGGTAGTTGCTGCCACCTGCTTTGTGGCAGACCTCCAGCAGCATCAGGCCTATTTTCTGCTCAGTCAGTTCAGCCGCTGCAACTCCTCTCTCCCTTCCTTGCTCAAACACACTGGGAGGGAAACAGAAGCGGGGAGAGGAGAAGATGGGAAGGAAAGAACAGACAGAACAGGGAGTGGGAGAAAGAGGAAAAAGGGAGGGTGTCAGCTCATATTAGAATATCACCTCTGGCTATGGAAGTATTTTTTTTATACTTTTGGGAGGAATTTGGGCTAAAACTTGGAATTTACTATGCAACAAAATTAGGCGCTTGAGCCTAAAATTAATGGTTTTCTTCAGTTCCTCGCGAAAGCATTCACACCACAGGGCAAACAAACTCCAAATGTAATTCTTGGAAAGAAAATAAATTTAATTTCACTTGAAGATTTCAAAAAAACCAAACAAAAGTAACTGATGCTGGTGAAAATTACTCAGAAACACAAATTATCAAAGGCTTAATAACAAAATGGTTTTAGAGGTTTTTCGTGAAAAACATCAGGCTTTTAAAAACCAAAGGATGCTGTGGCCTATAAAAGTGATTGGTGCCCGTTTTCAAGTTTGTGTGTGTGTGTAATTGCATGTCAAGGTCCTAACACGTGTACAGTTCCCAACCCGTGCAGGCGCCCGCGTCATTTTCCTGCCCTTCCTATATGGATGGATATCACACTACCGTCCATCAAATCTTCTCCTTCACATACACTTCCTGTCATTGTTCTCCCTCTCTCTCTCTTCCCCTTTGTAATTATAAGGTGGCAGAAACAGTGTCGCCTGTCAGACAGCCATTGGCTGTTTGACATTGAGAGTGGCAAAAGAAGAGGAGTCCCATCTCGTCCATATACATCGCCTCATTCTTTTGCCTGGCGGCCTGGCGGTGGTGTTGTCGGCGATGGTGGCTGTGCATCCGTGTCAGCACCTGCGCTGTATCCTTTCCTGTCCATCACTGTGCAGGTGAAGCAGATGATTGGATTCAGTCAGCGGGGTGATTAATGAGGGCCCCTCCGGATTTGGGACAGCCTATCAATCATGTCATTAGGGCCAATGTGCCCTGAAAGAGGCAGACCTCCGCCAAGGAATAACTGCATTCATCTTCATCTGTGTATGCATCCCGTCAGCCCAGCCAGGGTCACCATGATGGAGAACAATAATCTTCTCCTCTACAAATTACTTTGCAAAGACAAGGTGGGTGCCACGGAGAGAGGGGGGCACAGTTGGAGAAGAAAAGAGGGAAAGTGGGATGGAGGAAGAGAGGAGGGCTCACACGAGGGGCAAACGTTTTTTTGTGAGGGGATTTACTTATGTGTGTGTGGCCATTTGTGTGTGTGGGTGTTTGTGTGTATGTGTGTGTGCCTGAGATACCAGTGAGGGAGTTGTTTTTGGAGTTATTACATCCTCCCCTCTCTCCCTCTCTCCCTCTCTCTCACTGTGTGACACTGTATTCTGATTGTTTACAAGCCAGGCGTCACTTCCCTGTGAAGGTTAGTTTAATGAATAGTAATGATCCCACTGAATGCCTCCGACAGGTGATACATAATCACTCTTCTTTCAGTTTTCCACTCAAGCCCCCTCACCAGCCCTTCACTGATCCCTCTCCACCCCCCCCCCCCCCTTGCTCATCCCCTCTTCCTGTCACTGTGACAGACAGCATTTCCTAGAACTGGCCCTAATCCACTCAGTGTTTTTTTATTTAGTTATTTATTTATTTTCTAAATTGTTAGGAGGCCGAATCGCCTTTTTATGAGGATGGATGCATCCAGAGTTTGTTATGATGAAGTGGGCAACCAAAGACACGGGTTCTGGGAATGAGCTGCGAAATGCGAAGCCAAAGGTCACAGATCAGCCCCAAAATGAAAGCTTTTTTTTCCCGTCATTCCAGCCTGCGGTCCACTCAATCAGGTGGCACGTCCATCATTTACCACAACAAATGCATGGAAGTTTTATTGATCTTTACAATGGCTCAAAGTGTTTTTCTTTATGTTTTATGTTAACTAGCTAAATACACCACCATCACTCAGTTTGAGCAAATTGAACTTCAGCTTTCAACATCCATCTTTATAGTGATGAATCATAAACATATACTTGGGAAATCAATTTTTTTAAAAGCATAGTTTTCCGATCATATGAATTAAATGAAAACCTTTTTTTTATAATTGGAGGATAACAAACTACACTTTCCTGACAGCACAGAATCATTTATATGAATTACCATCAGTGAGTCTCTGACCTTGACCCCATGTTAAATCATTACAATTGACCTCTCACCTGTCTGAGCAGAGTTTGCGAGCCTTCTGCAGCTGCATATTTATCCACTTGGGACGATATTCCTCCAGAGCCTGTAACACTTTGTGCACTGTGGGCTTTGGAACACCCTGTTGGAGATCATTGAACGAGAGTCATTGCAGAGCACAAAATCAAATCACCCACCAAATTGATTGAAAGACAAAGTACATAAACACAATACACAAATAAAAAGGCTCACTTGTTATTTGAAAGAATGAGTAAACCCAATTTCTTCAGAGTGTCATTGTTGTTATAAAATTACACCCGGGCCTTTACCTTTTGCTGAATGCCGATGGCAGCCTGGAGGCACTCTGCCAACAGAGACAGACGGTCCTTTGCCCCTCGGTTCAGAGCCAGACCACTGATCTGTTCTAGTGTCTCTGGGTCTTCCAGGCCCTGGATCAGGCAGCCCAGCAAGGCCCAGAGCAACAGGCCCACTAAGCGCAGCTGCCGGGAGTGCTGGGAGAGGTATTTTTCTCCCACTTGGAAGAGGTAGCGGATGGGTAGAGGCAAAGATGCCACAGCCAAAGGCAGGTTTGTAAAGATGAAGGACAATGCTTGAATTGATAAGGTAATGCCAGCTGAGAAGAAAAAAAAACTCTCAATTAGTATCACAAACAAGCAGAAGATTAAAGTGTAAAGGGTTAAATTTGTTGCAGTCAGTGTGAATATACTCTTAGCCGCTTTGTCTTTTCCCCTTGAATCCAGTTGTGTGTAGTTCCACTCTTTAGGTATTTTAGCCAAAACAGTCTCTGGCACATTGTGCTTAGGTGGGGTTCCAATGGACTCCTCCGAGGTTTGCCAACCCAAAACCATAGAGACCAGGTGTGACAGGAGGCTGTTGGTTGACTTGGTGACTACCGCCCGGACACAGCTGATCACCACAGGGACTGTGCGTGATGTGTCTAAACAAATGAGCAATACGGGGAGCAGAGGAAAACTGTTATTGTTATTATTATTATTACCATTATTATCCTTCCTTACTTATAGTCATAATCAGTATATGAGATCAAGAAAATAGAAAAAGCTTAATTTTAAATGTGCAAAAAGAAGAAGCAAATTAAATTATTTAAAGAAAAAAATCAATACATTTTACACACTTGTGATTCCAATTCAGGGGAAGGTATTGCAGCTGAAAAATTTTAATTTTCCCCCTCCCTTTGAAAAATAAAATTGGACACCTACTAAAAAGAGATGACTGTTTACATAGATATTCAGACATTTGCTCATATTGTACTGAACAAGCAGACATCTTAAGTCCTCGTCTGAACAACCTTAGAGTAAAGGAGCATCTCACTGAAGCAGAAAAACCTAGTTCTTTTCAATGCTCTTCTTTCTATCATGTCATTATAAAAACTCACAAAAAGGTTGCAGCTATAAACTTCTTGAATACAAGTAATATATTGAGGAGTGAGAACTACCACCTTGGGGTCACAATTCATATTGAACTGTTAGTAGTTTCACGTTTTCAAATGAGCAGTTGTCTAATTTAAAAAACACTTCCCTTTTCAAACAAGGGAGAAAACAAGGAAATAGGTTCATGCAATCGTGCAGTCGAGCAAAGCTAAATCGAGATTGAACACAGGTGTCCTTATCGCAGGAATTCAACTACCTTCTCCAGGTGCTTTGTCTTTCATTGCTCTGCCCTTTCATATCCTGCTCATATTGATAGCAGAGCAGCTACAGCATGAAGTTGTATGGCACCCATAAACTTCCTACAGCTCGAGCTGTAAAACCAAGGGCTACAAAAGAGAGAAATAGCGATGTGGAGGTACTAGAAGTGCACTGGGATCTCTGGGGATGCCCAACAAATGTGTGACCTCAGAGCAACAGAAAAAGGGGAGCGTGACACAGAAAACGATACAGCTTTTTGAAGGAAAAGCGCTCTGTGGCAGGTGAGACCTAGACCTATTTTTCAAAGTCACTTGATTCTCTGACTTTATACCGCCTGCTACTGTATTGACTAGTGTATTGATTTCGAAACAACCTGCTACAGAGTGATGAAACATCAGTGTAAGTGGAGAAATAGTGAATCCCTGAAACGTAATCTATGAAAGTTAACTCAGTGAGCAGTTTAAATAGAAACGGGGGCACTGGGGGTATCCTGTAACCAAAATTATAGCACAAAGATTTGGAACAGTCCAATAATTAAACTAATTACCCTGTGAGGATAAACCATGATTGGATGACATTGAGAATTTCTCTGTGGTACTCTCTCTCTCTCTCTCTCTCTCTCTCTCTCTCTCTCTCTCTCTCTCTCTCTCTCTCTCTCTCTCTCTCTCATTCATTCCTTCTGTCAACCCACCCCTTTGCTCTCCCTCCTTCTCTCTCCATGCAAATACTTTTCTCCAATCACCCTAATTTATGCTACAATAATTACCACTCACCCAGGATATAAGAATCACCACAAAAAAGAGCTCCACACTCCACAGGAGTTCTGATTAAGCTCTGCATTGGAGTTCGCATCAGAAGGAGCCCAAATTTTTTTTTGATGGAATAAGAATGGTTTAGTTGAGATGTGTGCCATGTCAACAGTAGCCTTTTGGGAATGAAAAAGTAACACATACAGTTTTTTTGGGGCTGATCTAACACATTTTCCTCAAAAAAACCCTTTTGTTATCTAAGTAGGACAAGACTGTATCAACACAACTGTAGGAAAAGTATAGGCTAATGCCCTGTAAGCCAAATAGCATTAGACTAATGAGCACAGAAAGGAAAATCCCAATACGATCCTGAAGTTGCAAACACATTATTTTTAACATTTAAGTTTCTCTTTCTCTCTAATTCAAATTGCTTTTACATTGGTAACGAAGCCTTCAGTCATACAGGGCCTGATGATGTCTGCTAAACTCTGAAAAAAAAAAAATCTTGCCACGTTTTGAGAATGTTTTGTGGATGATAAATTGAAAATATACTGAGAACAGCATAAGTCACACGACGTGCAAACAGGGGCATCTGATTTAGCGTGTTGCACATCTCAAAAAAGAAAAAAAGACATGGCCAAAGGGGAACAACAAAAGAGAAGACGTATAACAAAAATCAAACTTGTTGGCATTCAGCTAATGAAATTCCTCTGAGCACAACAGCTGGGTCACCTGTAAAGACAGAGTCAGTTACAGCCTCCTTTTGAAATGTGGCAAATGCAGAAGCAAATCAAAAAATCACACTGCGCTTGGTCAACTATCTCTTGGCTTACACTTCTACCATTTCTCTGTGCATTCAGGCAGAGCCTCAGGTTTCCTAAGACTCATTTTAATACAGTGGCTTGTTTGACTTTACCTGCCAGCATGTAAAGATGTCCCCATATATGTGCTTTCTCCAGGTATGGTTGTAGGGCTTGAGTCAAGGCCTTGGGAAGATTATTCAAGCTTGAGAAAAGGTTGAACAATGTAACCATGAAGCCATCTCCAGCCTTAGTGTCTGTGGACATTGTGACGCTGCTCTCTTGACAAAAGTCTGAAAAAAATAAAGTCTGTTTGATGAAAGAGCTAAGCAAACAATACCAGCAAATGCCTAGATGTACAAAATGTCAATGAGTTTACAAAATCCAAATATTCTTGAGCAGCAAACGCCTACACAAACTATTGGACGCACAAAGAGAGAGGATTACTCATCTGCACTCATACACCAGGGGTGTGTAGGTGAGTGTAAAATCTGACTGTTTTCTGAATGTATGATTCAGAAAAAAAATCAACCTTATAGAAAAATCTGAAAAACCTATAAAACAGCTATGCTATACAACAGCATCTTGATTTCCACGAACAAAAACACAATGGAAAATGTCAAGGCTGCCCAGCCTGACACATGTTAACAGAAAGGGTGAACAAAAGGCACTGTGGAATAGAAGGAAGAAGAAAAATCCACATCTGTGTTAGATAGAAAAAAAACACAGACCTGAAAAAAAAACAGAAAAAGAAACAGATTTCAAAGCCCCTGGCTGTGGGATCCACAGTATATGGAGACAGGAAGTGAAAAGGAAGAGGTTTTGACAGGGTGTCCTTGTGGGGGTTGCTGTCTGAGCACAGGGCTGTGGATGGAGGTGTGTGTGTGTGTAACCCATATGGATGTCTATATATGTGTTTTGTGTGCTTATAAGTGTGTGTGTGTTAAGTTGACAGGGGTTGCTGAGGAAAGGCCCATCGCTCCAGAGGTGGCAGACATCCAGCGGTCTGTCAGTCTGCTGTGTGGGAGATGACAGCTATTTGAATAGGAGAGTGTATGCAATGTAGCAGTCAATGAGGGGGCGCTATGATGGAGGGCAGCCATGGCTTCCTTCTGACTAATGCTGGACTATTTTAAAATGACAGGGCTAAATTAGCTGCTGCATTACAGTGACAGTAATATCAGCCACCTTAATAACATCCAGGTAGGAAGCACTGATACCGCTCAAGCTCTGAATAAGAACTGATTTCCCTCTATCTCCGTGTCTCTGAGTCTCCCTTGGCGTCTTTCACGTTCCTTTTCATCCACAATCACACATCTAACATTTACACTCAAACATGTCAACCAACCTGACCTATAATCAGTCTATTAGGCGACATTATGTGGATTACGCCAGCATCTTGTTCGCTGCCTGCCTGATAATTGGTCCTTAAGGATGGAGCGGTCTGGTTATCACTGCTGTGACTGCAGTGATCCAAGGAATGGGGTGGCTAACATTAATTTCCACTTGGGGTGCTGGAGAGCACGACGGGTTAACTAGGTGCCTTTTAATAACGATCCCATTATGGAGCTGCAGATGACTTCAGAAAAACAGATGTCAGTGCACTGGCACATCTCTGTGGAGTTTCCACTACTCCTGCAGCACACAATAACTCCAATGTGTTTTTGTTTCTATGCTGATTTCTTAGTTGTTGTTTTTTTTCAATTTTTCCTCCCTGTACGTCCCTGAGCCTATTCAACCTTGATACACGGCCAATGCATACACCTGTTTATCTTCCGGACAACCAGTCAAGCAGTCACAAGGGCCCTCTCTGCAAACCTCTGTAATTGGAAGCAGACACCCTGAAGATAATAAAAAGGCTGTGTGTGTGTGTGTGTGTGTGTGTGTGTGTGTGTGTGTGTGTGTGTGTGTGTGTGTGTGTGTGTGTGTG
>JAUESF010000012.1:7132437-7144851 GCA_032274765.1 Malacoctenus tetranemus | reverse complement strand
GTGTGTGTGTGTGTGTGTGTGTGTGTGTGTGTGTGTGTGTGTGTGTGTGTGTGTGTGTGTGTGTGTGTGTGCTCGTGTACCTTCCAATTTAGGGTAAGCTGTGCACACTTGAAAACTGATACTGCAGATGTGTCGGCAGTACACTTTTACATTTTCAGACAATGCAGAGGTCATTTAGTTAGTTGGCCAGCGCACAAGATGTTGTGAATTGATGTAGCAGATAAAGGGTGTCTTTAAAAAGTGCCAGGGTTTAAAAAACAAAAAAAACAAACGAGTGCCCGCCTATTTCAATTGAAGTTGACAAAACAAGACACAATAAAGAGACCCAAATTGGATTAGAGAACGAAAGTAGTTTGTGATTGAATTAGCTACCTGTGAGTTAGTGAGATTTTTATTAACTGACCATCTAGACGCACCAGAATGTGGAAGTGAATAACAGCCGCTCACGAGAGTGGAGGCACTCAGTCGAGCCATTCCCTCTGTCTGTCTGCTTCCTGGTTAATTACCCCGTCACCGTGATAACACGTGAGAGTCAGCGCTTCTAGTGTTGATTTACGACGGCGAGCAGAGAGAAGCATTGCAGAGCCTCTGAGTGAGTCTCAGACCGAGCGCGGGAACAAGACAGTGAGAGTTGTTATTAATGAGGTCGCTATAATGTGAATTAATGTGCGAGTGCACAACAGTCTTTAAAGGTTAGACTGTTGCTGTGTGGAGGAGAAAGGAGGGAAGGGAAAATCTTTAAAGGTCAGAGCGTGTGCTCCGCCTGGGCCTGTTGAGTGTTTATTACTGCGCTCTATTGATTTAGTGATGATGATGACCAAGGTGAAAATGATGATGATGGCAAAGATGCTGATGATAACTTCATAAAATGGATAGACCTCATGTAAGGCCTGGATAACTCGCTTAGGCTCTTAGAGAACTATAATTAGGAAGCTGGTAAACACTTCAAACACATGTATCCTTTGGGAGACCAGAATTATAAAAAGATTTGATATAAAAGAATAAAAGGAAGTAGCCCTAATTTCTGGTCAAATGCGCTCGAACACAGACACACAAAGAGCAGACTTTTTTCTGATATCACAAAACAATATGAATACATGAATAGAAAAAAAAAACAAGCTCACAAGAGTTTTCCAGGAGTACTCTGGGCAGGTGGCACTCTCTGTACAGCAGCATCCGCAGAAGCAACTTGGGATTGTGTCCTGGGTCAGAGGTCAGCAGCCTCAGCTGACATGCCAACACTGCCTGGCCCATCAGGCCCTCTCTGAGAGAGAGAGATGGAGGCGCAAAGAGGAAAACAAAGTTGACAGTTTTGCAGTGTCAGGTGAGCGTACAGATAGCAGTACATTCAACAATCGGCACACGGTGGAAGGAAAACGCTCAGAAGACAAAGCCAAAAGTCTTGGTTGATAATCTGAGACGGCCGAGCGTCAAGTGTGAATTCCTCCAGCATCGCTTGTCTCAGATATAAGCTCAGTCTCCAAATGCCTTCACTCTCTCTTACTTATAGTGTGCACCGGGAAGGAATTAGCTCTAATCTTGGCCAGCTAAAAGCAAATTAACATTTGGGAGACAGCCAAATACATGAATATACAGCAGTACCCCCCTCCTACATCTTTTGTATAACCAAGAGGCTGCAGCCAGCTGTGGGTAATGAGCCGTATCCTCAGTGTGTGTGTGAATATGAGCGTGTGCGGGGGTACTCTTCAGAGCCTACGCTTGTGCTTATGTATGTGTGCAAGTGTGAGAGCACGCTGACATGTGCGCGCCTGCATGTTCACTTTATACATCTCAATAAAATCTAATGGAAGGAATGGACAGAGTTTGTCTGAGGAGCGAGAAGGCGGGAGGCAGCGCAGGGGGTGTCTGCCCAGAAATTAACCATTCTATTTGAGCCAAAAGGCGAGAGCAGGGTGCACCCTGCTGCTTGACTGAGGAAAACTATGCCTCAATCTGACAGCACAATTTATGATGTCACTGGAACCACAAATCCAGAAGAAATCCTCTTTTAACTGCTCTGATAAATCTCCCCGGCTACAACGCAGGATCAGCTTACAGAACTGAGACACACAGATGCAGACATATACACATTTATGTGTAAGTGTGACTACAAAAGCACCCAAAAAAACAACTTCAGATCCTTTCTCTACAGCATGAAATGCGAGACGATCTGTTTAGACCTGCTGTAATCACATAATTTGTTCCAGGAATAATCAAAACAATGAGTTTCATTTTTGAAACGTTCAGCCACAGGCTTGGTTTCTGGATAAAGACCTGTGGATCTGGCCTGACGCCACTGGCAGGCCCCCCCTGACACCCTCACATTCAGGCAGGAGATGGAAGCTAAGAAATAAAGAGGTCATAAAAAAAAAAAAAACTAATTTAGGTTCCTTAATACTTAGGAGCAGGAGAGCAGGGGTTAGTTTGATTTGTGCTCGATCAGCACGCAATGACATCACCTCTGGCTGTGAGGAAGTTGAGAGGTTACGAGGGCGGAGGCAAGGGTGAATGTGATTGACTGCACAATGAAGGTCACAATGGGAACTGGATACGAATGTATTCATAGACACAGATCTGCACGCTTGTGTATATTTATCTGTGTTCCCTGTTGACACCTTGTGTGTAAAACTCTCAGTAACCATCAACATAAACAAATTCGGTGTCAGCAGCAAGGGGAGTATATTTATTTATTTTCTTTCACCTTGCATCTGTGTTATATTACCACAGGAACTCTTGCTTGAAGCCTGAACAGCGGGTTATATATCTGCACGTACAGTATGCAGCTGTAACTCAACGCACACACACCCACATATGTTTCTCCATACAGCGGGTAGAGGAGTGTGATGGCTTGGTGTACCTGAGAGTGTATGTGAACATTCATCCTGCATATGTGTCTACTGTATGATGTTTGACAGATGGCTTGATAGGTGTATTTTACATACCGTACGCCCTGCTTTGTGAAGAGGTCAGGATTGATAGCATTTAGCCAGTGTACATCGAGCCTGTCGGGGTTTTGTGCCGCGGAATCCTTCGCGGCATCAATCATAAATGTCCTGGAGGAAATGACATTGCACATGGCAGGTTTGAGCAACACATCTTCAATGTAAAGCAGAAACACCTCTCATAGGATCTCTGTCCAAGAATGTCAGATAAAAACGCAGAAAAATGTTCTTTTTATCCACGATTGTTTGGGGGTAAAAAAATAAATTACGGGCATACCGACCTATAAAGCAGGGATAAGGGTGCTGTGACAATGACGAGGACTGTCAGGAGTTGGTCACACAGACTGTGGATTTTGTACGGCCAGTCGGAGCCTCCGGCTATAATGACAATTGCTGCAGAAGGTTTAAGTTGCACCAAGGCCTCGGTACTTTCACACAGACTCCAGATGAGGTGCTCCACATACAGCAGCACTGCTGTGATGTCACATCTTAAAGACAGAATGAAAGAAATGGTGAAAAAATTAAGAAGAAAGAAAAGAAAAGTATAAACAGGTGAAGATCCCCTGTCAATACTTGGGGACTCAGGACCGTCAATGCACAGCAGGTTGAATAACAATCTCCTTGTGATTTTACAGTTGAACAGTAAAGAAATGGGCTTTGAATTTCACAATAAAGGTCAGCGCTTTTATGTTACACCCACCCATTGCTTTTACAGAACCTGCCATAAATCTGCCCTCTCAATTGGTTGGGGAATGCTGCTCATCATCTCCCATCTCCTCCACCCTCCTTCTCCATGCTCTGGATCGTTATTAGTGACATATACACATGAACTGACACAGAGAGGCGAAGTAGCGTGAGGATACCCATGTGAGTGATATACACACGGAGGAGATGAGGGAAACCTTTGAAAGGACATCTGCTTAGCCTAACATCACACTTTACAACTGTCCCTCCAGAAACACACTCACGTCCCAGCAACATAAATCAGGCTTTGTGTTGACTTCCTCTGGTAATACACAGGTATACTGCAGTTTATCTTTGTCATTATTTTTTTCATTATGTTTCGTCAGTCAAGGAAAAACACAAACACAGCGTCTGGCTGATGCACTCTTAATATTTTTTTTTTAACTCCGGAGTGAAAAAGAGGTCCTCCATGCTAAATGGCAATGTGGAGGAACAGCTTGCACAACTATCAACAAATCACAGATTCATGTCAAAAAATGTCATTTTTACTCTCAGCCACAAGTGAACTAAAATGCCTTAAGCCTAAGGTTGAACAAAATAGAATAAACATGTATTCTTTTAGGAACAGTAGAATACTAGCAACGAAATTGCAGTTATAAAAACATGACCACAGCAGGAAATAAAGTTTCACAGCAAGACTGTGACTAATAATGTACCTAATTTGCAGGTGTCTTTTGTATGAAGGACGGGCCCTGGCGTATCTCTGCACCAACAACTGCAACGTTTCCGACAGCACCTGGCCAAGCACGTTCTTGGCCATCTCGGGTGAAAGGACTGCCCACAGGTCACTGCGGAGTCCACACAGGAAGTAGAACCACATCTGCACTGAGAAAGAGCACCGCTCGCCCTGTGCAAGAAAGAGACGGAGAGCAAAAAGAAAGTGAGGAGGGGAGGGGTGTAGATGAAGATATGTTGTGATATGAACACTGACAGTGAAGTAAAAACACAGAGAGGACGTGATAAAAATAGAGGAGAGAAGGAGAAGGTGAGAGGGAAAAACCTCCTGGAGAAGAAAAGAGAGAGAGATACAGAGGCAGGTCTGTCAACACCAGGATGTCTCAGTGGTCATGCCACCTGCACTCTGCACCTGGGTTTCTTCTCCCACTGGGATTCTAGGCTGCTTTAAAGTCCTGAAATGGAGATCACATCATACCGGGCGCACACACGCTCACTCATACAGAGAGAGTGCAGAGAGAGCAAAGGAGAAACGTCCAGAAGTTTTCAGAGTAAAGTGAGAGAGGGCAAGTGAGAGTGAGAAAAAGAAGAGCAGAAAGGTGGGGGACGGGGTGGGTGGGGTGGGGGTGGGGGATTATTGTGCCGGCATCTTGCAGCTTTGAAATATGACAGGAAATGATAGATTCATTCATCAACCCACCTTCCCCAACCCTCCTAAAAATCAAACCACTGCCAACACACTGAAGGTGCATGTGCCAGAATATTGACACGTCCAAAACTCCTCAACTTTCCAACATCTTCAGCACATCATACTGCTGAAACACTTCTCACTTTCCTCCCACTCCACCTCATCTGTTTCTGTCCTTATTCTTCGCGTGTTGGCAGGCCATTCAGTTATCAGCTGTTTAATGAGAAATGCAAGTTCTGTGATGAGAATTTGGGTACTGCTTTCTGTCTTTGGGACTTTAGTACAAACACTGGATGTGAACCTGATAAAAAAGAACCAAACATATGTTTTGCACTCATTCAATTCAAAGTGTAGTGACCTGACAGGTCAATGAGGAAAATCCCAATAAGGGAAAAGTCTTGGCAAAGTGAGGTCTGAGTATGGGATGGGGAACTGGTGATGGATTACAATTGGAAACTCAAAAGTGTGCTTAAAAGGCAAAGACCTGATAAAAAAGCTGCGGTTTTGCATGACACTACCTTAGATCAACTTTGCTGACCTAATATCTTGATGTATTATTGCAGCATATTAAGTATTTTTTTTTAAGTTAATTCCATTTATCACATTTCAATATAAGATAACCAAAATAAAAACGTATGGTGGAGCGGGGTCTCAGTGGAGCGGCACTCTGCTGTGAAGGAGCCAAGACACAAGCCGGGGATCCAGCAGAAGGAGGCCTTGATGTATACAACAGCACATATGTAACAGACTTCAAAAATATAGATACATAACACCACATGAAACTCACATCCCGAGATGCTGCTGTACACCCACACATACATTCGTTTGTACAGATGCACACAGGGATGGTTGAACAAAAGCACACACCTGCACACAGCAGGCCTGTCTGACACCAGTGACCCAGGGAAAGAGGGAGGAACAAAGAGGGGGGGGGCAAAAGCGGGATGAAGTAAGAAAGAGAGGGGAGGTTTAGATTGGTTTAAGGGCATAAAGGTAGGGGAGTTCCAGGGGCCCTATGCTGTTTCCAGACAGTCCCAGTGTAGACTGCAGACTTCAGACAGCTGAATCCCTGGAGCCCCCAGGGCAGCATGGAAGCCACAGATGTTCTCAGGGAGCTCAGAGTTAGAAGGCTCAGTTAGAAGAAGGAGAGTGGGAGGTAAAGGTGCATTGTGGGAATGAAAAGAAGAAGCGAGAAATCTCTGGAGTATAATTCCTCGAGTTCCTCAAAACGTAGGGAATGAGCCTGTGAAGTCATACGGCATTAAAGATTCCTCTTTTAACAACAAAACAAATTAAATCAATATGAGACTCTTCCTGTTTTATGTCACAATTTCTGATTGGGTATACCAGTAAAAATGCAACATGCTTGAAGACAATGAGGTGGCACATAAATAAATAATTATGTTATTGTGCGTACAAAGAAAAAGCTCAAAAAGTGTAAAATACAGGAACATTAGAATGTTGTACCTCATAGAAGGGTTTTGGATCGGCCCAGTAGTGACTCTCTGCGTCCTGAAGAATGCAGGTAGCACAAACCTGGTAGCAGTAGCTCGTTAAATGCTCTCTGATGGCATCCACTGTATCCTGGCACTTCTGTATAGGTAAAAGGGTCAGGGGTCTAGGCAGAGAGCAAGGAAACAAACCCTTTAAGGTAAAATATGTTATCCATAATACACGAGGCATATTAAGGAAAAGGAACAAACTTCTTAGGGTCAAGAGTTCAACAGGGCACAATACCGTAATCCAGATGCATAATTAAGCACTGTATGTTCAGGGAGCCATCACACAACCACAGAGTGAAATAATTAGATGAAAGGACAGATGATTTATTCTGAAAAAGTTCAGTGTGACATTTCATATCCTTTAAATCTGCCTGCCTTGATACTTTCCAGAGAGAGGAAAGACTCTGACACGGGTGCAGGAGCCTTCAAACCACAGGGACTGGGTGGCGTTGTGGGAGCAAAGTGCTTTATGAATGAGGGGGGGGGGGGTGCACAGTGCAAGTGCAGATGGAAGGGCACACAGGGCCAAAGGTGGGACAACAGGAGCACCAAGGCCAGTGGGGATACCTTAATTGTGGATTTGCAGGGAGCAAAGGTGAAGCGGGTGATGGGGGCATAAAAACTAACCAGATACAGATGCAATTTCAAACTCTGTCAATCATGTCACCTCCTTCTAAAGTCAATCTTTCTCATCCCATCTTCCCAAGTAAAGCAACTGTTCCCCTAAAATTGTTCAATACTTTTGAATATTTCATCTGTATTTCTTTGCTGTGTTGGAAGTGATTTTACTCCGATTACAGAGAGACATACTATGAAACCACATTCAATGTCTTACATTTTTGACGCAGCTGTATTTGAATCCTTCAGCCTGGCATTATAGTGTTGTAGTCGTAGGTGCACATGAATGCAAGTGGCCAGTAGTACAGGCAAGTTCTTCATGGGTGCCGATGCCGGTACCTCCAAGGCCCTCTCCTGCAATCGGTCTAATATGGCTAATGTAGCTCGACTACAAGACTCCACGAAGCTTGCTCGCACCCCGAGAAGCGAGCTGTCACTGCAGGCTGCTGCCAGTGGTAGTAAGGCATCCAGTTCAGACATGATTGCTCCACAGAACTGAGGAAAGAAGAAGACGGCAAAGATGAGACGACATGATCTGAGTAACAGAAGGAAAATCTGTCAGTGAGAGGAAAAACAGAAAAAAAAAACTTCAGAGAGAGACCTCATTAGATCTAAATAATGGAACATTTGCGAGGAGTCATCAGAATGACAAGGATTCAAGATTGAGCTGAGTATTACACATGGATTTCTCCCTGACATTGTGCAAGCCATTACAGCTGAAAAGCAAACAGTGATCAGTACAAATGTAGAATACAGATGTCTGAAGACATGCCCTCGACATCAACTCTGCTGCTGAACATGCAGAATCTGTAGCAGGTCGAATGAAACCTTGTACATCTGGGGATACGTCTGCACATCAGTCTAATTTTATACCAGTATGCATCAGAGCCACAGTCAAACAGACGTGTTATAGTACACAGGGCGAGGTGAAGAGACAGACACACTGAAAGGAAGCAATGGAAAAGGTCAGGCAGAAGTGAGAGTGAGGAAGGGGACGTGAGTGAGAGAGCAGTTTTAGCTATGTAAAACACCTACAGCTTATTCCATAAACTGCACAAGAAATACGATAGAGCTATCCATATTTTTCCTGGAGAAAGGCCGACGGAGACACGACTGTCTACACCTTTTCCTCTCCAGAGCCTGAGAGACTGGCCAATCAAGGCACTTTAAATAGTTGAGATTTGTCCTTGCAGAGACATAGGAAGGCATTCTGGGTATTTTAACTGATATTATGATAGCAGAATGCAAATCACCAGGTAGGGGAGGGGAGGTAATGCTGGGTGACGATGACATTCCTCCAGTGGAACGATTTCATAGATTTTGTCTACACTCAGGTGTCGTGGTGAGCATTCTTGACTCACAGCGATCATGTACTCACACCTGGGGTGAGATTCTTGTGTTAGGGTTTGCGTGTTGTGCCTGCATGTTATGAGGTCAATTACAGACCAGAATGGCCTAGTGCCGGCACTGAGCTAAACCCCTCAAGTTTGAAGGTGTTTGTGTAGCACTGGCTGTCAACTCTTAGGCAAAAAAATATAGATATGTAATACATGTACTGCAATGTAAGTTTGTAATAATTACTCTGCAGAATCTTCAAACTTTGGTCTACTACACACCAAATGCATGTGCACACATGGCACACACACACCTTGACACCACTGTCTTTGCTACCACATGTGCTTCTTATCGACATCGCACTGGAAACAGTGAAAGAGGATCAAGCAAGTGCCAAGGAGTCACACATGTGTGAGACTTCAAAACCAAATTCATACACTTATACATTCAGATGTACCTTACACTCGTATGTGAGTTATGACTCAGTTCACATCTTATAAAGCCTCAAACTGAAACATATCAGCCCTACTACTTAAAGCGCAAAAATGTAGAAAAACGTAATTCAGAAAACTCTGTACCAGTGTACCTACTTGTGTCTACAATCACACTACAGTATTTCTTGATTTACTGTAGAAGCTGGCTGGAAAATTCGACTTTCTGTCACGTCAGAGCTACGGTGTGTGTGCACAATTGACAATCCCACAATCTCTTTACACAGTTTTGTCCATAAAAGCTTCCAGTGGGGCCTGGAAACAATAACGGTTTGGACATCTTTGTCAATACCTGAGTGTATGTAGTCATTAGGAGCTTATTCTGTGAGGAAAAAAACGACATCTATGAAGCAATGATGGAGGATTCCTGAAGCAACATTCCATTCAGTCACAGTGCGGGCCCACATACGCACAAAAACCGAGTCATCCTTACATGCACTCTTGCACAAAAACAACCACACACGTGCGTCCATGTCGAAGTCAGCCTGAAACCCTAACGAGTGAAGATCAAAGCAAGGAATCCCACCAGGACTATTGTAGCAAGGTGAACGAGATTTTATAAAGTTTTCAAGTGCGAGGGAGGCCTGTTTGTGTGTGTGGAGCATGAGAAGTACAGAGACAAGTGGAAAACAGAACAGGCAGGTGAGGGCTTCACTGAAGTCTGAATAAATAACAGAAAAAAAAACACTTCTGGAGATATAATAGAAAGCTCACATCGAGGTTAGAAGGGTGCAGTGAAACAAGAAGAGTTCAACACCAGGTTTAGACAAGAGGGCAAGTTCCAGCTGTTGAATGGAGGCCATTTGTTATTCATCTACCTGCCAATAATAAAACACACCAAGTACTCTGACGGATGAACAGTATCATTGTAGCCCGCATATGTATGGTAATATGGACAGTGAAGGGGTCCATATGAAAAAAGTGAAGATTGAGATATGAACATATGAATATAAATGTGTCGAATATTGATCCGTCATAATGCCTTTGAACCTACAATATTTCATGGTTATGTCTTGCAGAGTAATTTGTTCTCTGCTCAAACAGAACAGCATGTGTCAAAAAAAGACAAGGAAGGAGTACTGGGGGATAGAGATATAAATATATATGTATTATCTTATGGTCCTGTCTCCCATGTCTGCCTGGCTCGGTCGTACTGAATGCAAATGCATGCATGTATAACCTTTGGGCTGAAAGGCTCTCATCTTTGAAGCATTGACCTACACATAAATACATTGTACAAGCCCTGAGTACAGACAAATTCTGACACTCGTTAGCAATGAGAGCCACAAATACTGTCAGTGTAAAAGGTCTAGAGGAGGAGAGAGTGGGAGGAGGAGGAGAAGAGGGGAGAGGTGAGGCGGTAATGATAAGAGTGTGTACAGTGTGCAGGATGGAGGAGCGCGAAGGGTAGAAGAGGAGCTGAGAGAAGAATGAAGGTACATGAATTAGGGGAACTTTTGGTGTGTTTCAGCTAAAACTCTCAGAAAAGTTCTTCAACAATTATAAAAGAGGAAAAAAATGAGGTGTTTAAAAAAAAAAAAAAAAACCATCATGGTGTCAGTAGGTATATGGCTGTCCAGCCCCAAACACTGGAAATCTTCCTAAGAGTTAAGTTCTAAGCCTGTCTCGCATCAGACTGTGGCCTTCCTCCTGAGAAAAGTCGATCTGTGGTGTCTGCTTCACCCCTTGCTGCCATTTCCCAGGCCCTCCTCTCTCATCCTTCCGCTCACACTATCCCTTCTTTATCCTGCTCACTACCACGGCCTCTTCGCCTTTGTGATGCATCCCTCTATCATTAGTACACCCTATATCCTCCATTCCCCTCATCAGACACCTTCCTCTACACATCATCTAAACCTCATAATATCACCCATACGGGGTATTGGTTTTTTCCTGCCTCTCTTTTGTCCCCGGAGTCCTCACCTCACGTAATACTGATGACTCTTCCCAAGGCCTTTTCTGATTCAGGGTATCAACCGTGTCAGGCCCAAATCATTTTGGCTCTCTATTACCGAGGGAGCTCTCCACTGGTGTGACAAAAAGCATTAATCTCCCAGGGTCTCGGAGCTGTATGTAGGCCTGCATTGTTCAGCCAGGTAGTAACGAAGAAGGATGAAAAGAACAGAGACTCTGCTGTGTAACGTAAAACACGCTCATGCACATGAGGGGAGAGTGACAAGGGCTGGTTTACAGAGGTTAGTTATACACTGAAATAACTGACATTTTAAGGATGCTCAGCTGCCCGTTTGTGTGCTCGCTAGTGCTCTTACTGTTAGCAGCTACAGGAGGTCACGTATGCATGTTAACATGTTTCATCACACAGTCCAATAGTTTTAATATGAGGTCAATCAATGACCCAAAATTGTCCATTGGTGAGATTGTGGGTCTCTGTTTGCCCTGTGATGAACCAAGTACATCCTGGTCCTGTCAAGGAAGCACTTTGTCCTCCACCAATGTGACATGAGATGAAACAAGATGAACGAAACAAGGAAGAAATGTTGATGGTCAAACTTTTGTGGAGTAATTTCCTTATAAATAAAACCTCTTTATAGGAATGTCTTTGCAAAGTTATTCCACTCCAAATTTGATTGGTTAATTCAAAATCAGTGTTGAGTACCTGGACAATGATTTTGGGGGTCTCGCTCTCTGACTGGGTGCAAAGCAAGTCTTCTTTGAGACACGAAGCGACGGCGGTCTGTCCAGTGACAGGGCCCACAGCAACCGAGGTGTGTCCAGAGGAATGTAAGGCTTCTTCTTGCTGTAGATTCTTGGCACAAACGTCATCCAGCACGACTCTGACACAATGTTCCATGTGAGGGGCCAACCCCTTAAATGCTGACCTCCAGTCAAATTCAAGGACCTGTGCCTGAAAATCAGGAGATGAACCGACAGCCAATTAATGTCTGAATGCTGAAGGGAACGTTTCACCTGTTCCATTTCACTGCTACAAATTATCTTGGCTCTTTGTAATTACAGAAAAAGATAATAGGCCTGTATGACATTGAACAAAAACTTTCTCCAAAGAAATGCAGGTAAAAAGTCACTCACCCCTGATGTGTGGAGAGGTGTTGCTGTCGTCGATCTCTTTCCTTCAGTTGTCAAGTCTGAGTCCTCTTTACTCTTTTTCAAGATACCTAGAAAAGCAATGTTTCAATTAATCAGAGATTCATGGAAAATTGTGATACAGTGTGCTTCACTGAACTCTAAAACCATGTCAGTGACAATTTACTAGATCAAGTCTGGAGCATTTATGCAATGATTTAGTGGGAGTGTTTCTTTAACTTTCTAAGATGTAATCTGTGAATTTGTAGAAAGAAGGACGTACGCGTGCGTGCGTGCATGCAGGCGTGCGTGTGTGTGTGTGTGTGTGTGTGTGTGTGTGTGTGTGTGTGTGTGTGTGTGTGTGTGTGTGTGTGTGT
>JAUESF010000012.1:7059994-7071062 GCA_032274765.1 Malacoctenus tetranemus | reverse complement strand
ACACACACACACACACACACACACACACACACACACACACACACACACACACACGCACACGCACACGCACACACACATAGAGGCAGCAAACCAGTGCAGACAAGAGGAGCTAGTTAAAGTCAAAAACAAAAGAAAAAAGGCAGGGGAGGCGAGGAGAAAGTGGGACGTTAGCAAAATAAAAGAAAAACCGGAATTGGGTGAAAGTAAAAAAAAAAAAAAAAAGTGAGGTAATGCAGCGAGCGCACAAGCAATTTGGTACACGAGCGGGGCGCTTAAAGGGAACATCGGCGGGGAAAAGCTGTGGGTAAAGACCCGGCGCTGCTCAAAGGCTGCTCCACCCTCGCTCCTCTCCTCTCCCAAATGTTGACAGTACAAGTGCAAAACAGGCTTTGAAGTGTGCTGAGCTGAAGGGGTGCCGTGTAGCGCGCGTCGCGCTTCGTTTAGCCGCGTTACCCAGGAAGCATCCCGGGACCGGCTCCCCTCTCTCTCTCTGCCTCTCACGCTGAAACCCTGACAGCTTTTTGATGATGCCGATGTGGGCAGACGGATTGGGCAAAATCGAGGTGTGTCACAGCGAGCGAAAAAAAAAAAAACCCCAAAAAAGAAGGTGTGTGTATATAAATGAGTTAAAAGAACAAGGCAGCTACATTTCAATGGCAGTTCGTTATTCTCCTCCTCAGCTTCCACAGTGAGCACACAACTACGGAGGTTTCATCTCCTGTGACACCTAATGGAGCATAAGGGTTATTAAATGTTTTCCGGGGGAACGCCGCTGTGTACAGTTCAGACGTATGCAGACTGGGAAGATTCAGCACGCGCCTCGTCTGTCGCGTTGAAAGAAGAGGGTGCGCCAAGGTGACAGAAGCCAGTTTTTTTGTTTTTTTTTTTAAACACAAAGGAAGAAAAAGTTTTCGCCGACGATCGGTGCCGTTTCGCGGCGAGAAGTGACGAATATCCACTCGCGGCGAAATGTTGAAATTTGTCACTAAAGTGGAGAAGGGCAAAGGGAAGGTGAGAGAGACCTCTGCTACGTGTGAGTGATGGCATCTGGCAGTGTTTCAACCTTTAACTATCCTGCGCTTGCCCCTGTGTGTCCGGTGAGGCTTCACCCCCCGCGCCGCGCCGCCACCCACCCCCCCCAACATAAATGTTGTCTAAAAATATTAACCCGACTCCCCGCTGTTCATTAGGCGCTAAATTGGAATTCATGCTTATTTTTGTATTGGGGATTTGAACCGGTTCCTTTACACCCATCATAAAGGGCCACTTGGCATGCTAATTGCCTTGAACCTACTTATGCACTCCCTCGCTCACATGGCTAATGGTGTCGTAAAACATACTAGTGCACTGACACCTCCCAAACGCCAGGTAGGGAATACTTAGCACTGTGAAGGTGCTCAGTTTGGCCTCGTTTAAGAGGACATGAAGGATTTCCTGATAATGACCATAAAGACAGCTTGCGCTGGTAAAAGATCCCGACCAGATACACGAAGCCGTTATCCGGCGACTCTTTGCTGCACACGTGCAACCACATGCCATGGCCGTCTTTACCACGGCTGCTCACAGAGGGAGATAATGATTTAAGTAAACTGTTCGGCTGGTAAAAAAAAAAAAAAAAAAAGGGGTGGGGGGGGGGTGTGGGGGGTGCAGCTTCCCTGCACCACTGGGAATTTGGTTTTAAAAAAGGTGTTTGGCAGGGCTGTTAGGGGCCCAGCGCTGGTGTTTTGGAGGGACTTCGTTTGCAAAGTGAATGCAGCATCCGTTAAAAGTGTAACTGATGAGGAACGAGTGCCTTCGCTAAGTTTCGATTATGGAAGCGAACGCGATGACGAGAAATGAATTAAAGTCACAGAAAAGACGAGTCCAGAAGCCATTTCTCAGTGGCTGCGCTGCAGTACAGCAATATACGTTATGATGGACTGTGGCCCAGTGTGGCTGCCCTTTGTATATAAAGTCATTAGAACCTCATCAGTTCTGGCTGCACTGAAGCACCTCCCAATGATGCGGAACAGCACACTGAAACACCCCCAACCTACCCCACATGCACACTGTGAGGAGGGTGTGTGTGTGTGTGTGTGTGTGTGTGTGTGCGCGCGCGCGCGAGGTCACACTGGGGCCCTGAAATAGCACTTCATTAGTCATCCAGGGTGTCAGACATCGTGGGCCCCTGCACCACTGCCAGTGGGTGCCACAGACACGTGCCCGTGAGGGGACGCTCCATTTGGACCCCAGCCTCTCCCCGCACCATCCGGGAGCCCCGAGGGCTGAATTCCCACGGACGTCTTTGACCCAGTAAAGCGGGAGGGGGGGGCAGGCAGTGAGGTGAGCCGACCACCGGAGGCAGCAGCAGGACACACTGCAGCAGCAGGACATTCTGGTCTGTTTTTAGCACGACCGCAGAACGCATTGTGGACTCAAGGAACCGACCTCTGGATTAGGCGAGAAAAGGATCAACGCACTTTCATGATGGAAAATCGCTCCGTCTGTGTCTCATCAGTGCAAATTCAACGCTCCTGCTCAGAAAAGTCAAATCAATCAATCCATATTTCCTTGCCTCTCTGGTTCCTCGCTGCCTTTCTCCATTTTCTACTCTCTTCCTCTGTATCTATTTTTAACCCCCTCTTGTGGTTTTTCACCTTCGTTGCTCCGTGAGTCTACAAAACCTTTCGTCAAACCTGGCAGCAATTACATGCGACCAGCTGCAGCAATAACAGCTACAGTAGCACTTACAGTGTTACTTATACAGTAGGCACAACTCCAACACCGGCACGGGCACCAGACCAGAGCAGCGTGTCTGCCCCCTCCTTCCCTAGCCAGCAGGCCCTCATTAGGAGCCTTGTAAAGGCCTCGTACCTGCCGGGTGCGGGCCCCTTCACCGCTCCGCTCCCCCAGGCTCCAGGTGTGTAAGGTGGCTGCACTTCACCGGAGGGGACAGCTTGGGCTCATTTAAGTCGATGGCTACTTGCCCTGTGCCTGCTGCTGCAGCAGGCCCCCGTAAACTGCAAAACTGTAAAACTGCACGGGGGCCGAAAGGAGGAGAACACAGGGGGCTGTCAGGGGTGTGCAGGGGAGCAAGGATTATGACCCTGTAAAGATGAAAGAAGTCGCGGGCTACAAGCGATCAAAGAGGAAGTGTGTCAGCACTGATGTGGCGGGGGATTGGTCGTATCAGAGGCCCCGGGTCGTTCAGCCGCAGCCTGCGTCTGTGTATATCTGCACGCTCATGTGTGTGAATGTGTATTGAACCGAGCCCAGCAGGGCTTAACGGCCACAGTGGACACCACCGGTGCTGGATAACACAACAACTTTCACAAGCTGCCGCTTAATTGCATTTTAAACTGCACTTTGTCCTGGGTAGCACAGCAGGTTACAGTTACCGTACACACACGCACACACACACACACGCACACACATGCACACACGCACGCACGCGTGGGCGCACACAAACAAAAGCAATATCTTACCTAACCAAGCATCTGTAGTCTTCAGCCACAAAGTTAATCTGATCTCACGGTTAATGTAGAGACAAAACCGCATGGGGCTGGTTAACTGTTGGTTTACACTTTGTTCCAATTACTAGCATAGCTGGGAAACAACAGCTTAACTGTAATTGCGTGTGAGTGTATGTGTATGGAGTCAATCAACCTAGTTATACGCTGGGCACTAAACTCACTTAACCTTGTTATCTTACTGCAGAGCTCCAGCCATGTATGTGGAAATTGAATTAGTCGAGGAAGCTATTAATAGGAAAACACAGAAAAGGCTTCGAAATAATTAGATTAGATGTCCGCATGTTTAAAACAATGGACGTTCAGTTCACCCCGGATAAAAGTGCAAGAGTCAGTGAGAAGGCAAAGGGTGAGAGGAGGGGAAAGGGAAAGAAAAACAGACTTTGAGACAGAGGAGAAAATTAAAGAAGCTGTAACTCAGGAAACAACAGCTGTGCTGTCGGGGGAAGAAAGAGAGGAAGAGAGACAGAGAGAGAGACAGAGAGAGAGACAGAGAGAGAAAGAGCAAGCTTAGAGTGGAGCTGAACAATCGAAGGTCCACTCACCACTTGTACGTCTGAGGGCACTCTGGACAGAAAGTCTAGCAGCTCATTGTTGTCAATGGTGTAAGGGTCTCGCAGCTTCTTGGTGAATTTATTCACACCTGTAGAGAGAAAAAACAGTGAGGGTGTTAGTGGCCAGTTGGGAAAGAGAGGTGGCTGACACGAACACATGCCTAAAGTCCACATGTTGTTCAAGCCTTTATCGCATTTGAACCCTCTGTAGAAAACTTGAGGAGCCGTCCTGCTGTGCAGTCGAAGGATTTTGGTAGATTCAATCTCTTAACGCTATGATATAAAAGAAGAAAAAAGAGCTCACCCCAGGCTAACACAATATATCGAAGAGGGATGAAATAGATGATGATTGTGGCCACTCCGAGGGCAACAATGGCAAGCCAGCTTAAGAAAGGCACTGTCCAGTTAAATGTGCTGCAAAGACAGAGAGAGATGATGAAGCTTAGTCAGGCAAAATGTTCAAACCAGAAAAACAAGAAGTCCAAAAGTCAGTTTACAAAACGTTGCAGGCCACTGGGTGCAAATGGTCAAACACTTTCAAATCCAAAGATTTCAGTCGGGCTTCATCTGTTGCTGGGGAATAACAGCAACTTGAGATGAATAAAAATCTTGTTATGCTTTCCTTTCCCTGGCCACAGCATCCACATTATGTGTGAACGAAGCTGAGTACATCTGCAGTACGAGCAAAATAAATGGCTTTATGTTGGGGCGCGTATGCGACAGTGTGTGTTTAATCGAGTATGTACACGATTCATTTGGGAGGTCGCGCGGGGTTAAGTGAGACGTGATGGACGTAATGACAGACAGGCTTTTTTGTGTTTGTGTCTCAGGGTTGGGTGTCATGCTGGCAGTGTTTCCTGAGAGCAGCACTGAGTTACACTCAGTTAGGCTGGCAAGGGGAAGCGGGCCAGGCTGGCACAGCGGAGAAAAACAACAACAACAACCACAAAAAACACACACAACAAAAAACACCAGGACGTGCGGAGCGGAGCGGAGCGGGCCGAGTGCCGAGGAGCGGGCTTACGACTCACTTCTTTATCCTCTCGCCATAGGAGGCCACTTCATCCAGTGCATTCTGCACGCTGATGCACACGTCCTGAATGGCATAAAGCTTGTTCATGAAGCCCTTTCTCTCCGAGTCCTGCAAGAGGACAGATAGAGATGTATGCAACAGAGGGGGGGGGGTAGAGCGGGGATGAGGGAGGAAGAGATGCAGAGGAGACAGAGGGGAGAGGGGAGGAGAGAGAGAGAGAAAGAGGAGAGAGAAGACAGAGGCTGGGCACAGGCATCTTTGTGGAAACAATACATTTTAAATAGCGTCAAAGATTTGGAGCGGGGGAGCCAAATCACCGGATATCCTGCGTGAAGTGACGGAGCGCTTTCATTCCAGGCAGTAATAGAGATATAAAGTTGGCAGAACAAATCAAAATGTTTTCCTCCTTACAAACGCTCACACAGGGAAATTTGAATATGGGAACAGAGGAGGAGAATTAAACTGAGAGCCGAATGGATACATCAATCTTTGGGCTCCGTCTCCCTCTGCTGCTGCTGCTGCTGCTGCTGCCAAGACGGCGAGGAAGGCTGGGCAGGACCCTCTTTTGTTCTGCTGGCGGGCACACTGTGATGATGTCACCAGCCGTGACATCATTATCATCCTTATTAGCGCCGTCAGCCACCATGAAGAGCTCTTCCTTTTCAACTTTCGATGGTTGTGAACTTCGGAATATTGTTGAAGTCGGGTGCGGGGGAGGGAGGGATGGTGAGGTGTGTGGGGGGGGGGGGGGTGACCACGAACCAGGCAGGGGTATCTTTAAGTCTACCACCCCTCTCAGTGAAACAAAGTGGGGAGTTTAAGAAGTCATGCAACAGTCAACGAGCTGCCTGCTGACTGACAGGCGAGGGGGGGGGGCAGGACGGGTCTGGACAGAATGAGGTGACGGAGAGTGATCAAAAGCCATCGGCTGAGTGAGGACATCGACACGCAGACTGGTTGTGGCTAGATGTGATTGGGGGGGGGCATGCTCGGGAGACGGGAGGGAAGAGACGGACGACCCCGAGATAAAGAATCGAGTTTGAGCTGGTGGTATCGCAGCCGGTCAGCTTAGAACACCACAAGAGCAGCAACTCAAAGTGGCACACAAGAATTAGGTTTCAACACTTACCCAGTTGGAAAAATATGGGGGGGGTGGGGGGGGTACCTAAATGCCACAGACTGTACAGAACCAAAAGAACTGAGAGTTGATGAAATACTAAATAAATGACATAAGAGTGTAGGGAGGTTGATAGCTTAGAGGAAAATGCAAACGCAGCTTCAAAAAGGTGTTTAATACAAATTAAACAGCAGAAATTGAACCATATGTGTTGTTTTTTTTCCCCAATAAAAAAACAGCATGAATGTAAACAAATGGCAGTATCAGCAGTGGAGATGGATGGACATAGTAAGATTAGATAAATAAAACTAATTCCTATTATTCCCAAAGAAGACAGAAAAGCAGTGAGAGGCAGAAAACCTTCAGGACCTCGGAGGCCTTCACCACATTTCGCTCCTTGAGGCCACCCCCCCCCCACATCCACCTCACCACAACCCTCCCACAGAGACCCAAACTGCCCCCAAACCCACCCTCTTCTTTCTGCTCTCCATCCAGGATCAGATAATGTGAAAAATGAACCATGGAGCAGTCGGGGAGACCACATGGCCTCCCCAGCAAAACCACACAAGACAAATAGATATAATTAGACAGCGACTCTGGGTTATTTTTCTTTGCAAATATTTTACAAGACTCCCTTTCTTTCCTCCTCCCGGTCGCCTCCTCTGCTCAGCTCTTTGCTCAGCGTCCATCTGTTTTTCATTGCTCGCTCAAACAAATCTCCGAACGCAGCAGCGCCTATTGTGCCGGGGCTTGGTCAGGCCGAGCCGGGCCGGGCTGGGCCGGGTCAGGACATTTTATTTTCAAACCCGTACTCAGGGGAGGGTGTTTGAGGGCCACGGGAGTGGTGTGAGAGAGCGGGCGGGGGTGGAGAGGCGAGGTCAGAGATCACTGGAGTATAAACCATTGCCACATGCCCTTCGGACTGCGGTCTGACTCCTATTTCCTGTCTTCAAACACGGCTTGTGGAGGCGGGAGGTAGCAATAACACAGAGGGCCACGGAGAACCTTGTTTTCCCAGCTTCCCTGCACACTGCGCACATATGGAGTCAGGCAACCTGTTCTTATAATGGAACCTAATATGCACACAAACACACACACGTATACACACCCTTCAGCTATTAGATAAGGTTGATCCGCACACCTGGTCTTGGTGTGCGACTCTACAAACAAAACCATATCGCAACACAGACCAGATGATAAGGGCCCTTGACTTTTGAAGGTAGTTTCTTTCTGTACAGAGTTGAATATTCCAGATCATTACAGAACCTCTGAAGAAGAAAAAAGAAGAGACATGGGGCATCAAGAGCAATGTTGAAGGAATTTTTGATTTCCGTCAATGAGATAATGAATAAAATAGCCACATTTTTAAATCTGGTGAGTCGATCCTTCCAACACACACATTTCCAGCATCCACAGGAGAAGAGAAGATCCATTCATGGTATAAAAGTTTAGATGAATACTTTTTCTGCTGTAATAAGATAATATATTAGATCTTTATCAATATCTGGCAAACACGTCATCATTAAAGGAAAGCTTTGGTTCCCAGTCTTGACCAGTTTCTCGTCTCACTCCGGAGGCGGAGCGAGGTCTTTACAGGAGACCTGAGGCCCGTGTTTCCAGCCGTCTCTTCCTGTGTCCGTCAGTGAACCGTCAGCGGGGTTTGTTTGGAGACCTGAAGGCATGGTTAATAAAATGAAATCCGTGCGGCCTCTCGCTTTAACTTGGCTACAGATGCGAGTCGTGTTAATGCTCCGAGCATGCTACAAATCCCGGCACCTCGGCCGGCCTCCGTTCTGATGGCTGGAGCTGCACGGCTCGTTCAGACGCACGAGGTAAACAAGCCTGCTTTAATGTGTTTAGCATCAGCGATGTTAATAAAGTGAAACTGCAGGTTTATCTGTTGATCTGATACAGTAGGATTCAACCTGTACACCAGTAGTTCTTAACTTTTTTTGGTTTCACTGAGATTACCAAAAATATAAATTGCACAGATGTATGAACGTCTTTTTTTAAAGCACAATAGTTGCAAAAAAAGGGAAAGTTTCTCATTTTAACAATGAATTATCAGGAAACTAAAACAGTAAATAACATTCACCATTCCCAGTTGTGATTAGACTGAATAAAACACACAATACCTGATTGATTTTTTTCAGTGCCCATTACCATCAGTACTCTGTTAATGCAAACTACCATGAATTAGCATTGCAAGCTTCCATACTTCAAAGGGTTCATCTGATATATGCATTCAAGAGAATCTCAGGGCTTGGTATCTCTCTCATGAATATCCAGTGCTGGCACATCTCTCCTTAAATAAATACTAATAACGTGCCATACATTAAAGGCCGAGGCTTCTTAAGCTGCTTTGTATGTTCATGGTGAGGCAAAATTGTACTTTCGGTGAAAATTGAATAAAGCGAGTTTGTCTTGTGAATGAAATGTTTCTGTGTGCCGATGACACTCTGTGACATCTATTAACAACCATCTGTTTGGTCGTGGAAATATCCAGTGAGTTGGTTTCCTTTGTTGAGTGAGAGTTGCATGTTTTAATTGCATGGATGCCCTTTAAAGACAA
Organism: Malacoctenus tetranemus; assembly: GCA_032274765.1. Taxonomy (NCBI): domain Eukaryota; kingdom Metazoa; phylum Chordata; class Actinopteri; order Blenniiformes; family Labrisomidae; genus Malacoctenus; species Malacoctenus tetranemus. The sequence continues at coordinate 7,062,277 of JAUESF010000012.1, read as the reverse complement.
TAAATCCATCTTTTTGTGGCTATGTCCAAAGTTTGCATCATTGTTTGGATGTGTGGGGCGCGAGATGAAATCTCAGCCGAGCACCCGTCAGTCTACGGGCGGAAAGGCTCGTTAAAGTGATGCGAGTTGTTTGCGTGCGCTGAGAAAAAAATAACCCTCAGTGATACCGGAGAGAGCCCAGGGACACACACTCACACACACACACACACACACTCACATACACACGCATACAAAGAAACAGCCAAGTCAGGCTAACCACATTGCACTTGGTGGTAAATTGTGGTAAACAAATGTGGTAAACTCCCTGAAACACTTGATTAAATATTTAACAAAGGGAAAGATGCACGGTGCCTCTGTGAATGCGACTGCTCCACTTCTCTCTCAGAGATACCATCACGGCAGACTACATCTATATGCAAAAGTGCAAAGCGAGGCAGCTGTAAACTTTGCAAAGACAGTTTGTTCTTCACTGACCCAAGGCCTAGAGCTAAACAAGAGAGAGGTCACTGAGGACTTAGCCTATTACGATGGACTCAAATATCTGTCCTATATCTACTGGGTGGAAAGTAGAGAGTCTTCTGAGACTATTTTAACCTCCGATCATCTTGCTCTCCCTGCTGTGTGACGCTATAAAAATGATAAACCTAAAAGATATAATGCAGCAGCATATATATGCCATCACACGACAAAATGAGCCTGAACCACAAGTGACTGCTGCTCATTGCTGCCGTGCTAAAATTGCACCTGTTTTTCTTTGTTTTTTTCCTCCTCTTTTTGCCTCTTTCGCTCTGGCAGCACAGTAAAAATTGAAATGTCATATAAAACGTGACAGGATGCTAATATGTGGCTCCCAGAGGGCATCTGAAAGCGCTGTTGTTGATTTTGCAACTGCTGAGAGAGTCGGTGTCCCTCCCATTTCCAACCCAGAGAACGACGGGAGAGACGACGCAGTGAAAAGTTGAACAAAATGAAGGAGGGGGTGACACCAATTTATCAGCCAGTTCCTGTGCAACAATGTGACAAAATAGAAAACTGCATATAATTACCACAGGCACCCTATACCTGGAAAAAGCAAGGAAGCCCTTACATGTAAAATAGTCAAAATCTAAAAGTTGAGGAACTTATTTGTATTTTGTTGCATTATATCTCTTCAAGTTCTTTGTTGTTTTTATTTCTGTTCCTAGAAAAATACAAAGTTATCAGAAATTTTATACGATGGGTGTTTGGGCGACAAACCAAGAGCAGCATTAAATCCTTTTCATCTGCTATGTTGGCCATTTAAATAGTTCAGCTCTTGCACTAATGTTTTATCGGTGTCGATTCCAAGTATTTTAACTCCACTGGGGACCGATGAGTCACAGTTTTTTTTTTTTTTTTTTACCAACTGGGAGTTAAGAGAGGCTCCTCAAGGGATTAAAAAAAGGGAAACTTGGGGACCCAGTGGCCTAGAAGAACATCTCCCCTCTGTCAGGAAATGACAACAAGAGGAGACAAAGACCCCATGGATGGCCTCAGATACCACCATGCAACCTGGCACCTTGCCAGCACCACATGAAAGAGGCAGATGTTAGTGGGTTTTTTGAGAGTTTGTGTGTGTGTGTGTGGGGGGGGGGGCTACCATTTTAATAAATAATTTATCCCACATTACAACTAATCCGCGAGCGGATGTGGGAGAATACATCTATTTCCCTCCCTCTCTTTTTATCAAAACACATAAATATCTGTTTAACTAGCATGTTGAGATGCACAGCACGTCCTCCTGGTCCTCATCAAGCAGCTCACACACAGAAGGCCCATGTGAGGATGTGAGGGGGTGGATGGGTGACGGAGGGGGGGGGAAACGGGGGCTTAGAGCCACACCAAGTCTAAAATGACGGAAGCAGGAGAGTCTGTGTTTAGACACCACAGTGAATTTATGTGTGAGAAAAACCTGTGCGAACCAAAAGGTTGCTGCGTTAAAGTCAAACTCCAGGAAAGACTGTCATCTGAAGGTTGACCGGGCAGACGCAATGCTCTCCTGTACTAATTAGTCTCTTCACCCAGTCAGGTCCCAGAGCGAGGATAAATATACACAAATGTAAAAGAGAGGGATGGAGGGACAGAGAGATTAAAAGAAAGACTTGGTGACAGTGGTGACTTATTTTCAGCCTGACCTCTGCTTCCTGTCCTAAAGAGAGGTGTTCCTGGTGTTATGAGTGTGAGTGGCTCTAATGTGTCTGCTTGGCCGGAGGTTGTTTGCCCCTGATCCTCTTTACCCATCTCGGGGGGGGGGGGCGGGGGGGG
>JAUESF010000012.1:7035765-7053287 GCA_032274765.1 Malacoctenus tetranemus | reverse complement strand
CCCCCCCCCCAGAGAGAGGTGAAGAAAAAAGAAAAATGCCCCCCTTTCAACCTCCCAACAGCTCAAATAAAATGCTAACAGTTGAGGGGCGCAATAGATCAAAATGTATGAAGCCAGAGTTGGTAAATTGTAGCCTTTGTGGTGGCTGTGCTATCCAGCATCCCAGCCCTGTGTGAACAGAGCGCAAGGCCTTCTTATTTGGAATAATCAGTTTGGCACCAAATCTGACGGAGGCCGCACAAGCTGCTTCTGCATCTCATTTCAATATGAAAGTCCAGAATGTATTTCATATAATCTGCAGCTTTTCAAATGCCTGTATTTTTTTTCCTTGAGAGGAGGCAGGAAATGCAATGAAGGAGGACAGATGTAAAGAAAGGGTGGAAAAGAAAAAGGTTCAAGGTTGCCTGGTGCATATCTTCAGTCAGTGCCCCCCGCCAAACCCCCCCCCCGCCACACGCCACCCCCACCCCCACCCCCGCCTGTACATTCAGCCTTGGAACTTCACAGCCATGAAACTTTGCTTCTGCATCACTGTGGGAGAGGATGTAATGCTCACATATCTTTGTGCGCTCATCGCCCAACTGGATGCCTGGCTGACTGACTGCTTGACTGGCTGCCTGACTAACAGGCTGACTATCTGACCATCTGCACTGTAATTGCGTTTAACCCTTGCATGCATGAGCTTCATAAGTTCAGCGTTCAGCGCGAGATCTACCGGGATCCCGGAATAAACAACACGTGTTAGTTGGGGTAGTTGCTAAACACATTGCAGTTAGTTAAAAAAATTCAATTTGGAGACAGAAAAAAGAGAAACACAAAGGAATTTGTCTGAAATTTCAAGTTTTCGCAGGGTCTTACATGAAGCTTTAGTAGATCAGGGCCCAAGTGTTCTCACTGAGAATAAGCTGTCAGATTCTATATGACTAAAGCTTTTGGGCACCCAAAACAAGCAGCGTTGACCTCCAAACATCCCCAGATCAGACCGTTACGAACCGTTCCACTCCTGAACCTGGAGCCGCGAGACATCGAGTTTCAGTTCACAGTGAGAGAGGTTTGAACTTCACTTCCGCCATGTAATAATGTCATCCCTGTTTCAGGCTGCTGCAGACTCATCAGGCTGAATTATCAAATAGAAAAACCGCTTTCCTTTAAAAATCGACTCACAAAAAAAGACAAAGACACACGGGTGGGTGGATAAAGAGCTGTACTATTTCAATTACCGTTCCCAAGTGGAACATTGACAGTGTTCTGTATCCTATCCAGTGGCATTTGTTTCAGTAGCTGTTCCTACAGTGTAAACGAGCGGAGGCAGTAAAGCAGCCACCTGTTGTTACCTGATAGTGTCTGGACAAGCCCAGATGCTGTTTTACTGGGACATAAAGGAGCAGTGAATGGACCTAAATAGCTAACTAAGCACTTTATATGGGCACATGTTCGCAGCAAGAAAGGCTGAAGCACTATGTTAAATTCAACATGGTGTCGAACGAGGAGAAATACAAGCAGCGCGCGTCGAACTGCATTAACGGCGTGAAGGAAGGCAAAGCCACAGCAGAAAGGTGAGGAATGTGCGATGTGTGTGCATCTACAGAGAAAACTTTCTTAAAGGTTAAAAGGTTGTACAATCTGTGAACATGTGCTTGTGCCTCAGGCGGCGAGGAAAGCTGAACAGGGGAGGAGAAGGGAGGGGAAGACGGAGTCATTTCGTTAGTCTGTTTGTGTTTCCGGTCTATGAAGCAGTGTCAACCCCTCCCGAGGCTGTGTGTGTGTGTGTCTTTGTGTGTGTGTGTGTGTGTGTGTGTGTGTGTGTGTGTGTGTGTGTGTGTGTGTGTGCCCGTGTGTGTGTTGTGTTGTGTTGTGTTGTGTTGTGTCTGAGTGCATCCCTGACACAAGACATAATTACCTTGTCATCTTTGTCAAAATCCTCGTCCTCATCCTCCAGCAGGTCCTCCACCGCTTGCTGACAGATGCAAGAAAAGAAAGAAAAAGAGAGAAGTTACAAAAAAAAGCATTTATGCAACAATTATAAAACAGATAAACATTTGATAACACAGGGTTAACATCGTTAGAACAGCCAAAAGAGGCATATTAAAGCTGATTGGTTATGCTTATGTCTGGCAAGAGTTTGTTAATGAGTATGGGAAGCATGTAGATAGCACAACTATTGGATTTGTGGGCGCTAATATGTCATAAGCTTCAGAATGGCGCTGATTTAGAATTTAATTTTAGAAACATTCTGTTGTTCAAATATGTTGACACTTCTGGAAATGTAAGCAAATGCTCTGGCTTTGAATTTCAACGGGCTGAGGATTAAAGCCTATTCATCCACTCAAATCGCATCACACAAAAGCATTCGAATCTTACAGCATTCAGCGCGACCAGACGGCAGAGAGCTGCTCTGCCTCTCATTCTGCTTGGTCTCCTCTGACCTCCTTAACCTTCTGCACTCGTCTCTCACCTCCACCTCCAATATCTGCGCGCTCGCCTCTGTGCACTTTCCACTGTGCTCTCACAGAAAGATGCTCCGTGGGAGAACAAAGGAGAAAGCCCGGAGCGCAGAGAGCAAGTCACAGAGCAACTATTTGCTTCAGTGGTCCACAACCAATGAAACCAGAGCTGGTGCAAGTCTGAAGCCCCAAGACGCCGTGAGACGTACGGTAGAACAAGAAGAAAAATGACATAATGTACAACACCCCCATGTATGCACACTGCGAACAAAAAAACGCAAAGGCACATATGGATACTGTAAAATACCAACAGTGGTGCAAGCAGGCTGTAGCTTCTTTGTTTTTTTAGAAACTACTTCCTTCAAACACATAAAAAGAAAATGTCATCCTTCACACTGAGACCTCAATCTGTACCAGAAAGCAAGAGCCAGTAAACAAAAGCATAAAAGGATAAAGAAGGCTCAGAAATAACCACAGCATCTTTGTCCGATTGTCCAGTCCAATGCATCCAATAGTAATGTCAGTGGAACAGTAGTTGAGGTGTGTGTTTCTGACGAGTTAAAAAGTGTCTTCTGAAGCCACCAAGGTGTAAACCAGAGGTCAGCACTGCTTTCATTCCAGCCTCTCTCTGTCAATCACACATCACCACCGCAAGGTCATATTGCTGCTTCTCATTTACATGAACAAACACCCATATCATAAGCCTAAAAGCTGTCAACCTCGGCATTCACTCTTGGTTCATTGTTACACTGCATTACCAGTAGCAAGCCCCCCACCCCCCCCACCCCAAAAAAATCCTCACGCAGTCCCGACACCGCCACAACCTCCCTAACCAGCTCAACACGGAACAGCACAGAACTAGTTCGGAGAAATCCAAAAAATCATTACTTAACAAGACAATAGCTTTTGTCCTTGTTGTTTTTCATTGGAAAAGGGGGGAAACTATGTGGCGGCTGACATAAGCCTCTTATGTAAATGCAGCTTCCCACACAAACAAAGAGGAGTTCAGAACAGCAGAGTTGAGAGGGTAGAATCAATAGTGCGTGTGTGTGTGCGCGCGCGCGCGTGTGTGTACATGTTTGTGTGTGTGTGTTCTATCAATAGCTCTGAATCACTAGGGCAAACTGTTGTGCATGCATGCATGCAACTCCTCATTTTAACTGTCTGACTGTAAAGCAACTGGTTATTCCCACTTCACTGGGACTCCATCACTGTCTAGACAAAGAAGCTCGACTGTTCTCAATTGACAAGCTCTTTATTGATACCGAATGCATCCGGTGCGGTGCCGCGCGTTCAGCAGAGAGGGAATTCGTGCACTCAGCTCAGGCGAAAGATGCGGACGTGATACAGTAAAAGGAAAGCCTCCTGGCACCGCTAAACAAATGAACTATAACTGTTTATAAAGTCATCACGGTTCCTCCCGAATCCTTTCACCCATGCCAGAGTACGAATATAATGGATTCCTCCACACAGAGGCTTTACTAGGGCATGCCTGGCACATGCACCAAACTTTAAACAAAAGAATGAGCGTGAGCTTGCTGGAGAAGCATGACCTAGAGAGACAGAGAGAATGATAGAGTCGTTTGTCTCCCTCTGCTCTCCGCTCCGCTCTCTCCCTTCTATTGCCTCTGGTTACAGAGAGAAGTCATGTTTCCCGCAATGAGACACAGTGTAAAATTAATAAATAAAAAGACATGGAACATGTCATGTGCCCTGAAGATTGCCACGGCTAAATGCGTGCACTGAAGCTACTGTCTCAGTAAGGGAGGATATAAATTACCTCAGTGCAGCCGATGAATTCCAAACATCTCTCCTCCGTTCTCTGTATCCTTCTGCTTCTCGCTCTGTTTGTCTCATTCTTCTCCCTTTCTAAGACCTGTTTGGTGTATGATATTATTTGTCTGCTTATCCCCCCCCCCATTATCATGTTGTTTGAATTACTATCATTATAGAACGGTGGCATCAAAGCTGTACTGTTGACAGGACGGCAAAGGGCTCCCACTGCCTGCAGAGCTCCTCCAGTCAATTCAGGATCTACTGGGGGGGGATTAACATTTTCAGACCTATTCAAATGATACAGGGATGATGCAGGCTACTCTTATTGAGATTACACAGTATCCCATAAATACATACATGGATGGTGATAATAATAAAAAAAAAGAATGGAAGAGAGTACAATGACATTGAGGGTTCAAAAGCCTCTGAAGGTATAAATGCATCTTCAGCTTGGATCTAAAAACATCACTTCTTATTGTGTTTCTGTCGCTTTGCGACATGATTAGGATTCTTCCTTTGTCACTACAGCTCATCAAACCAAACACACTGTTTTTGCTCTATAAGACATTAAAGTGTAGAAAGCATTGTCCCTTTGTGTCTCCGTGTTCGGGGTGTCATTAGTTTCACACCACAGTCTGAACAACAGAGCTGAAACTAAAACTTTACCGCTGTCGCCTCTGGAGTCAAAGTTTCACTTGAGGTCCCTCAGAGGTTTGCAACAATAATATGCTCATGTGTCCCGTGTACATTTTAAGAAAAAGTGGGACCTCGTTCATGATTAAAAAATACAGAAGTCTAAAAAGCTCAATTTAATCAACCTGCCTTTCTAAACGTTTATACTGTTACACAGCTCCACAACACAAACACATGTCAGTCAAGAGCATTCAAACATAATCTGAGTGGATGGATTTCACTGAAGCGCACCCTAATTGAACCAGGCTGGATCAATGCAACAAGCACACACATCCCCTCTGCAGGGGGAAGTGAAAATCGGACTACCTGATCCAGTAGCCACATCCTTTCACCCATGCCCCTCAAACTCCATCCCCACCCCTCACCCCCCACCCCCACCCCCCGGCTGCTCGGAGTTCCACTATTTCCCCCCCTCACCTTCCCAATGACAGCCGCAGGGGGAATTGACGCCAAGGCAGACATCCCAGTGAACATGAAGATATACTTTTTCCTTCTTTTTTTTCCCTCCTATTCCTCTATCCCTCCCTCCCTCTCTCCCTCCCTCCCTCCCTCCCTCCCTCCGTCCTCCTGCTGCTTTTCCTCTTTGATACGTGAGGGGGTTTTAACCTCTCCAGCTGCTGAGGTTTGGCCGAGTGGCTGGCTGGGGGATCTCAAGGCCCTACTTGGTATGCACTGTCTGTGAGCGTATGTGCATGGGTGTGTATGGGTGTGTGTGCATATTGCCTACACCACAGTTTCTGCAGACTGGGGGAGCGAGGGCTGCGCGTCTGATAAGGCTGAGCCTGGCTGACCCAGCCGGGCCCTTCACAAGCTGTCAGAGCCGTGGCCCTCAGAGGGGGGCCCTTCCATCTGCACTGCCCGAGCCAGGGCTCACCCAGCAGGGGGCCAGATAGGGGTGAGGCTGAGGTGCTCCTGGAGCTAGAGGCTGGTGGTGAGGGTGAGCAGGGCGGCTCCATATTCATGGGAGCCATGCCAAATTTGGGAGCAGAGGAAACGATTGAGTTGTGGATACTTTTGTTGCACCGCGAACCCACGTACAATTTTGTGTGCGTTTGCGTGAGCATCTATTCAGACAAGCGCTCAGTTTTGAAGCCTTCACAAACATTGCTGAGAGTAAGTAAATATAGTGATAAGATATTTGTCCTTCCCTGGTAGATAATGCAGTCTTGTCTTATTGTTTGCTTTATAATACCGAGTTGTGTAAAAGACTGCTTGAGCTGCTAACACACTTGATGTTCAATCTATCGCACACAAACACACACACACACACAAACACACACACACACGCGCGCACGCACATCTATAGACCTGTAGAAACTCAAGGCTTGCGCAGAAAAACTCACAAACAGCTACAGCGGGCGTACTGTATAGACAAAACAAAAACAACAAGCACTGAGGCAGACACCCTGAACTGCTGACGTTGTTAGCAAAGAGCACAGACAGTTACAAAGGTTCAGTGTGATGAAGGAAGTTAGACAAATAGGGGGGGAAGGGAGGGAGACAACATGATGAAACGGAAGGCTTGGAGGATTCTGCAGTGGCATCCCTGATGCTCCTGATGCTCCCGATGCTCCCGTCCCGCTTCAAACTGTGCCCGTTGCCTGTCTTTCTGCCTGCCAGCCTGCCATCCTATCTGCCAGTTTAGCAGAGACAGCGAAGCAGCGAGAGGAGCAGAGATGAGCGCGGTGATGCCGGGGCGGCACGGGGGAAATCAGCGGGGCACAGGCGCTCCCAGTTAAAAGTGACATGACCTTTTGATTTTGTCACCTGTCACCAACTGCCATGTCTGACTCCGCACTGAGGAGTGCCTGCCATCCACCGCTGCTTTCCTCTGCCTCCGTCTCTCTGTCGCTCCATCTCTGAATGCCTCTCTGTCTTTTTCCGTCTCCTGCTCCCACTCCATCTCTCTCCCTCTCTCTCTCTCACACATTCTCCTTGTCTTTCCAAAGTTGCAATTTTTTTATAGGGAAAAGTGGAGGTGTGAATTTCTGGAGGAGTTGAGGGATAATAGGCAGCGTTTCCCTTTCTGTTCGAGCTTTCCTAATATTTACTCTTCTCTCCCTGTGTTGAGCATGGCTCTTAATGAGGGCAGATGTCAAGGCACGGTGTGTTTAGAGATGCAGGAAAAAGTGTTTTTGAGATGCAAAATCAGGTAGAAAATAGCATAGATAAAAATGGCGATGAACCCTTGTTATAGAAATGATACCGTGTTCAAATAAAATCATGCAATATTACTGTTTCGAAAACAAAACCGAGGTTCTGTTTGCTCTAATGAACAATCTACTGCTGTTACACTGAGCAGCTCAGCCAGGAAAGATGAAACTAGCGGTACGACTACATGAATTTACACAATTGGTAATATTAGGAGAACACCAAAGTGAACGATTCTATTTCACTGGACAACTAAGAATTACTGGGAAGATTAAACTGTGTTTGTTTTTATGGAAATACCGTCTTAGTGGGGCTGAAGAGTGGGAGGAAAGTAGCTGGCTTTCTTGCCACTGGAGGCACGCATGTAAGTGTGAAGTATCTCCAGGCCATTAAGGTCTTCTCTTCCGTAATGGGTTGGCGGATCCATTGGGTGAATCAATGTAATGGTCTGAAGCATGGGATAAAGAGGATGGTCCTCCAGTGTGACGAGGCCTAATTGCCCGTCATCCTGTGGTAGAAAGAGACATCACCATGTTCCATATGTACCCTCTACGACAGCCTGCGCTGAAATTACCACCTTCATAACATCTGGTAAGGGCTTTTCTGGGCCAACAGAACGGCAAGGAAGGATTTCTATTGGGATGTGTCCCTGCTTGTTAATCTCAGTGCCCATCATATACGCTCATGCAAGCAGGCGCGCACACGGATACGACATTCTGCTATGAAAAGATACACGCATGCGTTGCACATTTCGCCTTGCAGCCTTTCTCCTGCTCCCGCGGAGCCGCCTGTCCTGTTCCTGACCAGTGTGCAGACACTTTCTCTTGCAACAGGCTCGGAATTGAACTCCAAACCAGTCCAGGCTTTGAGACAAGAAAAGTTGGACAGTCATGCCATTAAAAATTCTTCTCCACCTCCAAACAACCGTAAACTATGCACAAAGGCAGCGGGACCAGTTGGCAGTGCGTCATCAGCTTTGAATGTCAAAATAGCAGCCGTCTCATCCTTTGCAGACACTCAAAAAGCCAAAAAAGCTCCACTTGCTTGTTTGTTTCAGTGAGCATGTTACAGCACGACATGCGGGTCAGGTAGCGGTGCTGAGGAGTCAGCATTCACGGGTCAGAGTGCTACATGATAAGAGAGGAGGTCGGGGACCTCGCTGGTGCAGTGCCTCCTTTAATCGCTGTTCTAAGGACGCGCTGACTGCTTAGCAGGCACCGGTCAAGGTTGGGGCTAGGGTAAGGAGCATGGGTCCAGGATCTGTTTGCAAAGCAGCATGTAACCACACAACAGTCAGTGACCCTGGCTGGTGAATTACAGCGTGCAGAGTGCACCGTGTTTGTTTATCTGCTATAGACAGGGCTGTGGACTGTGGTTGTGGTGTAAAATCAGAGAAGGGTCTGCACATTGAACCCTTCAGATGAACCAAGGCCAGTTCATTAAGAAGTCTGCACTCAAGTGTACATTTTTTCATTCTCTCTCTCTCTCTCTCTCTCTCTCTCTCTCTCTCTCTCACACACACACACACACACACACACACACACACTCCCTTCCTCTCACCCTTCAAGAGTGAGTTCAGCAGAGATTCCTTTGGCATTACTCTCACCTCAGACTGCTGGAAAACCGCAGCACTCCGGATGCTGACCCTTGCTCGGCTCAGCACAATGCTTTAATTTGGTGTGTTGTTTAAAGTAATTAGAAAGCCTTATCCCCCCTGTTTTCTTTTCTATTCTTTTCACTCCTCTGCCAAGTGCAGGAGGGAAACAGTGAATCGTCCATGACTTCAGCGTGATAGAGACTCGGAAGAAGAATCCGGGGGACCAGGAGAGGAAGCAAAGAACACAGATACTCTGTGCTCTCCCTGTGCCCACTCCTCCCCTCTCCACTGCACCGCCGCAGACTGGGAAACTGTCTGAAAACAAACAGGGACAGGACTCGGGGGATACTCTTCTCTGGATGTATGAGTCTGAGCGTGCGTGCTTGTGCGTGCGCGCGCGCGTGTGTGTGTACTGCCTCTGCAAAAAATAAATGCCTGAATATAATGAACGCTTCAATCACATAATACTTTTACTCTATCGAACTCTCACGTGACAAAAAAAATATCTCAGAACTGAGAAAGGCAGAATTGTTAATGAAGGAAGGAGAAGAGGGTTCATCACATTCACCGTTCCTGAGGCAGTAAGATGGCAACAGTGAGACAAGAGGGACAATGATTGTCAGAGAATTTCCTTTGTGCCGCCCGTGCTGCTCAACACAACTGTCACAGCAGCAAGAAAAGGAGCATTAATGGTGCTAATCTTTGACAATTAATCCCACTTTCATCAGATATATTGTCGCAAACAGAGTCTGCACACGCTCGTGCGCGCGCACGCGAACAAAAGACGTGTGTCGAATCCATCAGTCTTCCCTGTAGATGCGCGCACGAGGTCGCACCGTGCAAACACACACCTGCGATGACGCATGTAACTGTACATAAGTGTATGTGTCTGTGCAGAAGTACTACACAGCCACACGTAACCTTGAGATGAAAGCGAACATGCTTGACTCCATTGGACGGCAGAACTCCGCCATAATAAAAACCATATTCAGGCATCATGGACACACCTGCAATCTCACTTAGAGTGCAGAAACTCTAACAGCATCCTATTCTCTTGTGCTGTTTATTTTCCTCTGACGATCTGAACACCGACCCGGCACTGACACTTCAACACACACATACCAGGAGAGACCACCGCACACACCTAAACTCATTGCTGTGGGGCCGTTCGTACTAAAGAGACATTTACCTGGAAGAAGGTTGGATGCGAAACTTTGCAAAAGCACTTTCAAGGCTAAGAAAAAAAAAAAAAAAAAAACATCCCCGGCCTTTACGAGCTGTTATTTCTCGTGTCCACAGCAGATAACTCCTTAAAATTCCACCAAAAACGGCCCCAGACCGCAGTCTGAAGATAACTCTATGAAAGCAACGTTTAGGGGCAAAGCAACTTCCCAAATAAATTCAGAGGACTTTCTACACCACAATCTACCAGAAATTAAAGTGAAATGGAAAAAAAAAAGAATCCTGGACGCTTATATCTGATGGAAGTTATTTAAGGTGATGCTTCTTTTTTGCATTGAGGCAGAGCCAGGTAAAAAGACAGTGCACTTGAAACAGTTTGAGCACCCATAAGTCCCCTCTGCCTAAGCAGTCGCGAGGGTCCGCATCTCCCCTTGTATCTTGAGCAAAGGGCAGTTCTGTAAAACTCAGCAGAACAGTGTTGCCGTACGAAAAGGCACTTGCCACATGAGAATCAACGGTACGAACATGTCTTAATGTTCCAACCAATTCCTGAGGTACTTGAGACACAATAGTTCCTTTCAAGAGAGGAAAGCAATTCCGCATGAAGTGGGAGTTACATGTACTTACTCGCATGTGAAGTGAGTGCCACATTACCAGGATATGTAACCTTTGTTGCCTCATTTTACTGAGGAAGTACACAGTAAAAGAATATCATTAAGACTGAATAAATACAAGCAGCAGGTAGGGGAACAAATCATCATGCGGGGTTTTGTCTTAAGGCATGTGTGAGTTGGTTTTTTTGTCAAGCAATGTCGCCATCTACAGGTGAGGGAGAGACTCTCGGAGACTCCTTCACAGATTGTACATCTTAGTTGGGAGCTCACATGTAATTGCACAGCTTTAATTCATTTCCAATCTATAATTGCTTTAGATATGTAAAACTTTTGAATGTAAACCAACAACAACTGCATCTCATTTGACTAATTTTATCATCAACTTGGTAAATTAAGAAGTATGGACAGAGAGGCTTATGAATGGAAAAGATTAGCAGAAGACTTAGCAAATAAATCTGTACTGTACGTTATGTACAGTTCACATTTAATTCCATTTTTCTGTGTAACATTACAGCGACACACAGCTATTAGATTTGCTTCATTAGAGTGACTGAATTTAATACCTCTGACTACCAAATCCAATCCAATCTAACCCAAAGAATCCTTACAGAGGGATAAATACACGTATATGGCGGGCGAGAGACTGCGAGGAAAAATCTGAAGTCTGTTAACTGGTTATTTCCAACTCAGTGTTGGAAAAAGGCACTTATTAAAATTAATCACTTCATTGTTCACGCTCAGTCCGTCGTCCGGCGCTCTCTCTCTCTCTCTCTCGTTTTCACTCTCTGCTCTCCAAATGTGCCTGGCCATGATTAAAACATGTCTGTTTCTCCATGACATTGCTTTGACATCATTTAATTGGTATAAGAGATAAAAATAAATGAATTAAATAAATATACTACCAGGTAAGTGGCGTAACATAGCTCAAGGTGACAGCCTATTATTTCTCCCTTTTCTTTGCCTCAAAGAAGGCAAAGTGAGAAATGTGAGATTGCACTGAGAATGCAGCTCTTCAAGCGACAGAGGGAGGGTTTTTTTTTTTTACTGGGAAAAAAAAATCGCTAGATTTTTTTCGAAATTAAATTCCAATGCCACAGAAAGTTTGCAAAGGCAATTTATTCGAGGTATGTTCTGATTTCTTAAGAAACGTATGTTGCTTTCTCCCTCCTCTGTACGTCTTTATTGATAATAATTGCCTTTAACATTTTTTCACATGGTGACCAAGGTATGTTTAGACCACTCTGTGTTCCAGAAATGTGAGTATATACACTGAGAAGGTCACAATGAAGCAACTTCGACTGAGTTTCGAACCTGCATTGTATGTGGAGATTGGCTTTTACAGTGAACTGAAAAGAAAGGCGGAGGGATACCGAGAGGGGCGAGGGTTACTCACCACGTCTTGTCTGGTGTCCTTCCCCGACGCGATGAGGACGTAGTTCCAGGCCAGAGGCAGCAGCAGAGCCAGAGGAATCATATAGAGTTCAAAGTTCCACACGATGATGACGAAAAGCTGTCGAGAGAGACAAAAAACATCAAATCGCTTTTTCTCCAGGGACAACAAATACAAGCGGAGCGGGCACAACGCGTTCACATGCAAACTCCTGAGAACGCAGGTGGACCGCGTGCTCGGTTGGAAACGAGACACATTCATATGCAGAAGTCATAAATGCCATTGAGCAAGGCGTAAAAATAAGCCTGCGCGACAACAAAGGTACAGGCCTGCTGTCGGTGGGCCGGGGTCCAGCACCCTTGCCCCCCGGGCGGTTCCGGGTCTAGTGTTGAGGACGACCACGATGAGGAGGATGAGTACGAGCCGTCAGAGCCTCTTTCCTCCATGCCAATCATCTTGGACTGTGAGGTCATGTATTATTTCAGCCACAGCACGTCAAAGCTGACCCTTCTATACTCAAGCCCACACTCCAGCATATGACCCCACACACCCCGCAGCCCGAGTCTCTAACCCTGTCACTCCAAGCCCCAATACCCTCCCTCAGAGCCCAAAAGACTCGTATGCCCTATCTGTAACCTCCTCTGCACCCATCTGCCAAAACCATAACCTCTCTGCCTCCCCTCTCATCACCCAACAAGGAAAGTACCATCTGAAAATTAACCTTTCCTAAAACCCTGGATTCTGGCTTTGGCAGGGCTCTTTAGCCCCCGACAACAGATTACTGCCGCGGTCGGCAGAAGATATCTGTGGGAAAGTGAAATTGCTAATGATGGAGGACTTGATATTTTTCTGGCAGCATTGAGCCAATTGTAAGAAAGCATTGTGTCAATTGTTGGTAAGAAAAAGAAAAAAAACTTAAGAGAGAACGGCTATTGTGTGGGAATAAAATCTGTCAGAAACCAACAGAACAAAAGGATATTTATCTCGACTAATAATATCATGTTTAAGTATACAGATTCTCCACGATAGATAAATTCTCAGCAACAATTATAACAAATGCTGAAAATGCAAAGCGTGCCTAATGCTCAATCTCCTCTGGCAAAACATATTTATCAAATTCAAGTAGGAGAAATCCATTATTTCAAATATGAGCAAAGAAGATTTGAAATTAATTACTTGGCGTGTGAAAATGCATCCCCTGTTTAACAATCAGTTCTGATGGGGAAACTTTTAAGAGTGGTGAAATTGAGACTATTACTGTATAAAGCAGATTTATTGGTCTGTGTACCAATTACAATCTATCCTGTTTGGATGAACAACATCAACAAGAGGGAGACGAAGCCTAATAATCAACAACCAAATTGTTTTATTTCTGTGTGCAAGGCAAAGAGACAGAGAGAGAGAGAGCGAGGGCGGTGACTGAAATCAAGCTCTTCATTGTGTTCGCAGTCTAAGGTTAATGTGAATATGGGGTTCAATAGCCCCTCGACTGTGTGCGCGTGTGTGCGTATCTGTGTGTGTGCAGGTCTGCCGTTACTGTATTGGAGCCAGTCGGACACTAAACTTCACACACACGGGCGAAACACACACACTGAGTTGTTGTAGACAAACACATAGACACACAAGAGACACACAATTCAATCTCCTCTTCACTCTCAAACAAAAAAAAGTTCCACTCGTCGTAACCAAACTACTGAACAGAATCATAACTTCATCTAACAGTGGGTATGCAGGATGAACACTGAATACACAAATCGCCCCCCACCCCAAAAAAAACACATAAATTAAACATTAGAAAGGTCCAGTACATTTGCATGATGCTCACAGCGAATTCTGTTCTTCAAAATAAACCTGAGCGGCCGCAGTGCAACAACCAAGTCTCCCAGAAGGATCAGAATCATTGTCTCGTCTCTCTCAGGCTTCACTTCTCTTCCTCTGATATGTCTGAGTGGGAGAACTGGAGAGAGATTGTTCAATAATTCATATTTGTTTACTAATAAGCGAAACAACTACTTTCCTTTCATTTGTCCTCAAACGCTGTTAGGACCAAGATATTCCAACAACTTGCGAGCAGAAACACACAAAAAAAACAGCTCATTCACAGGGATTTTCTCGACAAAATGTAACCACTCTAAAATTATCCATCGAGCTATAAATTATTGTAAATGGTAACTTTCTGCGCTCTGCATAACTGTTATACAATAATCTCAAGATACACAACATAGAATGGGAGGTGGTGAAACTTGACTTCAGTTGATCAAACAAAGGAGCTCGCTTGTTTTAAGCCTATTCTGGTAGACGCTATAAATAACCACACTTACAAACATCTTCATGCAGATACGCTCCTTTCAAACACGCTGCTATAAATATAACTTACAGTAGGCATACAATCTACTGGAAATATATTTAGTGTCTGCCTGTCTGTTCAAAGTGTTGTTGTTACGGAGCAGAAAATGCGGCTGTGCTCCACTGCCCCGACGTTTGTATTAAGCCTTAAAAACTGTTTTTTTCACCTAATTTTTGTTTGAAATCCTGCGTTTTTCTTCCTCTTAGTCTGCCCGGGGTTGTTTAACCTGTCATCCCCCTTCATTCCTCCTCCATTTAGTTTAAGTGGCTGAGGGCGAAGTTTTGACTGGCAGCCGGAGAAACCGGACACCCAGGCTCAGCAGTGTCCAGCCCCGTACCGCCTTTGTGCCCACCAGCTGGGCAGTGGGGCCCTGCAGTGCCTGGACCTTTACACCGGGACCGGGCGATCACAGGCACCCCCCGTCGCTCGCTACACCAAATAGGGAGGCTCTTCGCCTGGAGAAGAGCGAGTGGGAAGGAGCCTGCTGTGGATGTCAGTGACCAGGGAAAGGCGGAGGCACGGAGAGAGAGAAAAAAAATAATAACGACAAAAACATGCGGGATCGAAGGGCGAGAGGAGGGAAAAATGCTAAATGGAGCTCCAGATGTAGTCCTGGGGAATAATTTGTAGTTGACTTTGTGTGGTCGGAGACAAATTATGTAGTGGCCGGTGATGGTTCATAGTGAATATGTGAGCACGTACACGGGGGACGGCCGTGCCTCGCTCCAGCTTTGTTTAATACTGCTGCAGTCTTACCTGTGAGATCATCTCCAAAAAACTCAACGGGCTACTTCTTTTTATGAATATGTATTATTCTCTTCAAATTATCTTTACTTTTATTTTTTGGTTTGTTTGAAAGGAAACAATGCTATTGTTAAAATGCAGTTTGGATTTAGTTTATCGACTTTGCAAAGTAGATTTATTTTTCTAATTTATTTGTTTCATTTTAGTTTATTACCACACTGATGGATGTTTGCTTTTTGCCACTGGTGATAAAATACAAACAAGTCAGGAGTAATAAATTAACTTTTCAACTTTATCAGGCAGATCTATTTTGTCACAGAGATAAATTGTCATTTCTCTTAAAATTGTTTTTGTACCGATAATCTGTGGTTAAAAGCTCTCTTTTTCTAAAAGGGGAAAAAAAACTATTGACATGTCAGAAAACAAAGTAAAATGATTCTTCCTCACTGTCACAGCTGCTAAACTTGTTGAGATGAAGTAAAAGGCTACATTTAAACTGGGCAAACTTCACATCCGAGCAGGAGCTGAAAAATTCAAACGAGATGTGTAATTAAAACAGACATTTGCACACATGAACAAAGTAAAATCACGGCAGGGCAATTTGTAAGATTTTAACCAAAATATCGTTCAATAAGAATCAGCGAGCTAAATTATTTTGACAGTGCTCTGTAGTTGGACTTCACTGCTGCTATAATCTTTGATTCCTTCTCTTATTAGTAAAAATCCAAGGAGATTTATTAAAAATGTTGACAAAACACAAAGTCAAAATGATTTATTCAAGCACTTAGTGTGACACATTGAGAGTTGCATTATTTGTTTCAAAACACAACGCGCGTCCTTACGGCTCTTTGCAGCAGCACTGTGGGAGGGTAATATTCAGTACTTTGGCTTACATTAACCACACACCAGGCTAACTTTCCCCCTGCTCCGTCTCAGTGGAGTGAAACTGAAGTTTGGATTTCAGAGTTTCCCTTTATCTCTCTTACATCAATTTCCATGCTGGCACTAAGTGTTGCCAGATAGCTACGAGAAGTCCTGTTAAGTTCGAGGGAAGCAGAGGGAGGGAGACTGTGTCCTGTTTGTGACCAGACCAACGCATCATTCGGTGGTGCTAGACTGCCCCCTGCTGTTCCTCTGCAGAACATTAGCGCCACAGCACAATTAATCCTGCTCAGGCGATAAAAGAAGCACTCCGGATCACAAGGAGAGATGTGTCAAAGCCAGTGATTTTGTTAGAACATTGTGAAAAAATGAAATAAAACATACAGCACTTAAGGTCACAATGCTACAACTTCATACTGGTATCCTTTAGAAGTACGAATACTGTCTCTGCGTCTCCTCAACAAAGGGCCTCACACATTTTCTGTGGAGTCTCTATCTCTGGTGATTAAACTATGACTTGGTATTCTCTGTTAGTCATGCCACTATATTTCAACTATCACTCATTTTGGAAATCAGGAGAGCAGTAAAATGTGAGAGTATATCTTTCAAAGCTGTCCCTTGCTGTGGGCAAAGACGAACTCCCGACTTTAAAACTTTTAAAAGTTAGACAGGTTCTTTGAAGAGGAGTCAAAGGAGCAATTTAAAGAGACCTGGAGTGGTGTGTACCACTGACTGCTGTGGCGTCTCGGCGCTGTGTGTGTGTATCGAACTGCCAGCCAGAAACGTGCAAACACATACACACGTACACACTCCGATAGTTGCTTCTGTACCTGTCTTTGCTTTTTTTTCCCTTTTTTATTTCAGCAGGGTGAATTTTTATCTAAATGCAAAGCAGGTGATAGGTGCTCCAGTTTCCTCTAGAAGTAGCTCCCTTGTCTGGGCTCTCTTCCTGATAAGAGTCCTACTTTGCCTGACATAAAAGAGCCCGGTATCATTTCCCCTGCCTCCCCAACAACCCCCAGCTCGCTGCCCTCGCCCTTCCCTGAGCTTCACAAAGCTGCCTCTATTTGCTCCCAATTCAGGGCCCAATTGCAGATAAAGTTACAGCAAATTTGTTTGGAGGAAGAGCTGCTGAGGCCTGCGGTCCCTGGGGCAATAACAGCCTTGTCTTGCAGGGGCCGTGGGGAGAGCTGGCAGCAGCAGGAGAACAGAACCCAACACCGCTCAGCCCGACAATGGCCTCAACTCTCCGGGAGGGAAGGGAGGAGGGGAAGCGATGGGGGAGAGGAGAGAGAGAAAGAGAGAGAGAGAGAGAGAGAGAGAGAGAGATAAAGAAGAAACGGGATGGAGAGATGGATAGAAGGCAAAGACAGTCAGCATGCAGGTGTGGAGAGCGGAAGCAGACGCTTAACCCCAAGACTGGAAATGGAGACACCACCCATAGACACACGCATACGCGCGCGCGCGCGCACACACACACACACACACACACACACACACACACACACACCACCCATCATGCAGGACAGGAGGTAACTCCAGTCCCGTCCATTGTGCCAACGCCTCAGGCAAAGCTGCCACGGTGGCTGATTCACTGTCGGGATGGGTGGGTGACAGCAGTGTGGGTGTGAGAGAGAGAGAGAGAGAGAGAGAGAGAGAGAGAGAGAGAGAGAGAGAGAGAGAGAGAGAGAGAGAGAGAGAG